>CM017327.1:20594511-20618280 GCA_006937295.1 Carpinus fangiana | reverse complement strand
ATGCATTTTAGTGACAAAAGTGTGTTGATTGTTATTTGCAATTCATTAAACGTCGACTTTCGCTGCAGCCGGAGATACATCGGATGATTCGTCTTTGGACCAATATCTGTTGTGACCTCTAAACAGTGTTTGTGCTGTTTAGTTCGACAAGATTTTGTAGCAACAATAGGATACGCATTAGTGCTTAATCGATAGACGGACGTACGCATTAACTAATAGCAAATAGAATACGCCTAGTACAATAATTGTTGTTGAAGTATGAACTATGCATTTTTATATGTTGATTAAATTATGGTGAGGTAGATTAGGGACCTTAGCATTTTTATTTATTTATTTTATTGCATTTAATTTAGTTTATTTTAATGCACACCAACTGTTTGATTTTGGGACTAGGTTAAGATAGAATTAATTTAGGCATTTTAGAATTGATTTTTAGCAAAGCCGATTCTCTGTGGGTTCGACACTCGCACTTGCACATCCACTTCATTACAAACGACTCGTGCAATTGGCGAGTACAATTAAATTTGTATGTATCACAACTCTTGGTTATGGAAGTTACAAATTCCAAGAGATATAACTCTTCGTATTATGTGGACAACCAGCTCCATTGTAGGTATATTGAGGTCCAATTACTAACATCTCCTACTTACACACTGATGTGGTCTTTTTGTATCCAAAAAATATCAATAAAAAAAATAATCACTCGCAATAGAACGAATCCTTGTGGGATAACGCTATATAAAAGGTGCGAACCTCAAGGACTTGTGTGTGCGTTGTTATCAAGCTTTTCAAAATTATATATAACTCAATTTAAAATATGATTGATTTGTTTTTTTAAAAACTAAATGCATAAAAGTAAAGTAAAGATAAATAGTATGAGAGTTAGAATAGGGAGTTGATTTCACCACTAATTGCATAACAATGGTCAATCATAAATTAATAAGGGAAATTCATACTATGTATGATATAAGGCTCATCTCACTCGATTAGTCTACAAAATACTGTCATTAAGAAATAAGTATAATCCATCTTCCGTTTGCATGGACCATTCACCTAACCACTAAGATCTGGTGCGTGATAAGTGTTGAATATTTCATATTCTAGCCCCTTAATTCACATATGTTATTAATTGACATTTTGCTTTGTTTTTGTGTTTTCTAGTGTTTTTAGGGATTTTGGAGAAAAGCAAGTGCTTCTAGCGAGTTTCAAACTTGAAAGGAAATTTTGGAAAAAGCTGGAAGCCATAGGATTGATTGCAGCACTTCTTGGATATAGAGCATTTGCGCTCGATCGCACACGCAGCAAGATCGAGCACAACAACGCTCGAGTGCCCAAGCCAAAGATCAATCGCAAGCATACGATCAAGTGCACCTCTTACGATTGAGTGCACTCGTGTGCTGGGAAACTGACATGCATCATAGTTTCAAACTCTAGAATCCTATTCCAATAGATTTCTGAGTTATTATTATGCACAAGAACGTCCAAGGTTGTTCCAAACCCCATAAATAGACCTTCTATTTCGATGAATAGAGGGGGAACAAGCAAACAAGTGATGACCCGTTTGATAAAAATATGACTAAAAATTTTTCTTTTAAAAACCAATAACCCACAACAAAGCTAATGGTCACAGTGGTATGACAATACTACAATGTGCCATGAACCCGTGCATTAACATGATTGACAATATAATAAGTCTTACAGAGCTATATGCATCATCCATGATTAATCAGAGTTTATATCTTTGCAACGGAATAGAAATTATATTTGACATAATATAACACATTAGAGCTGACAAATATATCTATGTGAATAAATCTTACATACAAAATAATGGTTATACAAAAGTGTCACATGCGACATGAGCCATAAACAAAATACCAACATCTAAGTACATACATAAATGCTCTACCAAAGAGGACTAACATCAAGCCCAACAAAATAAACCTCCGACGCATCTAGGCCTCAGACATCGTGGCCCAAATACATGGCAATGGGATCCTCACCAACCTTCTTTGTACTTGTATCAACATTAACAACCTCGTCTGCACCACGAGAATCACCACCACTCGTGATACAGGCAGATTTATGAGCCCACTATCTCCATAAAAATAGAGACGCTCAGCAGTATAGAACTCACTAGGCTTTTCAAAAAAGTCATCATCTAAAAACATATTAAATCAACTATGAGAGTATCTGTAAGCCCAATTTTCATCTCGAAACATACGCATACTAACCCATCTAACTTTATACATACTTACACATTATGCGTCTTAATAGTAAAACATAAGGAATGTCATCATGCATCATGTATCCATAACAATGTACATATGTATGATTGCATCTCCCATTTCATATGCACACTGATATGTCTAGCATAAAATTATCATATGCAACTATTCGTAACAATATGCATTATGCATAGTAGTTACATCTCCTGCACATAGGCATACTAATATGCTTAGAATAAAAATCATACAAAACCAATCATCATCATCATACAATCACATGCTATGCATGTAGTGACCCAAATAAATAACTAGGCACAAGTAGCTTAGTTAAGGGGGTTAATTTGGGCTTTGGGTCACTATGGACACTTGAAGGGTAATTTGGACTTTTGAACAGACGTACGCTAGGTTTAGTGGACGTACGCTCCTGTATTTTGTGCGGACGTATATGGGGGACCATCGGATGTATGCTCTATAAATAATACACGGAAACGTCGGATGTACGCTACTTTTTGGGACTACCCTCTGGTTAATACCTTAACATACAAGACAACCTTTGGACTGCTGTGTAAAAGTACTAGACATACGCTAGGGTTGGCAAACGTTCACTACTTTTCTGGGGAATTGGTAAAGCCCCTCAGCTATAAATACCCCTTACCCCCCCTTAGTTTTCTCATGCCTCTCTTCGCCCCCAAGCTGCTTGTTGACCGTTTTGCTAGTGTTTTGTGTGTTTTGGTGCTACCGAGGAGGAATTCTTGAAGTTTTGCTTTAAGGAGGTAATGCTCGGTTACCTAGCTCTTTAATTACGCCGTTATGTTACTCGATTTTTGTCTTGTGTTGTTAGTCTTAGTTTTAACTTAGTTATGCTTTAAATCTTGTTTAGGTTAGCGTTTTATGATTACGTTGCATGGATGCTTTATTTTGACTTAGGAGACCATAGGAGCCATTTGGTAGGCTTAGGAGCTGGTTTGGAGGATCGGAGGACGAGTGGAGAAAATGAGGTTCTCCCTGAAAATCTCAAAGTGGACGCACAGTCTCAAGACCGGATGTACGGTCCGAAGGATCACAACGGACGTACGGCCCTGAGCTCGGATGTATGGTCCAGAGTGTAATAAGGGACTTTATTTTCACCAGCCATCCCATAGCTCCTGTTTTCCTTATTATAGAGTTATTTTAGTAGAAATAGGACTAATAGAAGGTTTTTCACAGATTTGGAGAACCCGGATCATTTGGAATTCTCGGAGACATTATTCGACCCAAGTGCGTTTTAACTCACATAATGCTCGTTGTTATTTTCAATGCACTGCACAACTATTTTATGTACCAAGAAAACATGCATACTTGCTGCACATGAACTCTAGCATTTTGAGAAAACATTGTGCTGAATATGTTAATAAAGGGAGACTTGTAAAAGCATTTATGTAAAATACAGACAAGATAATTTGCATCGTATGACATGGTACACCGGTACGTGCTGTATAATGGCCATTGGCTTACTATACATGTTAACTTTATAGTCAAATGTGTGTGTTATATAGGCCTTGAATCCAATGGTTGTTCGTAGCTGGCGTAACCTTAATGAGCGGTCACTACAGGACGGACATCATTAGCGGTGTGGGCTACTCGAGGTTGGACTAGGTCGTGTCACTAAAGTCATGTACAGTAGCATGCAATGGCTGGGGCACCGGCATTGTACTACAGGTCCCTCGAGATAGCGCCACCCTGTTGAGAAGGGGTAATTGTAACGCCCCCAAAATTAGCCTCGGCTAATTTGGTGGAGTCATTGGCAATCTACCCATTTATGCCAACTTGTGACCAAACGAGAAATCACCCTTTTGAAAAACGTCAAAGTAAATGCAAGGGAAGGTGAATAAATTTGAGTCACTATAATTCATTAAGTAAGAACATAAAGCTACTAAACAATAAATACAAACCTATAATTATAAGTAAAGTCTAACCAGTCAGGCAGTAGCATCTCTTGCCACTTCCATAGCAGTAAACCAAGTTACCTAGAGAATAATAACCACGTAAGTCTAATGACTTAGTAAGTAAACCTTACAACTTAGGTATGACATGAGCCCAATTAATGAAAGTAAACGTGCAATTTGAATAATAACCAAAAAGAGGGCATTACCTCCACTAATACACCATTTAATAGGTTTTAGGGTTTTCAAAGCTTATGGTGTAGAACCGGCGATAATTACCTAATTGTTTTAATGCAAAAAAAGGCTAATACATTATAAGTCATAACTCCTATACATGGTCTACCCGAGATATTACCCATTCTCAGCAGGGTTGGTTCTGTCCCGAGGGATCTATAGTACAATGCCAGTGCCCCAGCCATTGCACAACATACCGTAGTGGCACGATCGAGTCCGACTTTTAGTGGCTCACACCAACTAATGACGTCCATCCTATAGTGACCGAACCATTGGGAATGGTTGCACCGTGGTCACGAAACCAATGGATCCAAAGCCCTCAAATAACACACATATTTGACCATAATATGCAGTCTATATAGTAAGCCAATGGCCGTTCATACTACATGTACCGGCATACCATGCCTTATGATGTATTTTAACAGTTAATTAATAGCAAAGTTACTAAGTAATTATAGAAAATAAGCATGCTCATATCATACTCGTGGTCAGTCAACTGACATATCCCACATTTTACGTAAAAAGGGTGTAAGTGTCTACTTACCTCGCGCACTCGAGCGAATCCTCCGACCAAGCTAAATCCTATTATAACGGATACAAGACACCGTTATTTTAAGCTTTACGAAACCTAGAAATATGACTAAGCCTAAGCATACACGTGTGAAACTCAAAAATTGGTGCTTTGCCTACTGACCGAATGTCCGGCCTCGATGGCGTACATCCGCTCAGTGTGTTAAGCACACCGTTTTAAGATTCAAATAGTGCATGTTTCTAATGGCATGAATAGACCTCTAAATCTCTTCTAAGCTAGCAAAACAGTACATGCAACGCAAGAAATTACAGCACAATGAAACTTTGAAAGAATCATTTGGAAACATCATTATCTTTAAAGAATGCTTAATGAACACTTGGAAACCTTATCAAGGCAGAAATGTAAGATAAAACAATTATAAACACAAATAGAACAGAGTTTACCCCGAAGATAAGAATGGACATAGTCTCCCCTCCGTGGAAACTCCTCCTTGAAGCTCACTTTCACAAATTCCTAACTTAAAACTCAATGGAGGGATTTTGGTAGCCTAGGGGCATTCCAGGGGAAGGAAACAAGCATGAGAAATGAGAGGTGGGACGGCCTATTTATAGGGAAAGTTTGCCACAAACTCTCTAGCAGAGTAGCCAACGTCCGGCAACCCTAGCCTACGTCCGGTGGTCTTTGCACAATGGTCCAAATGGTGTCTCGTACGTCCAGGTATTACCCAAAGGGTATTCCAAAAAGTAGCGTATGTCTGGTGGTCCCACATACGTCTATTGTATTATTTGCAGAGCGTACATCCAGTGGTCCCCCCACGTACGTCCACACTACAGACAGCAGCGTACGTCCGCCAGACCTAGCGTACGTCTGCCTCCTGAGAGTTATTGTTTGGCTTCTATTTTCTAAAGGTTTAAAGCGTGATTAGGCTAATGCTAAGGGTTTTGGGTCTCACTAAAACACCATTATTGAAAACCTTTGTTGATTGCTCTTATAGAAAAGATTTTGTTAAATAAAAATGTTGGTTTTTATCGGGGTATTACAGTAATATCTCAAGTAGACCATATTGTTGAACTATGACTGTTACTCTGTATCATATGCATATATTGTATATCTATATCACTCATAATATAAACTGTCATATGTTTTACAAAAACATTAGAGTTCATTACTAAACTGGCATGGGCATTATTTGTGTTTAAAATCACTAAGTCTTAGACTTACCCCCATTTTATTTATGTTTTCCCCCTTCATTACGATTATTTGCGTGGTTTAGCTATCCTAGGAGAGGATGCCGTCGAAGCCAACCTGGCTGATAGCATAGGATTTGATTCCTGTGAGTTTTGAGGACATGGATCCTGTTTGGCTGAGGACCATGTGGGAAGATGGAGGAACTACTCGTAGTGACATGATCAAGATTTTAATCTCATTAGCTTTGCCTAAGCTTAGATCTAGGCTTTGATCTATTGATAATTTTTAAAAATAATGTTTATTATTATCTTATGGTCTGTATCCCTAGTTGATGGTGGTCTGATGATCAGTACATTTTGGTGATTATCTATGCTATGATAATGTTATATATTCTTTGGTGAATGTTGTGTGAATGTTAAATTGTTGATCTCTATTTCCCGTAGTCTTAGTAAAGTCTTCCATTGCAGCTTTCTCGTTACGATGAGAAAGGTTGAAATCCCTGAGTCTTGTTCTGAGAGGGATAGGGCTGGGAGGCGAGCCATGGGATCAATTACTAGTTAATTGATTTGCTCATCAGGGTCATCACAATGCATGCCAATGCTCATGCTCATCATAGACTAACCCTACGGTAGGAGACTTGTCATCACTACTGGGAGTCATCACCATGTTTCTCTTATATACATGAGGCCAACCCTATGGTAGGAGACTTGTCATTGCTACCAGGGGCCATCATGTTGTTTTCCACTATGCATGAGGCCAACCTTGCAGTAAGAGAGTTGTCATCAATATAGGGGCCATCATGTTGTTTCCCATTATGTATGAGGCCAACCCTGCGGATGTTGTCATGTTGTTTACCATTATGCATGGGCCAACTCTATGGTTGTGAGACCATACTCAATCACCATCGGAGTTGAACCCCGTTTCTGTTTCATTGCTTATGCCATATTCATGCTTGTAATGCCCCGAGAATTTAATTAACCGGTAATTAAATTATAAAGCGCCTCCTGGACTTAACCACAAAAGTAGTAAGTCCACAAGGATCTATTTTCCTTAATCAGTGTAATTAAGCAGGGAAAGTCTATAACTTTATTTCGATATGTAAGTATGTATCATTACAATCAGAGCATTACTAAAACCTTAGTATAAGTTGAGTCATCAATTATACATGATACTACAAATAACCTTTGTAGTTCTACAATGAGTCTTCAAGTCATAGCCTAATCAATGTCTTTACCTCGAATGGTCGTATCCATCTCGAGGTCTAGTCTACTCAACCCTAGCTAGCTCTTCTATAAAACGCCATCGTGCTCCCTTGGTGTAATAAAGTAAGAGGTAAGTCCGACGACTTAGTAAGCAGGTAATCTCGTGCTAGTGTGTGACAATGAATAGTTTATATCCAAATAAAAAGGGTTAAACATAGATATCATCATTTACAAAATATTCATTGGGATGCCTTCACAATATTATAATTATTATTAACCGAGCCAGATTTCCATAACATAGTCCCCTCTGTTTAACCCCAGAGTAAGGTTGTGCTTGTCCTGCACACCCCTTTTCGGCAAGGACTGGTTTGCTCATCCCCTTTCTACGGTACCCTATTAGCCTAACCCCTTTTACTTAGGGTTAACAGCTTTTGAGGCCACACCAAACAAATGGTGTGTTGCATTGCCTCCGATCATATACACATAACACACACATGGTACCGGTGTCACCACATTTATCACATCATAAATAGCATCACATCACATATAACACTATCAAGTAGCCTATTGTGAAAATTTATTTAACTCACAAGTGCACGAATTGTTTGCAATATAATGGTTTGCAAGTGCGAGGTTGATCCCATAGAAAATTGTATTCTTGAAAGCAAATTTAACCCTAAAATAATTTAATCCTAGCCTAGTTCCAAGTTTTGAAAGATTGTTGTTTGAATAATATCAAAAGCATAAAACTAATTAAAGTGAAAGTAATCTATTGACGAAGCACTAGGGTTTCGGAATCCACACTCACAAATTCATAACAACATAGTTCCATGATCTCTAATATTGCCCAAAGTTATCACATATAATCTTAGGTATGTTTTACTATTGCTTCAAAGAATTAATCAAAACATCTCATGTATCCATTTACAACCCAAATCACAAAAGAAATCCAATTATCAATTCAATCATCAACTGCATCTGTAAATCACAAGAAGATATCCAATATTAATCAAAACATTAATTGTATCTAGAGAATAAATCACAAGGAAAATCCAATTATTAACAAAGAAATTCAAGCAATCAATTGTGTTGAATTATCTTAAATCATAATCAGAAAAGATATCCAAGAATCATTCAATCCAATTGATAAAAAGTAAAACAATAGGGCAACGGAAATCATTAAATTGGGAAATATTAATTACATGAAACTAAGTTGCTAATCATAAGTGAGCCTTCATCTTCAAGCATAGTTGAAGGTTTAGCCTTTCATGTTATTGAAAGACAAAACACAATATTTGGAATTCATAACGAAAATTGAATACTTACAAATAAAGAATCACAAAGTTGAGATCCAAAAGCTAGGAAACCCTAGAACACTCTTCTTTCTACTCTAGAATTTTGTAATTTGCAGTCAATTGTGATCGAGCCCACCTCAAAAGAGCTCGAGTGCACCTGCACTTGAGCTCTTTTGAGGTGGGCTCGATCACAGGTTGTTGTGAGTTTTAAATGACACTTGTAAGTGTACGAGTCGTTTGCAATATAGCTTTTGCAAGTACGAAGTCGAATCCACAAGGAATTGTGTACGTGTAAATAAACTTCTCTCTAAACTAATTAAATTTAAACCTAGTTTCAAAATTTTGGGATTTTGTAAATTGAAAACAAAACAAAATTAAATTAATCAGAAGATAAATGCTAAGGTTTTACAATTCTAACTCACCAAATCAAAACACACATTATTATGTTTGTTCATACATCTGAATTGCAATAAAACCCCATGCATGTTCTAATTTTCATAAAATTAACCTATTAAAAGATTCCATGAATCCATCCATTATAAAAATCACAATGCATATCTAACTTAAATCAAAATCATCCACTGTATTCGTTTGATTAACGAAATGCAATGGATATCCAATTTAAATTGAAAAATGCAATGTATTTATCAGATGAAACATATTGAATATCCTACTTTGGCACAAATATTCAACTGAAAAAGCCAATTAAAAGATTTTAATCCAATAATTGAATTGAAATGAACATACATTACATTGAACGTGAGATTTGTACGAACAAAACATAAAAATATGCAAACAAATCAATGGTGAGGCTTCATCTTCAAACTTAGTTGAAGGTTTAGCCTCATGACAAAAGGTATCATAAAGAAACTAGATGAATTCATTAAAATTAAATAACTTATGAAAGAATTGGAGTTTAAAGCGACAAAAACCCAGAAAACACAAAACGACAAAGAACGGCGCCCCCTGGCATGCCTCCTTATGCTTCCCTAAAGAAAATATGGTATTTATAACCCTAAATTGGGGTTTGAGTTCTGTTGGACGCCTGTCAGACATGGGCCATCTGGATGGGCCTGTTGGTCGTCCGGACCTGCCTCCCAAGTGCACTCGAGCGCACTCCCATTTGGACGGAGGCCTTTTTGACCTAGTAAACGTCGAAATTAGCAAACTTTTATAAAAATGAATTTCTAGATATTCGAGTTAGCTTTCCAATGCCATCAAGAACGCTCCAATCCGAGTTTTATAACTCTAGATATGGCCTTTTTAGTGGGACTCATCAAGTGCAAATTATCGCTCGATCTAAATTTCCTGCCAATGCTCCCCGAAGTGTCTTAAGACCCATAATTAATAGAATTAGCCTCATTTTTCCTTTAGCAACCTACAAAATACCAAAAACATTGAAGTACACAAAACATTAGATAATGATAAGGCTAAAAGATTAAACAATGCAAATTAAGGGGCCCAAATATGCAATATTTGGCACTCATCACAGGTCTCTAGCTAAGCACAAGCGCACCAATCCTTGGGCTCGAAAGCAGACGGCTTCTAAAAACTGGTAGAAGCTCAAATCCAACTTGGACAAGGCTTTCAGTCTCCCACTTGGACTAGGAGATTGACCAACGGTTTTCCTAGGGTTTCTAAGGCTTTTAGGGTTCTGCTACTCCCTATAAATAGGCCTCTAACCATTAAAGAAAAACACACTACTACCTAGAGCAAATATTCAGTAAATACTTCTTGGAGGCTTGAAGAGTTGAAGGGAAGTAGATCAAGGCAGGAGGCCATCGTAGCAGAGTCTCGAGCGGCTAAACTCCTCGTGGGGTATTGATGTAACCCTATCCAAGCACAATGGTTTGATTGTATTTTAATTTAGAGAATTTCAATTTATGCATGTTGGTTGTATAATTTTGAGGATTGCTACAATTTGATATTGTTCTTAATGTTTAAACACAATTATTCTTAAATTCAAAATCAATATTGGTGAATTTCTTATTTTGTCTACGAAAGCTTTTTACCTTTATTGAAATTAAATCTTTCTTGTTTTCTGTGATTATGGGAATGATAATTATACAATGGGTTTAATTGACATATGATCAAAAGGGTTAGATAGGTCATACCTAGGGAAGACGGATTGTACTAAACCCTAGTTTAGTATAATTTAGGTAAACTATCTGTATCAATTGAAGATGGGTTATACTATCCCCTTGATTATATGTATCATATTAAGGAATTAGATAATCCATACCCAGGGATGAAGAATCATGCCGCATCTTAGTGGTTAGGTGGATGGTATACTTATTCCTTAATACAGTAAGGGAAACTTCACTTAGCCCCTTGAAGTTACGCGCCTTTTGCAAACACCTACCCCCCAATCTTCAAAGTCTCCCACTTTTATATATCAAACTTTCGTTTTGTTTCAGTTACCCTCTTCTGTTAGGATTTTCTGTTAAATTCTAACAGAGGGGTGTAAAATTCCTAAAATGCCCTTATTTTTTAATTAAAAAATAGTTTTTTTTAAAAAATAAAATAAATGGGAAACTTTATTTACCCCCCCCCCATAAACTTACGTGCCTTTTGCAAACACTCCCCCAATCTTCAAAGTCTCTCACTTTGGTTTATCGACCTTTTGTTTCGTTCCAAATACCCCCTTACCGTTAGATATTGGAGTTAAATCAAACGGTAGAATGAATAGAAGACATTTATACCCCTAAAATTTTTTAAAATTCCAAATTTACCCTTATTTATAAATGAAAAATTATTATTATATTTTTTACATTAAAAAAAAAAAAAGTGACCCACGGCAGGTCACAAGTGACCCTATGATGGGTCACCATGATAACCCCGGTGGGCCACTCTTTCAAACTGTTCAAATGAAGTGCTGCTTTGATTCGTGAAAGTGTAAGGAGTAGATAGAACACCAGTGAACAAATGGGTCGAGAGTTTTTTTTTTAAATATATAATTTTTTTAATAAAAAATAAGGGCATTTTAGGAATTTCACACTCCTCTGTTAGGATGTAATAGAAAATCATAACGGAAGGGGGTAAGTGAAACAAAACGAAAGTTTAATACACCAAAGTGAGAGACTTTGAAGATTGGTGGGGTATTTGCAAAAGGCGCGTAAGTTCAGAGGGGATAAGTGATGTTTCCTCTAATTATAATAATTAGTATTATAATTAGGAAAAACTTCACTTACTTCCTGAACTTACGCGCCTTTTGTAAACACCCCCTAATCTTCAAAGTCTCTCACTTTGGTGTATCGAACTTTTGTTTCATTCCAAATACCCCATACCATTAGATATTGTAGTTTAATCAAACGATATAATGAGTTAAAGACCTTTACACCCCTAAATTTTTTGAAAATTCCAAATTTACCCTTATTTATAAATAAAAAATTATTATTATAATTAGTGAAAACTTCACTTACCCCATGAACTTACATGTCTTTTGCAAACACCCCCTCAATCCTTAATGTTTTTCACTTTGGTGTATCAAACTTTCGTTTCGCTCCAAATACCCCTCTATTGTTAGATATTGTAGTTAAATCAAATAGTAGAATAAGTAAACAACCTTTATAACCCTACAAAATTTTAAAATTCCAAATTTACCCTTATTTATAAATAAAAATTTATTATAATTATTATATTAAAAAAAATGAGAAATTATCTTTTCCTGCCATAAACTACCACGCGATGACCATTTTCTCCCATCAACTACCAACTTTACATTACGAACCCATCAAACTACCATTTTAGTTTAATCCGTCGTTTAATGTTTTGTGTGTTCGTTTCAATTCAGTTTCGTGACAAAATTGTGTTAATTGTTGTTTGCAAATCATTAAATGGCAAATATCCATTGTGTTCCAATCCGGAGGTACATCAGATGATTGGGTCAAGACATGGTATCCACTGTGATCAACGATATAGTGGATAATTTGATCTCGAATCCTAATATCCGTTGTGACTTGTTATATGGTAAATACATCGGATGATTCGTTTAGATTTTATAATAGCAATAGAACATGCATAGTGCTTAATAGACGGATGTCTAACCATGATAATATGTTTATTATGTGGGGAGGTGGATTCTAAGACCTTAGTGTTTTTATTTATTTGTTTTTTATAGCATTTAGATTAGTTTACGTTTTATGCACGCCATATGTTCGATATTTGGAACTAGGTTAAGATAGAGTTAGTTTAGGCGTAGAATTAGTTTTTCATAAACGCGATTCCCTGTGGATTCGATCTTATACTTGTGCAACGCTACACGAACAATGACTCGTGCTATTGCGAGTACATCAAATTTGTACATCTATTGGCAGCTCCAAGAATAGAGGGTGCAAAACCACCCTAGAAAAAAGGCCAACCCCTTGCAAAATAGAGAAGAACCAACACTAAAGCAATCAGTGCGTGGA
This sequence comes from Carpinus fangiana, assembly GCA_006937295.1. Lineage (NCBI taxonomy): Eukaryota > Viridiplantae > Streptophyta > Magnoliopsida > Fagales > Betulaceae > Carpinus > Carpinus fangiana. The sequence continues at coordinate 20,605,270 of CM017327.1, read as the reverse complement.
GAAGCTCCCACGTACTAGTTTTCACAAGAAAAATTGGGGAAATGGGGGAGAAGACGGGAGTTAGGGAAAAAGGGAAAACTTGGGAAAAAAATGAGGAAAAATGGATTGTGGTGGTGCGGTGGAGGTGGAGGAGTATCATGGTGGCGTGGGCAGTGGTGTGCGGCGGTGCAAAGTGGGATTGGAGGTGTTAAATGGTGTTGGTTTGTGCAGAAGTGTGGTGGAGGGAGCTTACGAAAGTGAGGGGGAGAAGAGGAAATGTGACTTGCAATAGGTCACATGAGGGTTTGGACAAGTGGGCTTGAGCGCACTGTCAAGTGCGCTCGATCGCACTCATGCAGAAGTGTGTAGTGGGCCTAGGTGCGCTCGTACACGCAAGGGAGCAAGTGTGCTCGAGCGCATAGAGAGGTATGCTCGAGAGCAAAGGGAGGTGCGCTCGAGTGTACGCGTGCAATGGCTGTTAGGCAGCTAGATCAAGCACGCTGTAGGTGCCCTCAAGCCTAGTGGTGTTAGTGACTAATGTAAAAAGTAGATGGGATTCGTCAAATCGATAAATTCCATGTCTTTACCTGGCTCAAGGTTCTGGATGCAGGGCTTCAATCTTTGATCGTTGACCTTGAATAGAGTGTCATCTTTTAGGTCCCATAATTCGATGGCACCATGTGGTGTGACAACCCTAACAACCCTGATAGGCAAATCAATTAACTAGTAATTGATCCCATGGCTCGCCTCCCAGCCCTAGCCCTCGAGGGACAAGATTCAGGGATTTCAGCCTTTCTTGTCGTAATAGGAAAGCTGCAGTGGAAGACTTTACTAAGACTATAGGAAATAGAGATCAATAATTTAACATTCACTAGAGAAATATAACATCATCATAGCATAGATAGTTACCAAAATGTCTTGGTCATCAGACCACCATCAAGTAGGGGTACAAACCATAAGATAATAATAAACATTGTTTTTACAAAGGATCGACAAATCAAAGCCTAGATCTAAGCTTAAGCAGGGCTAATGAGATTAGAATCTCGATCATGTCGCTACGAGCAGTTCCTCCATCCTCCCACATGGTCCTCAGCCAAACAGGATCCATGTCCTCAAAAACCCTAAAAGAATCAGGTCCTATGCTATTACCCAGGTTGGCTCCGTCGGCATCCTTGTCTAGGGTGGCTAAACCGAGCATATATTCATAATGATGGGGGAAAACATAAATAAAAGGGGGTAAGTCTAAGACTTAGTGGTTATTAACACAAATAATGTCCATACCAGTTTAGTAATGAACTTTAATGTTTTTGCAAAGCATATGACAGTTTATATTAAGTGTGATATAGATATACAATATATGCATATGATACAGAGTAACTGTCATAGTTCAACTGTATGGTCTACCTGAGATAATACACATTCTCGGCAAGGTTGGTGCTATCCCTAGGGACCTATAATACAATGCCGGTGCCCTAGCCATTGCATGCTACCGTACATAACACTAGCGGCACAACTGAGTCCGACCTCGGGTGGCCCATACCACTAATGATGTCCATCCTGTAGTGACTGCCCATTAAGGCTACGCTGGCCACGAACAACCATTGGATCCAAGGCCATTATAATACACACATTTGTCCATAAAGCTAACATATATAGTTAGCCCATGCCCATTATACCGCACGTACTGGTGTACCATGTCATACGATGCAAATTATCTTGTTTGTATTTTAGATGCATGCTTTTCTAACTTTATTAACATATTCAGCACAATGTTTTACCAAAATGCTAGAGTTCATGTACAGCAAATATAAATTGTGAGAGTTGAAAATATGCATATTTTCTTGCTACTCAAAATAGTCGTGTAGTGCATGGAAAATAACATTGAGCATTATGTGAGTTAAAACTCACTTGGGTCATAACACGTCTCTAAGAATTCCAAACGATCCAGGTTCTCCAAATCTGTGGAAAACCTTCTATTAGTCCTATTTCTACCAAAACAACTCTAAAGTAAGGAAAACATGAGCTATGGGACGGCTGGTGAAAATAAAGTCCCCTGTCACACTCTAGACTGTACATCTGCTATGATACTTTGGACCATACGTCCGATCTCGAGACCGTACGTCCGCTCTAAGGTTTTTAGGGAGAACCTCATTTTCTCCACTCGTCCTCCTATTCTCCAAATCAACTCCTAAGATTAACAAAGGGCTCTTAAGGCCTTTTAAGTCGAAATAAAACCTCTATGCAACGCGATCATGCTAAGTTAACAAAATGTTAACCTAAACAAGGTTTAAAGCATAATTAAGCTAAAACTACGACTAACAACACAAGACAAAAATTGAGCAGCATAACGACGTAATAAAAGAGATAGGTAACCGAGCGTTACCTCCATGAAGCAAAAATTCAAGAGTTCCTCCTCCAATAGCACCGAAACACACAAAACACTCACAAAACTCACAAAACGGTTTATTGGCAGCCTAGGAGTGAAAAGTGGCATGAGAAAACTGAAGGGGTAGGGGTATTTATAGGAAAGGGCTGCTACCAACTCCCTGCAAAAGTAGCGGACATCCGCCCAACCCTAGCGTACATTCAGGTATTACCCAAAGGGTATTCCAAAAAGTAGCGTACGTCTGTGTACTATTCATAGAGTACAGCGTACTCTCTATCAGTGTATGTCCGATGGTTTCCCCACTTACGTTCACAGAAAAGACAGGAGTGTACGTCTGCTTAACCTAGCGTATGTCCGTCCAAAGGTAGAAAATGCCCATCTTGCGTCCTTAGTGACCCAAAGCCCAAATTAACCCCTTAACTAAGCTACTTATGCCTAGTTAATTATTTGGGTCACTACATTCTCCCCTCCTTATAAAAGTTTCATCCTCAAAATTTCTATACAAATACCAAAAGAACAGCAGTTAAGAGGAGTAGAATGTTACCTTCTGTCCGTAGCGTCATTGATATCGTGCTCAGTGGGTTCTTAGGCTATCTCCACCCAATCACTGACTGGCACTACATCTTCTTCAAAAAACTATGAAAAATCACCTTGTAAGTCATCGAGTGTGTCGTATTCGATGTTGCCAACACTATACCAATCCTCATCAATCTTTACTCCTAAGTCCATCAGCTCACAAAAGGAGTAGCTCCACACACAGTCCGGATCGATTGGTATAGGTGCCATAATCCTGTAGTGAAAGCAACTCTTTCTTAGCCAACTATTCCATTACCCAAAACAAAAATAGGTATACTGTCCAAGTATAATCTTGAAGAAAAGAGTCATACGCAGTTATTCAAACAAATGTGGATAACGGCTCTACTTCCCACTAAGCTTCCTCGACCCCATGGTTACGCCATAGTACCTTGACGATAAGAATCGTTTTGGTACTTAGCACTTGCTCCTTCTTATCCATGATCTTCACTAGTTCCTTGACATAGGTTAATCCTTCCCGGATTCCCAACGGCTTATATTCCACAATTACATCGAGGTTAGCGATGTACTTCCTGAACATCAACACGTAGAAAACATCATGCGTCCTAACCAAATCTAGGGGTAAGGCAATCCTATATGCCAACCTCCCCACTCTCTGGGTGATCTTAAAGGGTCCAATAAATTGAGGGTTGAGCCTCCCTATCTTTCCAAATCGCATCACTCCCCTCATGGGTGATATCTTGAGGAACACACGATCCCCCACTTCGAACTCCAATGGTCTCCTCTGATTATCAGTACAACTCTTCTGCTGACTTTGAGCTACACTCATCATTTCCTTGATGACAAGCACCTTGTCGCAAGTGTCCCGAATCAACTCTGGCCCCAACATTTGCCTCTCACCAGCGTTGTCCCAATACAAGAGCGATTGACACTTACATCCATAAAGTGCTTCATACGACAGCATCCCAACAGTCACCTAATAGCTGTTGTTTTAGGCGAACTCAATCAAAGGTAGGTACTGAACCCAACTACCCTTGAAATCCAACATGCAAGCCTGCAACATATCTTCTAGAATTTGATTAGTCTGCTTAGACTGACCATCCCTCTGGGGATGAAAAGTGGTACTAAACTTCAAATCCATCCCCATTTCCTTCTGGAGACTTTGCCTAAACCTCAAAGTAAATCAAGAGTCTCTATCCAAAACAATCGCCGATGGCACTCCATGTAAACAGACTATATTCTGAACATATAGTTTGGCCAACTTATCCATCAGATCCTTAACCTGCATCAGAATGAAGTGAGCACTTTTTGTGAGACGATCAACGACCACCCAAATTGAATCTTCTTCGGTGGGTGTCTTGGGTAAACCCAAAATAAAGTCCATAGCAATCTCATCCCCCCTTCCACTTTGGTATTAGCAACGGCTTGAGCGTCCTTGCCAACCTCTGACGCTCTGCCTTCACTTGTTGGCAGGTTGAACACTGCTCCATAAATCTTGCGATATTCTGCTTCATATTGTCCCACCAATACAATCCTTTCATGTCCCGGTACATCTTAGTGCCACCAGGATGTATAGTGTACGAGGAACGATAAGTCTCGCTAATTATCTCTTTCCTCAAGCCTCCACTCTCCGATACACACACTTGCTTAAAATGGGTGAGCAACCCATCATCCTTAAGACAAAACTCATTTGCCTTACCTTCTTTAAGCAACTACTTGATCTTGGCGCACTCAGGGTCCTCCAACTGAGCTGCTTTGATCCTTGCAAGCAATTCTAGCTGAACCATCAGGTTAGCCAGATGTGCAGACATACCTTTACCTACTACCTCCAATCCCATCACAGTGAATTCCTTTATCAACTGGGGTTGAGAAATTCCAAGAGCGGCAAGTTCCACCGTTGATTTCCTACTCAATGTGTCTACTACAACATTAGCCTTGCCAGGATGATAATTGATCTCACAATCATAATCCTTGATTAGCTCTAACCACCTTCTCTGCCTCATATTAAGCTCCTTCTAAGTAAAGAAGTACTTCAAACTCTTGTGGTCCATGTAGATCTCACACTTCTCGCCAAACAGATAGTGCCTCCAAATCTTCAAAGTAAACACAACTGCTGCTGCTTGTAAGGCTTCAGCTCACGTGAAGAGTAGGCAATGACATTGCTATTCTGCATAAGCACGCACCCTAAACCCTTCTTAGAGGTGTTGCTATACACTACGAAATTGCTAGATTCCGTAGGCAATGCCAACACTAGAGTAGTTACCAAGCACTTCTTCAGCTCTTGGAAACTATGCTCACAACTCGTCCATCCAAACGTAGCGAGTGTTCTTCTTAATCAAGGCAGTGAGTGGTGCCAACAGCTTCGAGAAACCCTCGATGAAGCATCGATAATAACCAGCGAGTCCTAAGAAACTTTGGACCTCCACTGGTTGGCCTAGTCCACTCCACTATTGCCTTCACCTTCTCCAGGTCAACTACTACCCCTTCTCCAGAAATCATGTGTCCAAGAAAAGACATGTTATCCAGCCAAAACTCGCACTTCTTAAGTTTTTCATAAGCTACTCCCTTCAAAGCCTCTCCAATGCCTTCCGTAGATGATCCTCATGCTCCTTCGATGTCTTTGAGTAGATCAGAATGTCGTCAATAAGGACCACGGTGAAAAATCCAAGTAGTCATGAAAGACTCTATTCATCATGTCCATGAAGACAACTGACACATTAGTTAGTCGAAAGTACATAACTAAGAACTCGTAATGTCCATAACGAGTCATGAAGGCTATCTTAGGAATGTCCTCTTCCTTCACCCTTACTTGGTTGATGAGTGCCAAATATTGTATATTTGAGCCCCTTAACTTATGTTTGTTAAGCTCTTAACTTTATTATTTTCTAATGTTTTTGTTATTTTTAGTGTTTATTTTGCAGCAGGTCATTGACATAAAAGTGCGGTTTAAAGGGTAGAAATAAGCAATTTGGTCCCTGTTAGTGTGATCGAGTGCACGGAGCTGCGATCGAGCACAGCTGCGATTGAGCCTAAGCATGACACGATCGAGCACATCTGCGCTCGAGCCCAAGAGGCCGCGATTGAGCGCACACCACGTACACCCGAGATACCCGTGTAGCCCTAGCCCATCACTTACTCGACTGCGCCATGGGAATTACTAAAGTGGTTGAGTGCACTCGAACGCACTAGGTACGATCGAGGGCACCCACGCTGACCTGTCAGTACAACCCTAGTTTTATTTTGCCTATTTATAGCACTCTTATAATTTGTAAACCCTGCGTTTGGGAGGCGTCTTTGGGAGCAAAAAATCCTCTGTTTAGCCTTCCATTCGTCATTAGTTGTAATATTTCAATTTATAATGCTTTCATTTAATTTTCCTTTGTCTCTTATTAGCATGAGAGGCTAAATTTTCAACCAAGGTTGAAGATGAAGCCTCACCATTGATTTTCTTACATGTTTTCATGTTTAGTTTGTACTTAATCCGTTGTTTAAAGTAATGTATGATCGTTTCAATTCAATTGTGTGAAAAAATTGTCATGATTGTTGTTTATGGATCATTAAACGTCCAATATTTGTTGTGTTTCATTCGACATCGAATGATTCTATCGAGACTAATATCCACTGTGATCAACGATACAGTGGATGATTTGATCTCGATTAAATATTCGTTGTGATTCTTTAACGGTGGATTCATCGAATGATTCGACAAGATTTTGTAAAGGCAATAGAACATGCATAGAGCTTAACCATTTAAGGGTTTATGAACTAGCGTGACAATAGAACATGCATAGAGCCTAATCGTTTGACGGATGTATGAACTAAGCATGATAATATGTAACTTGATTTGGTGAGGTCGATTCTAAAACCTTAGTGCTTTTCGTTTAATTGTTTTCAAGTAATTAGTTTAGTTTATGTTTTTGCATGAAACACTCACAAACTTCGGAACTAGGTTAAGATAGAGTTAATTTAGATATAGAATTAATTTTCACAAACACGACTCCCTACAGATATGACCTCGCACTTGCACAACACTATATTGCAAACGATTCGTGCGCTTGTGAGTACATTAAAGTTTGTACACCTTAGTGATAGGCTGAGAGCAAATGAATCTTGGAAAACACGCGCGCTCCTTGCAGCTGATCCAACAGATCGTCAATCCTTGGCAAAGGATATCTATTCTTGATCGACACCTTGTTCAACTCACAATAGTCAATGCACATCCTCACTGACCCGTCCTTCTTCTTCACGAACAACACCGGCGCTCCCCACGGTGATGAACTAGGGCGGATAAACCCCTTATCTAGAAGCTCTAGGAGCTATTCCTTTAGCTTTTTCAATTCCAACGGTGCCATCCTATACGATGCCTTAGAAATAGGATTAGTGCCTAGCATGCACTCAATCCCAAACTCCACCTCCGTCTGTGGCGGTAGCCCAGAATAGTCTATTAAGAAGACATCTGGATAACCTCTCACCACAAAAATGTCTTGCAGGTTCTTCTTCTCCTCCTTCATTGGAGCAACGACGAACACCGAAAATGCTTGTCCTCCTCCGATCATAAGCTTCCTGGCCCAAACGGCTGAAATCGTTGGAGCTAAAGACCTCACCCACGATCCAACATATGCCACTTCTCCTTCTCCCCACGGCTTAAGCGTAACTTGCTTCCGAGCGCAGTTGATAATCGCTGAATGCCTCACCAACTAATCTATTTTGAGAATAACGTCGTAACTAATCATAGGGAGAATAACTAAGTTTGTGGGAAGTACACTTCCACAGATGCTAACAGGGCACTCGTAAACTACACACTTACAGACCATAGTTTTCCCCATAAGAGTAGTTACAGTTAGACCAGGTTCCAAAGTTTATACTACGAGTCTAGACATTCTTACGAACATAATAGATATGAAAGAGTGGGTAGCCCATGAATCAAACAAAACTAAAGCTTAAAATCCAAGTATAGGGGCAGTACCTATCACTACTTCTGATCCTCCTTTCAGCTCTCCTGGTACAAGCGCATAAACTTGAGTTGGCGCCAAAGGCTTCTAAGCAACTTCCTTGCCCACACAATCCTTGCTGAAGTGGCTAAACTAGCCGTACCGGTAGCAAGTCCTGGTTACCATCCTACAAGGTACCTGGTGAACTCGGCTACACATTCTACACAACTCCGATATCTGACTCCTTTGTGGTGAAACTGGAGGGTTACCAGAGGTATGTCCTTGTGACCTCTAAGGTGGAAAACTTCCCACTGCCATCCTTTTAGCTGACTCGGCCCCTCCGGCTGGAGCACCAGGTCCTTGAGCCCTCCTCTTTTGATCCACATGCTCAGCCACATTCTTCTTCAGGCTCTCCTTGTAGATTGAAGCTCGATCGACCAACTGGAAGAAGTCCCAGATCTCAAAACAGCTCATCATAATCCGAATACGAGAGTTTATACCTCGCTCAAACTTCTTTGCCTTCTTCTCCTCATTTGAAATGAGGTACACGCCAAAGCACGACAATTGCAGAAACTTCTCAGCATACTCGATTACCATCATCCCTCCTTGGACCAAATTCAAAAACTCTCGTGCCTTTTTGATGCAGCCTGATTAAGCGGAAGCCAATAAAACAGTACAAGAAGAAAGATAATTAATTCCTAGGGTTTGAAACTCTCAAAAACCAGGGAATTCTTCTTCAAATTATAGAGTCTATCTATAAATCAAAGGAAAATAAAAGAAAACTCAACTCTGAGGTTCTTATTTAATGTAAACTGATAAATAATAAAAACTCCCTTATTTGGAGGCTATGAACATGTATATATAGCCTCAAGTCTAATAAAGAACGAAATAGGGCTTCTAAAACCCTAATACTACTAAAACAAGGAAACTAAAGTTGGTGCAGTAAGTAAATGCGCGGAAAATTAACATAGATGTCCCGTGTGCGATCGATCGCAGCACAGGTGCGATCGTTCGCAGATGGGCGAACGATCAGGGCGTTCGATCCCCTGTCATCGTTCGCTTACTCAGTAGCTTCTACACGATAGACGCCAGTTCTGCGATCGATCGCCCTCCATCGTTCGCTGTCTCAGTAGGTTCTGGACATTGGGCTCGAGTTCTGCGATCGTTCACAAGTCAGTCTGCGATCATTCGCAGTTCCAGAGAACTCTGCTTTTGGTCCTCTGCTGCAGCTCTGGTCTGGGAGCGTGTCGCCATCCTTCGGGGTGGTCCCACCTCGACATCTCTCCCCTTCTTCCTCATGTACTCCCAAGCATCTCGGTCTACATCATCCTCCCCAGGTTGGAGAGAATTCACCCTCGAATTCGCATCCTCTTCTGAAGAATCGTCAATGAATGGCACAAGGTGTTTGATGTTAAAAACATTTGATGTTTTGATATGGCTAGGCAACTTCAGCTGATATGCGTTAGCGTTGATCTTCTTCACAATCTCGACAGGGCCAATCTTGCGTGCTGTCAACTTGTTGTACTCACCAATAGGAAAACGATCTTTAGTTAAGACAGCCCACACAAAATCTCCCTCTTTAAACTCCAATGGACGCCGCTTCTTATCCGCCGTCGCCTTATATTTAGCCGTTGACTCTGTGAGATTCTTGATTGTTAACTGGTGGCCCTCTTTAATGTGTGCAATGAGATCCTCCGCTTTAGTGTGTGTTCTCTTCAAATTAGGGAGAGGTGCTAAGTCCAACGGTGTCCTCGGGTTACCTCCATAGATGATAGTGAATGGACTAAGACCCGTGCTTCGATTAACCGACCGATTAAAGGTAAACTCTGCTTGGTACAGCTGCTGATCCCATGACTTGAGATTCTCTCCCACCAAACTCCACAGTAACACCCCAAGGACCGGTTGACCACCTCTGTTTGGCCATCCGTCTGAGGGTGGTACGCACTACTAAAGTCCAGCTTAGTGTGCGATAGTTGCCACAAGCATCGCCAAAAGTGACTAAGGAACCGCGTATCGCAGTTGGAGACTATGGACAATGGTAGGCCATGTAGTCGATAGACCTCACGAAAATATAATTGGGCCACATTCACAGCATCGGCAGTCTTCTTACTAGCAATGAAATGAACCATCTTAGAAAAATGATCAACAACCACAAAGATGGAGTCATTACCCTTTTGGGTGCGAGGGAGGCCTAGCACGAAATCCATGCTCACATTAGTCCATGGACCCTCCGGAACAGGCAGGGGCATGTACAACCCTGCATTAGTTGCTCCCCCTTTTGACACTTGGCATACTCTACAACTCGCCACGAATCGGCCTACTTCCATGCGCATGGTCGGCCAATAAAGCTGTTCTGCCACCAACTGAATTGTCTTGTCTCACCCCATGTGCCCCTCATTATGGCGCTCTTGGATAATCCTCAGCCTTAGACTACAATCTGGAATGCATAATTGGTGCCCCTTAAAGAGGAACCCATTAAACAACCCATAGTTCGACTTTACTCCCGACATGACATTCTCAACAATGGGTCCAAAGAAAGGGTCAGTAATCAATAAATCCTTTATAAATTCAAACCCCAGTACCTCATTTTGCATAGTGACCAACATGGACGATTTGCGGCTGAGGGCATCGACTACCTTATTCAATGCTCCCGCCTTGTGTTTGATGGTGAAGGAAAACTGTTGCACATATGCTGCCCACTTGGCGTGCCGAGCGGACAATTTATCTTGACTGTTGAGGTGCTTCAATGCTTCATGGTCCAAGTACAAGATAAAGTCATTATAGGCTAAATATGAGCTCCAATGCCTTAATGACTGCACCAATGCATAGAACTCCACATCATAGGTGCTATAGTTGAGTTTGGGGACACCCAACTTCTCGCTAAAAAAGGCCACCGATTTTCCTCCCTGACTCAATACCGCTCCAATGC
>CM017327.1:20234471-20590116 GCA_006937295.1 Carpinus fangiana | reverse complement strand
GCCGGGTTCTTGGGTTAATCAACATGGGAAACCGGGAGTATACACCATGCCCTAGGTCTCATGTGGTTGTCGGTTTTCACAGTTCATATGCTTTTCTAGAGAACAACTTAGTATACACCATGCTAAATCCTTTAGGAAAGAAAAGAGTTAGAGTATACACCATACCTAATTCGTTGCTTAGGGAAACCAATAGCTTAAGGAGTATACACCATGCCCTTAGGTTGGCAACCATTAGGTATTCATAATATGATTGGATCATTGGCATATTGATTTATTAATTGAGCATAATTAGTGGTGGATATCAAAGCCCTACACTTTAATTTATTTTTATTTATTTTTCATAATATCAATTTTGTGACAGTTTGATATTTTAATTTAGTTAATTAATTCTAAGCAAAATTAACAATCCTCGTGGGAATGATCTCGTATTTGCCTGCTATACTATCGTTTTGATCTTGTGCACTTGCGAGTAAAACGTAGCAAATATTATCTATTAATTTAGGTAGTATTTGTCACAACAGCTCATCGGGTAGCTCCACTGGAAATACATCCGCAAACTCCCCCATCAACCCCTTAGCCTCCTCTGGCACTTCTTCTCCCTTGTAACTATCCTTTCTCACCAATACATACACCACCTTTGACGCCAACATCTCTGTGATAAATTCCCGTTGTGTCAAGAGGGATTGAGAGTGACCCGCCCCCTTGGTGGGTTTGGAGCCATTTCCCACAGGGTTATCTTCACTTTATTGAACATGAAGCTTTAAGTATTTTTTCTCCCATCATGGTGCGGCCCTCGGTCATACTGCCACGGTCTCCCTAACAACAAGTGGCAAGCATCCATTGCCACGACATCGCACCACATTTTATCCTTATATCTACTCCCAATAGAAAAAGATACTAGGCAGCGTTTAGAAACGATTACCTCATTTCCTTTCTTGAGCCACTCCAACCGGTAGGGATTGGGGTGTTTCTCCGTCTCTATGGCCAGTTTCTCTACTACTTCCTCTGCCACGACGTTCTCATAACTGCCCAAGTCGATGACAAGTTGACATACCTTGCCCCCGATCGTACACCGTGAGTGGAAAAGATTGTGACGCTGCTCGTCCTTAACTTTTGCTTTTCGAGGAGTAAAGCACACCCTCCTCACCATAAACATGGGGCCGCTCTCGGCCTCTCCACTAACAAATTCTTCTTCGCCTTCTTCGTCTTCATCAAAACTTGCCTCTTATTCCTCTTCGTCATCTTGCTCCTCAAAGACTCCCCTGAGTCAACAAGAAGTCCCTTGCCATACCTCTCTCCGTTGCGACAATCCGCTATCTGATGACCCGGTTCTCCACATCGAAAACACTTGGGACCGATAGTCACTCCGGTTCGACTAGGCGGTCCTGTGGTAGTGGCCCCTTTGATTGGATCGTTTGATGGGGTAGATCCTCGGTTCTGGAATGACCCTCCCGACCGGTTGTAGCTTCCCCCTCCTCCTCGTCCAAAAACGCCCATGGACCCCCGCGACAACGATTTCTCAACCAACAAAGCTCTTTGGTGGGCTGCTAAAATATCCACAGGATCAAAAAAATTTACCGTGTCTTGGATTTGTATCCGCAAACCTCCAATGTACCGTGACACTAGCTGCTCATCCGACTCCGATAAATCAACTCGTGCCAATAATTTATGAAACTCTTCCGTATACTCATCTACCGACTTCGACCCTTGGCTCCAATTTTGCAGCCTTTGGTACATAATCCAAAGGTAATTGTGGGGCAAAAAGGTAGGTCGCATCTTAGTCAATAGTTTCTCCCAACTAGTGATCTTCAATTTGCCTTGCCGCACTCTTGTTTACTTCAATTGCTGCCACCATGCTGCAGCTCTACCCTGAAACTTGGTTGCGACCAAAGAAATCCGTCTGTCTTCAAGTACTCCCTTAAAGTCGAGAATTTCTTCAACTGCCGCTACCCAATCTAGAAATTCCTCAGGTTGCATCCCCTCTGAAATTCTGGAATATCCAGTTTGAACCCGCTCTACCACCGATTAGCATGAGCTTGCACAGGTGGTCGATGTCCCTACGTTCGGCGCTCCACAAAAGGGTTTACAGATTCATAACCATCGTCGTCTTCATCTTCCTCTTCCTCCCATCGGGGTGGAATTCGACGTCGTCAACGTGTGTTGTAGAGACGAGATTCGGCCAACTGTTGGGTGAGGTCGGCAATCTGTGCCCTCAACACCGCTTGTGGGTCCTCATCGTGTCTCTCTGATGTCGCCTCTGGCTCTTTATGAACTGAACCAGCACGCTCATACGCGTCGTGCAAACTTGCATAGCGGTTGCCCCTTCTTCTTGTGACTGGTGCCATGGAAAGAAAACTGAGCTTTGATACCAACTGATGCAGCCTGACTAAGCGAAAGCCAATAAAACAGTACAAGAAGAAAGATAATTAATTCCTAGGGTTTGAAACTCTCAAAAGCCAGGGAATTCTTCTTCAAATTATAGAGTTTATCTATAAATGAAAGGAAAATAAAAGAAAACTCAACTCTGAGGTTCTTACTTAATGTAAACTGATAAATAATAAAAACTCCCTTATTTGGAGGCTATGAACATGTATATATAGCCTCAAGTCTAATAAAGAACGAAATAGGGCTTTTAAAACCCTAACACTACTAAAACAAGGAAACTAAAGTCGGTGCAGTAAGTAAATGCGCGGAAAATTAACATAGATGTCCCATGTACGATCGATCGCAGCACGGGTGCGATCGTTCGCAGATGGGCAAACGATCAGGGTGTTCGATCCCCTGTCATCGTTCGCTTACTCAGTAGCTTCTACATGATAGACGCCAGTTCTGTGATCGATCTGCGATCGATCACCCTCCATTGTTCGCTGGCTCAGTAGGTTTTGGACATTGGGTTCGAGTTCTACGATCATTCGTAGGTCAGTCTATGATCGTTCGTAGTTCCAGAGAACTTTGCTTTTGGTCCTCTGCTGTAGCTCTGGTCTGGGAGCATGTCGCCATCCTCCGGGGTGGTTCCACCTCGACATCTCTCCCCTTCTTCCTCATGTACTCCCAAGCATCTCGGTCTACATCACTTTTCCTCCTGCACGACTCAGGGAAAGAAGTAGCGATTGAACTCTTGTTTGGAGATGTCCCAAGAAATGGCAGTCTCTGAACCCAAGTCAGCTACAAGCACCGCCTTCTTGTCCTGCCACCAGCTCTTGGCCTCTGCCATTAGCTTATAAGCATTATAAGCCACCTTCTGCACATTCGTACACCTAGTAGTAGCTAACAACTCCTCCACGTCATTCAACCAATTCTCAGCGCTGATGTGATCGCCTCTCCCATCCAAACTCACCGAGTGATGACTACAAAAATCCTTCAAAGAACATCCAGTCACTTCAATGGCTGTCTTGCAACCCTATCGCAATCTAAGGCCAACACAAGCTGGCCAATCGCGTCCATCACTTGACTTCCCGAGGGTGCCACTTCATCAACAGGGATGTCCATAGGCTCAGGGTGAACATTGCCCTAAGGGATACTGATCTCCAACACGTTAGGTTCAGTTTATAGTGACCCAAATTATTGACTAGGCGTAAGTAGCTTAGTTGGGGGAGTTAATTTGGGCTTTGGGTCATTAAGGATGCCAAAAGGGTAATTTGGACTTTTGGGTGGACATACGCTAGGTTTGGCAGACTTACGCTGTTGTCTGTAGTGCAGACATACAATGGGGGACCACTGGACGTACGCTCTACAAACCGTACAGACAGACGTACGTGGGACCACCAGACGTACGCTACTTTTTGAATACCCTCTGGTTAATACCTGGATGTACGAAGCAGCCTTTGGACCTCTGGGCAAGAGCCAATGGAAGTACTCCCTTTGGTTGGACGTCCGCTGCTTTCTGAGCCTATAAATAGAGCCCTACCACCTTCGTATTTCTTACAATTTCAGAACACCCCCAGGCTGCCAAAGTGTTTTTAAAGTGTTTCTAAAGTGTTTTGAGGGTGTTGTGAGCGTGTGTGTGCGACGTTTGCAAGTTTCAGAACGTTTGTGAGGCAAAACTCTTGTAGTTTTGTTTCAAGGAGGTAACGTTCGATCTTTAGCTTTTAATTACGTCGTTATGCTGCCCGTTTTATGTTTAGACGTAGTTGTGCTTTAAGACCCGTTTGGGTTAGGGTTTTGGTTAGCTTAGCATTGTTACGTTGCATGGAAGTTGCAAACTAGACTAGAGACCTTTAGGTTGTTCCTAGTAGCCTTGGGAGTTGGAGAATAGGCGGACAGTGGAGAGAAAATGAGGTTCTCCCCAAAAACCCATACAACGGACATACAGCATTGCGACCGGACGTACGGCTTGTCGTTACACGGCGGACGTACGCTCTCGAGCCCGGACGTACGGTCATTATGTGGCAGGGAAACCCTATTTTCACCAACCGTCCCATAACTCCTGTTTCCCTTACTTTAGAGTTGTTTTAGTGGAACTAGGACTAATAGAAGGTTTTCCAGAGATTTGGAGAACCCGGACCTTTTGGATTTTTCAGAGACTCGTATCGATCCAGGTGAGTTTTAACTCACATAATGCTCATTGCTAATTTTCCCATGCACTTCACATCTATTCTATGTGTCGAGAAAACATGCATATTTTACAATTCTCACAGTTTGTACTTATTGCACATGAACTCTGTCATTTTGAGAAAACATTGTGCTGAACATGTTAACCAAGTGAGACTTGTAAAATAGCATGTAAAATATAGACAAGATAATTTGCATCATATGACATGGTACACCGGTACGTACAGTAGTAATGGCCACAGGCTTACTACTATTTATAATATTATGTGGATGTAGTACTTTATCTCTGGTATTGTTGTGTAATGTTTCAATTACTGTCTCTTATCCCATAGCCTTGGTAAAAGTCTTCCGCTGTAATTTTCTCATTGTGACGAGAGAGGTGTTTTCGTGGAGGTCGTGTCTCGGAGGGACATGGCTGGGATGGCGCGCCATGGGATCAATTACTAGTTAATTGATATTCCGATCAGGCGGGGCATCACAATTGGTATTACAGCTCTTTTGCTCTGAGAGGACTATAGGATTGGGGGAAAAAAGAACTTAGGCCATGATCACACCAGAGATTAGGCTAGATAAGCAATTAGGACTTAGCCTCTAGATTTAAGGTGCTTGGTTCTAGTAGAGTCGGTTCTAACTCTTCTCTTCGCTATAGAGAATGCCGCCCCGAAGGAACCCTGCAATCGGACCTAATGCGCTAGAAATCAGAGAAGGAAGTGTTCACCCTAAATCTGTGGACATTCCCGTTGATGAGGCAACACTCCCATGAAGCCAAGTGATGGACGCGATTGGCCAGTTAGTTTTGGCTTTGGAACGTGATAAGGTTGCAAGACAGCCAGCTGAAGGGACTGAGTGTTCTCTTAAGGATTTCTGTAGTCATCACTCGGAGAGTTTTTATGGGAGAGGTGACCACATTAGTGCAAAAAATTGGTTGAATGACGTAGAGGAGTTGGTAGCTACCCTTGGATGTATGAATGAGCAGAAGGTGGCTTATGATGCTTATAAGCTGACTGGAGAAACTACGCGCTGGTGGCAGGACAAGAAAGTAGTGCTTGTCGCTGACTTGGGTGCGGAGACTGCCATTTCTTGGGAAGTCTTCAAACATGAGTTTAATCAGCACTTCTTTCCTAGAGTCATGCAGGAGGCAAAGGCACAAGAGTTTAATCCATGGCTGAGCACGCGGATCAGAAGATGAGGACTCAAGGAACTGGTACTTCAGTCGGAGGATCTGGGCTAGCTAAGAGAATGGCGATGGGGAGTTTTCCACCCCAGAGGTCACAAGGACATACTCTGGTAACCCTCCAGTTTCATCGCAGAGGAATCAGACGACAGAGCTGTGCAAGAAGTGTAACCATGTACACTAGAGACCTTACAGGATGGCAACCAAAACTTGCTATCGCTGCGGCTAGTTTGGTCACTTCAGCAAGGACTGTGTGAGCAAAGGAGCTGCTTAGAAGCCTTTGGTGCCAGCCCGAGTTTACGTGCTTGTTCCAGGAGAGCCGAAAAAAGGATCGGGAGTAGTGACAGGTACTGCCCCTATACTTGAATTTGAAGCTTCAGTTTTGTTTGATTCGGGGGCTACCCAATCTTTCGTATCTATAGTGTTTGTAAGGTTGTCTAGACTTGTTGTGAGAACTTTGGAACCTGGTCTAGCTGTAACTACACCCATAGGGAAAACTGTAGTCTGTAAGCGTATAGTTTGCGAATGCCCCGTTAGCATTTGTGGAAGAGTACTTCCCGTAAACTTAGTTGTTCTCCCTATGTTTAGTTACAACGTTATTCTTGGAATGGATTGGTTGACGAAGCATTCGTTGGTTATCGACTGCGCTTTGAAGCAAGTAACGCTTACGCCATGGGGAGAAGGAAAAGTGATGTGGATCAGATAGCCTCAAAGTTCATGAAGACAAATAGGAGTGATGTAAGCGTGAAGACACCCCGGAGGAGGGTGACACGCTCGCAAACTCGAAGGACAGGGGAAGACCGTCCGGACGGCCCTTCAGCCCGTCCGGACCCATAGCTTTCCAGGAAGGTTCCAGAACGCCCCGTTCGGAGGCCGTTCGATCCCCGTCTGGATGAACAGGTTATATTTCAATGCCCCGTCTGGACGGTCACTTAATCCGTCCGGATGCTTAGCCGAGTTTTGGCTTAAACCGCATTTTTAATTACTTTTCCTTTTAGGACTCCTTTTTAGTTTACTTTTCCTTCTAGTACGCGATTTTAGTTTACTTTTCCTTCAATGATGTGTAATCCTAGTTTATGTTAACCTTTTTTATGCTTTAGCCTTTAAGCCTAAAAATACAGGCTTAGACCCTTTAGAAAAATAGTTTATTATTATTGATTTCGTTAATAAGAATACTCAGAGTTGAGTTTCTTGGTTCTCTTTTCCTTCAAGCTTTAGATAGCATCTATTGTTTAGAGAAAATTTCTTTGATCTTGTGATAGTCTCACAATCTTAGGAATATTTATCCCTTCTACTTACTGTTTTCTTGATTATACACGATCTATCACTGCATCAGTTGGTATCAGAGCCCAGCGCTTTCCATGGTGCCAGTCATAAGGGGAAGGGGTAACCGCTTTGCACACCTGGAGGACGTACATGATCGCAAAGAACCAGTTAGAGAAGAACCACCGGCAGCCTATCAAGCACATTCGGAGGCACAATTTGTGAGTTTGAGGGAACAAATTGCAGCCCTCACAAAGCAATTGTCCATCAAGAATGATCGAGTCAGACGTCGGCATATACCCTCACCGCACGAATCGGATGAGGAAGACGCATGTATGGAGGATGAAGACGAAAACCCTTTTGCGGAGCACGGAGTGCACAGGCATCAACCCCTTGTACAAGCTCAGGCCAATCAGTGGGAATCTGGTTTCAAACTTGATATTCTGGAATTCAAAAGGGGTCTCCAACCCGAGGAATTCTTGGATTGGATAGTGGCAGTTGAAGAAGTTCTCGATTTCAAGGGGGTACCTGAGGATCGACGAGTTTCTTTGGTCGCGACCAAATTCTGAGGATGAGCTGCAACGTGGTGGCAGCAATTGAAGCAATCAAGGACTCAGCTAGGCAAATCAAAAATCAACAGATGGGAGAAACTGTTGAAACACATGCGGCCGGCCTTCTTACCATACAATTATACCCGAACCATGTATCAACTGCTGCAAAACTTAAGCCAAGGTTCAAAGACCGTGGATGAGTACATGGAGGAGTTCTATAAATATCTGACACGGGTTGATCTAACCAAGACGGACGATCAATTAGTATCCAGATACATTGGGGGGCTGCGACAAAACATCCAAGATTCATTAAATCTTTTTGATCTCGTTAACTTGTATGCGGCTCATCAAAGAGCCCTTTTATTGGAGAAAACGGCAACAAAGGGGCTCACAAATTTTTTTGGGCGTGGCACTAGGGTTAACACGACTTGTTACAACGGGCCGTTTACGCCTCGAAACACCACCCAATCAACAATCCCAAATCGGGCTCCAAGTACAACCGGTCCACCTAACCGGAGCGCAATGACGAATGGGCCTAAATGTTTCAAATGTGGTGAACCGGGCCACAGAATCGCAGATTGCCACAAGGGAGAAAAATATGGAAAGGGTCTACTTATTGACTCGGGAAACGCCTTCGATGAGCAGGGCGACGAAGAAGAGCAAGAAGCAACCTTCGATGACTACGGGGACATGGAAGAAGAATTTATTACCGAAGATAATGGGCCTAGCTTGATGGTGCGAAGGATATGCCTTACACCCCGAAAGACGGAAGGTGGTGACGGACAGCGGCATAACCTTTTTCACTCCACATGTACCATTGGGGGTAAGGTTTGCAAGCTAATCATTGATGGAGGCAACTGTGAGAACGTAGTAGCAGAAGAAGTAGTTCAGAAGCTGGCCCTAGACACAGAGAAACACCCCACACCATATCATTTGGAATGGCTCAAAAAGGGAAATGAGGTAATAGTATCAAAACGTTGCCTTGTAAATTTTTCTATGGGCACTAAATATAAAGATAACACTTGGTGTGATGTGGTGGCCATGGATGCTTGCCACCTGTTACTGGGGAGACCATGGCAATATGATCAAAATGCGCACCATGATGGACGGCATAACATCTATAGCTTTTTGGTGGACAATGTGAAGCTTACTCTCCTACCTAACCTAGGAGAGGTACCCAAACCTCCAAAAGAGGCGGGTCAAATACTCCTAGCCAAATGAGAATTCATAAGAGAGATGCTTGACGCTGATCAAGTGTACCTACTCTACGGCAAAGAATGCAACCCAGTGGAGATTGTACCAGAGGCAGTTACAGGTTTGCTAGAAGAATTCACGGATGTATTCCCAAAAGACCTACAGGAGGAGCTACCGCCCCTGCGTGATATTCAACACCAAATTGATTTGGTGCCCAGGTCTAGCCTTCCCAACCGACCGGACTACCGCATGAGTCCCAAAGGGCATGAAGAATTATGGAGACAAGTGGAGGAGCTACTATCAAAAGGGCACATTTAGGAGAGCTTGAGCCCATGTGTAGTTCCAGCGTTGCTCACAACCAAGAAAGATGGGACATGGAGGATGTGTGTGGACAGCCGCACCATCAACAAAATCACGGTATGATACAAATTTCTCATTCCACGATTAGATGATTTACTGGATCAATTGAGTGAGGCAACTATATTTACCAAACTAGATTTGAAGAGTGGGTGCCACCAAATCCGAGTACGGGTTAGTGAAGAATGGAAAACAGCATTTAAAATGCGTGAGAGACTTTATGAATGGTTGGTAATGCCGTTTGCATTATCTAATGCTCCTAGTCCCTTTATGCGAGTAATGAACCAGATATTCCACCCATTCATCAGCAAATCAGTGTTCGTTTACTTCGACGACATCCTCATTTATAGTTCCGACCCGGAGACACACATTCGACATATACGGGAGGTACTCCTTGTGCTACGCCGAGAGAAATTTTACGCAGCACCGGCCAAGTGTTCTTTCATGACCGATTCAGTACTCTTCCTTGGTTATGTGGTGTCCAAGGATGAATTAGCAGTGGATGAGTCAAAAGTAGAGACGGTTCGTGATTGGCCTCTCCCTACTACACTACATGAGGTACGCAGTTTTCATGGGTTGGTGTCCTTTTATCGTCGCTTCATTAACAATTTTAGCACTATATTGGCACCAATCACGAAATGCATGAAGGTGGGAAAATTCTCATGGAATGAGGCAGCTACCAACACCTTCGAGTTGATCAAGGTCAAATTGACCACAGCTCCATTATTAGTCCTTCCAAACTTTGATATACCATTCGAATTGCATTGTGATGCATCCAAGATAGGCATTGGAGAGGTGCTTAGCCAATTGAACAAACCAGTGGCCTATTTCAGTGAGAAGTTGAAAAGCGCACAACTCAATTATAGTACTTACGACATTGAGTTCTACGTATTAGTGCAGTCACTAAAACATTGGAGCTCCTACCTAGCATATAATGACTTCATCTTGTACTCTGACCATGAAGCACTAAAACACCTCCATAGTCAAGATAAGTTATCCGCTCAACACGCTAAATGGGCCGCTTTCGTGCAACAATTTTCTTTCACCATCAAGCACAAGTCGGGGGCATTGAACAAAGTGGCCGACGCCCTCAGCCGAAAAACTTCATTACTCACCACCATGAAATCTGGGGTAATAGGGTTTGAATTATTAAAAGATTCCTTATCTATTGACCCATTTTTTGGCCCTATTTTAGAGGATGTGTCCGCGGGAGCGCAAGGAGGCTTTGTATTGCATAATGGGCTCCTATTCAAAGGCACTCAACTGTGCATTCCTGAAGAAAGTCTGCGGCTGAAAATTATCAAAAACGCCATGACGAAGGTCACATGGGGCGAGATAAAACATTTCAACTGGTGGCTGAACAGTTCTATTGGCCAAGTATGCGGAGAGAAGTGGACAAGCTAGTGAAGAGTTGCCGGATATGTCAAGTATCAAAAGGATCAGCTACCAATGCCGGACTGTATTTACCTCTTCCTATTCCAGAACAACCATGGACAAATGTGAGCATGGACTTTGTGTTGGGCTTACCAAGGACCCAAAAAGGTAATGACTCTGTCTTTGTGGTTGTTGATAGATTCTCCAAGATGGTGCACTTTATTGCGTGCAAGAAAACCGCCGATGCGTTCAATGTGGCGCAATTATACTTTAGAGAGGTATACCGTCTCCATGGTTTACCTTTGTAAAAAGTATCCGACCACGACACAAGATTCCTTAGCCACTTTTGGCGATGCTTATGGAGATTGTCAAGCACAAAAATCGATTTCAGTAGTGCCAACCATCCACAAACAGATGGGCAAACAGAAGTCGTTAATCGATCTTTGGGAGCACTACTTCGGAGTTTGGTGGGGGAGCACATTAAGTCATGGGATACAAAATTATTCCAAGCCGAGTTCGCGTACAACCGTTCTACAAACAAGAGCACATGCTTAAGCCCATTTACCATCATTTATGGGAGTAATCCTGGTGCCCCACTAGACTTGGCACCTATCCTAGACATGACGAGAATAAACACAACAGCGGAAGACCTGATGATCCAAATTCAGGAGGGCCACAAATTAACAATTCAAAAATTGCAAGAGTCCACAGCAAAGTATAAGGCAAGTGCCGACAAGAAGAGACGAGTCGTAGAATTTGAGGAGGGAGATTTTGTGTGGGCTATCTTGACAAAAGACAGGTTCCTTGTGGGAGAATACAACAAGCTGGCGGCTCATAAGGTGGGTCCGGTAGAGATAATTGCAAAAATCAATCCGAACGCATACCGGTTGAAGCTCCCAAGCCATATCAAGACGTCTGATGTCTTTAATGTCAAACACCTTGTTCCATTTATAGAGGACTCGTCAAAGGAGGATGCAAATTCGAGGACGAATTCTCTTCAACCTAGGGAGGATGATGTGGATCAGATAGCCTCAGAATTCATGAAGACAAACAGGAGTGATGTAAGCGTGAAGACACCCCGGAGGATGGTGACACCCTCACAAACTCGAAGGACAGGGGAAGACCGTCTAGGCGGCCTTTCAGCCCGTCGGGACCCATAGCTTTCCAAGAAGGTTCTAGAACACCCCGTTCGGAGGCCGTTCGATCCCCGTCCAGACGGACGGGTTATATTTCAGTGCCCCGTCCGAACGATCACTTAATCCGTTCGGACGCTTAGCCGTGTTTTGGCTTAAACCATCTTTTTAATTACTTTTCCTTCTAGGACTCCTTTTTAGTTTACTTTTCCTTCTAGTACGCGATTTTAGTTTACTTTTCCTTCTAGGATGTGTAATCCTAGTTTATGTTAACCTCTTTTATGCTTTAGCCTCTAAGCCTATAAATACAAGCTTAGACCCTTTAGAAAAACTATTTATTATTATTATTGATTTCATTAATAAGAATACTCAGATTTGAGTTTCTTGGTTCTTTTTTCCTTCAAGCTTTAGATAGCATCTATTGTTTAGAGAAGATTTCTTTGATCTTGTGATAGTCTCACAATCTTAGGAATATTTATTCCTTCTACTTACTGTTTTCTTGATTATACATGATCTATCGCTGCATCAAGAAGTGACATACGTTGGATCGCGAGCGAGGTCTTTACCTCCAACGATTTCGGTTGTGCAAGCTAGGAAGCTTATCATCGGAGGCGATCAGACATTTTTAGTGTTTGTTGTCGCTCCAAAGAAGCAAGCAAAGAAGAATTTGGAAGATATTCCTGTGGTGTGCGAGTATCCAGATGTCTTTTCATCAAATTACTCTGGATTACCCCATAGAGGGAGGTGGAGTTTGGGATTGAGTGTGTGCCAGGCACTAATTCTATCTCTAAGACACCTTATAAGATGGTGTCGTCGGAGTTGAAGGAGTTAAAGGAACAACTCCAGGAGCTTTTGGACAAGGGTTTCATTCGCCCTAGTATATCACCGTGGGGAGCGCCGGTGTTGTTTGTTAAGAAGAAGGATGGGTCGATGAGGATGTGCATTGACTCTCGAGAGTTGAATAAGGTGACGATCAAGAATCGATATCCTTTGCCAAGGATTGACGACCTGTTAGATCAACTGCAAGGAGCGCGGGGTGTTTTCTAAGGTCAATTTGTGCTCGGGTTATCACCAAGTGAGGGTGAAGGAAGAGGACATTCCTAAAACAGCCTTTAGGACTCGTTATGGACACTACAAGTTCTTAGTTATGTCTTTTGGACTAATTAATGCGCCAGCAGTCTTTATGGATACAATGAACAGAGTCTTTCATGACTACCTAGATCAGTTCACCGTTGTCTTTATTGATGATATATTGATCTACTCAAAGATGTTGGAGGAGCACAAGGAGCATCTACAGAAGGCATTGGAGAGGCTTAGGAGGGAGAAGCTCTATGCTAAACTCGAGAAGTGCGAGTTTTGGCTGGATAGCGTGTCTTTCCTCAAACATGTGATTTCTGGTGAAAGAGTAGCAGTTGACCTGGAGAAGGTGAAGGTCGTAGTCGAGTGGACAAGACCAACTAGTGTGTTTGAGATTCTGAGTTTCTTAGGACTCGCTGGTTATTATCGACGCTTCATCGAAGGTTTTTCGAAGCTGTCCATACCACTCACTACTTTGACTAGGAAGAATGCTCGTTTTGTTTGGACGGATGAGTGTGAGCAATGTTTCCAAGAGCTGAAGAGGTGATTGGTAACTGCTCCAGTGTTAGCATTACCTATGGAATCCAGTAATTTCATAGTGTATAGCGATGCTTCTAAAAAAGGTTTAGGTTGCGTGCTGATGCAGAACGGCAATGTTATTGCCTATGCTTCACTCCAGCTAAAACCATACGAGCAGAACTATCCTACACATGACCTGGAGTTGGCAGCAGTTGTGTTTGCTCTTAAGATTTGGAGGCACTACTTGTATGGCAAGCAGTGCGAGATCTATACAGACCATAAGAGCTTGAAGTATCTTTTCACTTAGAAGAAGCTAAACATGAGATAGAGGAGGTGGCTAGAGCTGATCAAGGATTATGATTGCAAGATCAATTATCATCATGGAAAGGCTAATGTAGTAGCAGATGCGTTGAGCAAGAAATCAACAGTGGAGCTTGCTGCTCTTGGGATTTCTCAACCCCACCTGATTAAGGAACTCACTGGGATGGGATTGGACGTAGTAGGTAAAGGTATACCTGTACACCTGGCTAACCTGATGGTTCAGTCAGAATTGCTTGCAAGAATCAAGGCAGTTCAGCTTGAAGATCCTGAGTGTGCCAAGATCAAGCAATTGCTTGCAGAAGGTAAGGCAAAGGAGTTTTGTCTTAAGGAGGACGGGTTGCTCACCCATTTCAAGCAAGTGTGTGTGCCAGGAATCAGAGAACTAAGGAAGGAGATAATGAGTGAGGCTCATCATTCTCCGTACACAGTACATCTATTGTGATGTAAGGGGTCATATTGGTGGAACAATATGAAGAAGGACATTGCAAAGTTTGTAGAGCAGTGTTCAATCTGTCAACAAGTGAAGGCAGAGCATCAGAGGCTGGCGAGAACGCTTAAGTCGTTGCTTATACCGAAGTGGAAGTGGGACGAGATCGCGATGGATTTTATTTTGGGGCTACCCAAGACACCCACTGGGGAAGATTCCATTTGGGTTGTTGTTGATCATTTAACGAAGAGTGCTCACTTTATTCCCATAAAGGTTAAGGATCCGATAGATAAGTTGGCCAGACTATATGTCCAGAATGTAGTCTGTTTACATGGAGTACCATTGGCAATCATTTTGGATAGAGACTCTCATTTTACTTCGAGGTTTTGGCAAAGTCTTCAGAAGGAAATGGGGACGGAGCTAAAGTTCAGTACTGCTTTTCATTCTCAGACAGACGGTCAGTCTGAGCGGACGAACCAGATCCTAGAGGATATGTTGCGGGCATGTGTGTTGGAATTCAAAGGTAGCTGGGTTCAGTACTTGCCTTTGATTGAGTTTGCCTACAACAATAGTTATAAGGTGACTATTGGAATGCCACCATATGAAGCACTTTATGGACGAAAGTGTCAGTTGCCCTTGTATTGGGATAACATCGGTGAGAGGCAGACATTTGGGCCAGAGCTGATTCAGGACACTTGTGACAAGGTGCATGTCATCAAGGAACGCATGAGTGCAGCTCAGAGTCGGCAGAAGAGTTATGTTGATAACCGAAGGAGGCCTTTGGAGTTTGAAGTAGGGGATCGTGTATTCTTGAAGGTATCACCTATGAGGGGAGTAATGCGATTTGGGAAGAAGGGGAAGCTTAGCTCTAGATTTGTTGGACCATTCGAGATTACTCAGAGAGTGGGGAAGTTGGCTTATAGGATTGCCTTACCCCCAGATTTGGTCGGAACGCATGACGTTTTCCACATGTCTACGTTAAGGAAGTATATCGCTAACCCCGATGTAATCGTGGAATATGAACCGTTGGAAATCCAGGGGAGATTAACCTACGTGGAGGAGCCTGTGAAGATCGTGGACAAGAAGGAGTAGGTGCTACGTACTAAGACGATTCCTATCGTCAAGGTGTTGTGGCGCAATTATGGAGTTGAGGAGGCATCGTGGGAAGCAGAACACGATATGCGGAGTCGCTACCCGCATTTGTTTGAATGATTGTGTATGACTATTTCTTTTAAGATTATACTTGGACAGTATACCTATTTCCATTTTGGGTAAGGGAATAGTTGACTAAGAAAGGGTTGTTTTCTCTTCAAGATTATGGCACCTATACCAATCGATCCGGACTGTGTGTGGAACTACTCCTTTTGTGAATGGATAGACTTGGGAGTAGAGATTGACGAGGATTGGTATAGTGTGGGTAACATTGAATACGATGCACTTGATGAAATTCTTATAAGGAGGGTAGAATGTAGTGACCCAAATTATTGACTAGGCGTAAGTAGCTTAGTTGGGGGAGTTAATTTGGGCTTTAGGTCACTAAGGACGCCAAAAGGGTAATTTAGACTTTTGGGCGGACGTACACTAGGTCTGGCGGATGTACGCTGTTGTCTATAGTGTGGACGTATAATGGGGGACCACCGGACGTATGCTCTACAAATCGTACAGGTGGACGTACGTGGGACAACCAGACGTACATTACTTTTTGAATACCATCTGGTTAATACCTGGACGTACGAAGCAGCCTTTGGACTGTTGGGCAAGAACCACCGGACATACGCCCTTTGGCCGGACATCCGTTGCTTTCTGGGCCTATAAATAGAGCCCTACCCCCTTTGTATTTCTTACAATTTCAAAATGCCCCCAAGCTGCCAAAGTGTTTTTAGAGTGTTTCTAAAGTGTTTTGAGGGTGTTGTGAGCGTGTGTGTGCGACGTTTGCAAGTTTCAGAATGTTCGTGAGGTGAAACTCTTGCGGTTTTGTTTCAAAGAGGTAACGTTCGATCTTTAGCTTTTAATTACGTCATTATGCTGCCCATTTTATGTTTAGACGTAGTTGTTAGCTTAGTTGTGCTTTAAGACCCGTTTGGGTTAGGGTTTTGGTTAGCTTAGCATTGTTACGTTGCATGGAGGTTGCAAACTAGACTAGAGACCTTTAGGTTGTTCCTAGTAGCCTTGGGAGTCAGAGAATAAGCAGACAGTGGAGAGAAAATGAGGTTCTCCACGAAAACTCATACAACGGACATACGGCATCGCTACCGGACGTACAGCTTGTCGTTACACGGTGGACGTACCCTCTCGAGCCCGGACGTACGGTCACTGTGTGGCAGGAAAATCCTATTTTCACCAACCGTCCCATAGCTCTTGTTTCCCTTACTTTAGAGTTGTTTTAGTGGAACTAGGACTAATAGAAGGTTTTCCACAGATTTGGAGAACCCGGACCTTTTGGAGTTTTCAGAGACACGTATCGATTCAGGTGAGTTTTAACTCACATAATGCTCACTGCTAATTTTCCCATGCACTTCACATCTATTCTATGTATCGAGAAAATATGCATATTTTACAACTCTCACAGTTTGTACTTATTGCACATGAACTCTGTCATTTTGAGAAAACGTTGTGCTGAACATGTTAACCAAGTGAGACTTGTAAAATGACATGCATGTAAAATACAGACAAGATAATTTGCATCGTATGACATGGTACACCAGTACGTGTGGTAGTAATGGCCATGGGCTTACTATACATGTTAGCTTTATGATCAAATGTGTGTGTCATACGAGCTGTGGATCCTGATCAGTGTCAAATTGTGTATATTTGACCCATTTAACTTATATTTGTTAGGCCTTTAGCTTTGTTAATATCTAATTATTTTTTGTGTTTTTAGTGTTTTGAGTTGTGCAGGTCTTTACAACAAAAGTTGGCCACAAAAGAGCAAAAATACACTAAGTGAAGAAATGGATCCCTGCCAAGTGCGTTTGATCGCACTTGGTGCGTTCGAACGCACTAAAGGTCGAACGCACTGAAGTTTGATCGCACTTGGTGTGTTTGAACGTAGTGACGGTCGAATGCAGGAGGCACGGTTNGAACGCACATTGTGCGATCGAACGCACAACTCATCATTACGTTCGAACGCACTGCATGCGTTCGAACGCACTCGTGCGACCTGTTAGCCTATAAATAGGACCCTAGGTCCATTTGGTCGAACACTCAGTTTTTGGGGCGATTTTTAGAGAGCATTTTGATTCTGTTGGCCATGCTCTGCCCCTTTTATTTGTAAGCTTTTACTTTAAAGTTAATTTTAATGCATTCTTTTAATTTGATTATGCTTTCTTGTTCAATGGGTAACTAAAATCTTCAACTAAGGTTGAAGATGAAGCCTCACCCTTAGTTTATATTTCTTGCTTTTACATTTTATGCTTTATTTTCCGTCATTTAATTCTGTACTCGTCATTTAATTTCCGTGACAAATAATTGAATAATTGTGTGTTTTGATACATTGATAGTTATCCTGAGATGTGTTCCAAGCCGGGTGCACAACGAGTTATTGATTTTGATTTAATATCCACTATGATCCAAGGATACAGTGGATGATTTTATCCATAATCAATACTCATTGTAGCTCCTTAACGGTAAACACATTATTCGGTTTGACTTGTGTCAATAACCACAATAGAGTGCGTTGAAGGGTTTAAAGTGTTAAAAAAACGGAAAATGAGTGTTTAATGTATTAAGCTAATTTTTAATGGGTGAGGTTCGTCTTTAACTTTAGTTATTTTTATCCATACACTTTTTAGAATAAATTTAATTTCTGCACGTTTCATGCTTGACAACATTTCTCACTTTGGGACTAGGTTAAGATATATTCAATTTAAGAGTCGTATTGGTTTTTAATTGCAAAACTCCGTTCTCTGTGGTTCGATCTCGGTACTTGCGCAATGCTATACAACCTAACGGTTCGTTCTATTGCGAGTACCCAAATTTGGTACGATCAGATCCATTGGTTTCGTGACCTTGATGCAACCATTCCCAATAGTTCGGTCATTACAGGACGGACGTCATTAGTTGGTGTGGGCCACTCGGGGTCAGACCCGATCGTGCTACTAATGTTACGTACGGTATGTTGTACAATGGCTGGGGCACTGGCATTGTATTACAGGTCCCTGGGGACAGCATTAACCCTGCTGAAAAGGGGTAATATCTCAGGTAGACCATACTGTTGAACTATGACTATTGTTTACATCATATGCATGTATCATTACTATATATATATCACGCATAATAAACTGTCATGATGGGACTGCTTTGCTTAATAAACTCCTAAGTTCATTACTAAACTGGCATGGGTATTATCTGCGTTAAAAATCACTAAGTCTTAGACTTACCCTTTTTTTTATGTTTCATCTTCCATTACGACTATTATACTGTTTGGCCGCTTTAGAAGAGGATGTCGTCGGAGACTACTTGGGTGATTGCTCAGGACCTGATACGGGTAATCTTTGAGGATATGGATCCCGTTTGGCTTAGGGAAATGTGGAAAGATGGAGGATCTGCCCGTGTAGATATGATAGAGATTCTGATCTCCTTAGCTTTACTTAAGCTTAAATCTAGGCTTTGATCTATTGATCTTTTGTAAACAATGTTGTCATGGTTTATTTTGGGTTGTACTTATTTCCTTACTGATGGTCTGATGACCAGTACATTGGCGACTATTTATAATATTATGTGGATGTAGTACTTTATCTCTGGTATTGTTGTGTGATGTTTCAATTACTGTCCCTTATCCCATAGTCTTGGTAAAAGTCTTCCGTTGCAATTTTCTCGTTGCGACGAAAGAGGTGTTTTCCCAGAGGTCGTGTCTCAGAGGGACATGGCTGGGATGGCGCGCCGTGGGATCAATTACTAGTTAATTGATATTCCCATCGGGCGGGGCGTCACACGGTTGCAGGGTTCTTTCAAGGCGGCATTCTCTGCAACGAAGAGCAAAGTTAGAACCGACTCTTTTTAGAACCAAGTGACCAAATTTAAAGGCTAAGTCCTAACTGCCTAACTAGCCTAATCTCTAGTGTGATCATGGCCTAAGTTTTCTTTTCCTTTACCCTATAGTCTTTTCAAAGCACAAGTCTCTGATACCAACTATGATAACCCTGATGGGAAAATCAATTAACTAGTAATTGATCCCATGGCTCGCCTCCCAGCCCTATCCCTAAAGGGACAAGACTCAGGGATTTCAACCTTTCTCGTCGTAACGAGAAAGTTGCAGCGGAAGACTTTACTAAGACTATAGGAAATAGAGATCAACAATTTAACATTCACCAGAGAAAATATAACATCATCATAGCATAGATAGTTAACAAAATGTATTGGTCATCAGACCATCATCAGGTAGGTTTACAAACCATAAGATAATAATAAACATTGTTTTTAAAAAGGATCGACAGAACAAAGCCTAGATCTAAGGTTAAGCAAGGCTAATGAGATCAAAATCTCGATCATGTCGCTACGAGCAGTTCCTCCATCCTCCCACATGGTCCTCAGCTAAACAGGATCCATGTCTTCAAAAATCACATGAATCAAGTTCTGTGCTGTTACCTAGTGATGCAGCGATGGATCGTGATAAGCAAGAATTCAGCAAGTAGAAGGGATAAATATTCCTAAGATTGTGAGACTATCACAAGATCAAATAAATCTTCTCTAAACAATAGATGCGATCTAAAGTTTGAAGGAAAATAATGAAGAAACTCAACTCTGAGTATTCTTATTAATGAAAACCAAATAATATCACAAATTGCATTTTTTGGAGGCTATAAGCATGTATTTATAGACCTAGTGTGACGCCGCGCCCGATGGGCAAATCAATTAACTAGTAATTGATCCTACGATGCGCCATCTCAGCCTTGTCCCTCACAGAACAAGACCTCCGGGAATTCACTTTCCTCATTGTAACGAGAAAACTACAGCGGAAGACTTTACCAAAGCTATGGGATTAAGAGACAATAATAAAACACCACACAGCAATACCAGAGATAAACTACTACATCACCATAATATCATAAATGGTCACCAAATGTATTGGTCATCAGACCATCAATAAGAAAATAGATACAACCCAAAATAAACAAACGCCAACATAGTTCACAAAAGATCAACAAATCAAAGCCTAGACTTAAGCTTGAGCAGGGCTAATGAAATCAAAATACCTATCATGTCTGTACGAGC
The DNA here is from genome assembly GCA_006937295.1 of Carpinus fangiana. Classification (NCBI taxonomy): domain Eukaryota; kingdom Viridiplantae; phylum Streptophyta; class Magnoliopsida; order Fagales; family Betulaceae; genus Carpinus; species Carpinus fangiana. Next base: position 20,569,962 of record CM017327.1, on the reverse strand, counting down.
AGATCCTCTAGTCTCCCACATCGAGCGCAACCAAATAGGGTCCATGTCCTCAAAGATCACATGGATCAAGTCCTAAGCTAGCACCCAGTCTGCTCTGATGGCATCCGTTTCTAAAGCAGCTAAACCGTATAATAATCGTAATGGGAGATAAAACATAAAGGAAAAGGGTAAGTCTAAGACTTAGTGATTTTTAACGCAGATAGTACACATGCCAGTTTAGTAATGAACTAAGATGTTTAATAAGCAAAAGCAGTTCCATCATGACAACTTAATTTATACGTGATATATATAATAAATGGTATATGCATATGGTGTAAACAATAATCATAGTTCAACAGTATGGTCTACCAGAGATATTACCTCTTCTCGGTAGGGTTGATGGTGTCCCGAGAGACCTATAATACAATGCTAATGCCCCAGCCATTGCACAACATATCTTACGTAACATTAGTGGCACGATCGAGTCCGACCTCGAGTGGCCCACACCAACTAATGACGTTCGTCTTATAGTGACCGAACCATTGGGAATGGTTGCACCAAGGTCATGAAACCAATGGATCCAAAGCCCCGTATAACACACACATTTGACCATAAAGCTAACATGTATAGTAAGCCTATGGCCATTACTACCGCGCGTACCAGTGTACCATGTCATACGATGCAATTATCTTGTATGTATTTTATATGCATGTCATTTTACAAGTCTCACTTGGTTAACATGTTTAGCCCAACGTTTTTCTCAAAATGACAGAGTTCATGTGCAATAAGTATAACTGTGAGAGTTGTAAAATATGCATGTTTTCTCGATACACAAAATAGATGTGCAGTGCATGAAAAATAGCAATGAGCATTATGTGAGTTAAAACTCACCTGGATCGAAAAGCGTCTGAATACTCCAAAAGATCCGGGTTCTCTAAATATGTGGAAAACTTTCTATTAGTCCTAATTCCACTAAAACAACTCTTAAGTAAGGAAAACATGAGCTATGGGACGGCTGGTGAAAATAAGGTTTCCCTGTCACACATTGACCATACGTCGGGGCTCGAGGTCGTACGTCCACCGTGTTAGGATTGGCCGTACGTTTGGTCACGATACTGTACGTCTACTGTGTGGGTCCTCAAGGAGAACCTCATTTTCTTTCCACTGTCCACCTATTCTTCAATCCCTATGGCTACTAGGAACACCCTAAAGCCTCATAGTCTAGTTTACAACCTCCATGCAACGTAACAACGCTAAGCTAACAAAAACGCTAACCCAAACGAGTTTTAAAGCATAACTAAGCTAGCAACTACATCTAACATAAAATGAGCAGTATAACGATGTATTTAAGAAGCTAAGGATCAAACGTTACCTCCTTGAAACAAAACCGCAAGAGTTTCACCTCACGAACATTTTGAAACACGCAAATGCCTCACACACGCTCACAAAACACACTCAAAACACTCTTGGAACACTCTGGCAGCCTGGGGGCGTCTGAAATTTGTGCAAAACACGAAGAGGGTAGGGGGTATTTATAGGCCCAAAAAGTAGCGGACGTCCGGCCAAGGGGCATACATCCGGTGGTTCTTGCCCAGTGGTTCAATGGCTGCCTTGTACATCCAAGTATTAACCAAAGGGTATTCCAAAAAGTAGCATACATCCAATGGTTCCACGTACGTCCACTGTACGGTTTGCAGAGCGTAAGTTCGGTGGTCCCCCCCGTACGTAAGCACTACAGACAGCAAAGTACATCCGCCAGACCTAGCCTACGTCCGTCCTAAATTCCAAATTACCCCTCTAGTGTCCTTAGTGAACCAAAGTCCAAATTAACTCCCCCAACTAAGCTACTTAGACCTAGTTAATAATTTGGGTCACTACACCTAAAGTTTTAAATCTAAAAGGAGACTGAATTGAAACAAAATTATAAACCTAGAAGGAAACTTAAACAAAAAGTCGGATTAAGCCAAAACACAGCTACGCGTCCGAATGGGATAAGTGGCCGTCCGGACGGGAACTAAAACACAATAAAACGTAATAAGATAACCCGCCCGTTCGGACAGGGTTCAAACGGTCTCTAAATGGCACATTTTGGTTCCTCCCTGGCAAGCTATGGGTTCAGACGGGCTAAAAGGCCGTCCGAACGGTCCTCCTTTGTCCTACGAGTTTGTGAGCATGTCACCATTCTCCTGGGTGTCGTTACGCTTACATCATTACCGTTCGTCCTCATGAACTCTGAAGCTATCTGATTTACATCATCCTCCCCAGGTTGGAGAGAATTCGCCCTTGAATTCGCATCCTCATCTGATGAGTCACCTATAAACAGAACAAGGTGTTTGACATTAAAGACATCAGACATCTTAATATGGCTTAGTATCTTCTACCGGTATGAATTCGGATTGATCTTCTCGACTATCTCTATGGGACCTACCATATGGGCCGCCAACTTGTTGTACTCTCTAACAGGAAACCTGTCTTTTGTCAAAATAGCCCACACGAAATCTCCCTCTTCAAACTCTACGGCTCATCCCTTCTTGTCGGCACTCGCCCTATACTTTGCTGTGGCCTCTTGCAATTTCTGAATAGTTAGTTTGTGGCCCTCTTGTATCTGAGCCATTAGGTCTTCCACTATCTTGTGTGTTTGCCTCATGTCAGGGATAGGTGCCAAATCTAGTGGGGCACGAGGATTACTCCCATAAATGATGGTAAACGGGCTAAAGCCGGGGCTACGGTTTGTTGAACGGTTGTAGGCGAACTCGGCTTGGAACAATTTTTTATCCCGTGACTTGATGTGTTCCCCCAGCAAACTCCGAAGTAATGCTCCCAATGATTGATTAACGACCTCTGTTTTCCCATCTGTTTGTGGATGGTAGGCACTACTGAAATTGAGTTTTGTGCTTGACAACCTCCATAAGCATTGCCAAAAGTGGCTAACGAACCTTGTGTTGTAGTCGGATACTATAGATAATGGTAATCCATGGAGGCGGTAGACCTCTCTGAAATACAATTACGCCATATTTACAGCATCGGCAGTTTTCTTACATGCGATAAAATGCACCATCTTAGAAAATCTATCAACAACCACAAAGATGGAGTCATTACCTTTTTTGGGTCCTTGGCAAGCCCAACTCAAAGTTCATGCTCACGTTTGTCCATGGTCCCTCTGGAATAGGAAGAGGCAATGGTAGCTAATCCCTTTGACACTTGACATATCTGGCAACTCTTCACAAGTTTGTCCACCTCTCTCCGCATACTCGGCCATTAGAATTGTTCAGCCACTAGCTATAGTGTTTTATCTTGCCCCATGTGACCTTCGTTATGTTGTTCCTTGATAATCTTCAGCCATAGACTACCTTTAAGAATGCACAATTGAGTGCCTTTGAATAGGAACCCATTATACAACCTGAAGCCTCCTTGTGCTCCCGTGGACACGTCCTCCATAATTGGACCAAAAAATGGGTCAATAGATAAGGCATCTTTTAATAATTCAAAACCTATTACCTTTAAATTCATGGTGGTGAGCAATGATGTTTTCTAGCTGAGGGCGTCGGCCACTTTATTCAATTCCCCCGACTTATGCTTAATGGTGAAAGAAAATTGTTGCACAAAAGCGGCCTATTTAGCATGTCGAGCGGATAACTTATCTTGACTGTTGAGATGTTTCAGTGCTTCATGGTCGGAGTACAAGATGAAGTCATTATAGGCGAGGTATGAGCTCCAATGTTTTTAGTGACTACACCAATGTGTAGAACTCAATGTCGTAAGTACTATAATTGAGTTGTGCACTCTTCAACTTCTCACTGAAATAGGCCACCAGTTTGCTCATTTGGCTAAGTACCGCTCCAATGCCTATCTTTGATGTATCACAATGCAACTCAAACGGTAGGTCAAAGTCTGGGAGGACTAATAATGGAGCTTTGGTCAATTTGACCTTGATCAACACAAAGGCGTTAGTAGCTGCCTCACTCCATGAGAATTTTCCTGCCTTCATGCATTATGTGATTGGTGCCAATATGGTGCTAAAAATTTTCATGAAGTGCCAATAAAAAGATACCAACCCATGGAAACTGCGTACCTCATGTAGTGTAGTAGGAAGATGCCAATCATGGACTGTTGCTACCTTTGATTCATCTACTGCTAACCCATCCTTGGACACCACATAACCAAGGAAAAGTACCAACTCGGTCATGAAAGAATACTTGGCCAGTGCTATGTAAAATTTCTCTCGTCGTAGCACAAGTAATACCTTCCGTATATGCCGAATGTATGTCTCAGGGTTGGAGCTATAAATGAGGATGTCGTCGAAGTAGACAACCACTGATTTCCCAATGAATGGGCGAAACACCTGATTCGTTACTCGCATAAAGGTACTAGGAGCATTAGATAATCCAAACGGCATCACCAACCATTCATAAAAGCCCTCACGCGTTTTCCCTTCTCTTTCTCTTGTAAACCCATTTACAACCAATAGTTTAATGATGTTAGGCACCTTTACAAGAGTCCAGACTTTGTTGGAATATATGGATTCCAACTCACTTTCCATAGCTTTGACCCAATGGTCTTTATCCACATCATTAATCACTTTATCGTAGCTCACTTTAATTTCATGATTTCTTTATTACTTGAGTTTCCAATTTAATCCATTGATTATTCTTATATTGTTATAATCAAATTCCTGTACGTATATATTTTAGTAACTCCTCACTAAAATGTCGAGGCCGGAGATTCAGAATAATTAACTCCCATTAAATCTATATAAATGGGATATTTTGTTTCTCTTTAATTTCCATTAAAGAGATTATGGATTCCATCTTGAGAAGTAGTGCTCCCACAACGTTACTTGTGATCACCTAATGCACTGAGGTTTTGATCAAGAAATATCTTACTCTTAAATGTATCAAAGTGATTTACACTTCACATTCCTTATAGGATTAATAATGAATGTTATAAGTAGACATGAGCTCAAGTTATTCAATTGACAGTAGTATATAGAATAACAACTCGTGCTAACATATCAATACGAAGTCAGCACTTCTATGATTAACAGTAGTATATAGAATAGACAATTTTCATCACCAACTATGAACTAGGGTCTGTAAATCACAAGGGATTATGATAAATGGATAGCCAAGTGTGTCATCCAAGAATGGTAAGTGGCAGGGATCTATGTGGGACGATCGATTAGTAATTGGAAGAAACCAAAAGCCTCGTTGGTTGATGGTGATTCTGATTCGTAGTCATGTCTAATGTGGAGTGTGTAAGGTAGTCTTGTTTAAAAATATTTACCGGCAAGAGATTTGGACTTTCGTTTATTTATTTTTTATTAAAAAAATAAATAATGACTACAAAAATGATATGTTTGAACTTTTAATCTCACCAAAAATGTGCTTTTTTACCTTTTTCTTTACTTGAAATGGAAATTTCATTTTAGAACCCTGAGTTACCGTGCGTTTTGAAAAGACCCCCTAAAATTTAAAAACTCTCAATTTATACTCCTAAACTTTCAATTTCAATCAATTTACCTTTCTCTTATTAGATTTTAAACATTAAAAGTGGTAGAATAACGTTTATACCGTTGACTTTTTATAAAATTGCAAATTTACCTTTAAGTTCAAATAAAAAATAATAAGAAAGTTATTATAATAAATAAATAAATAAATAATTGGCCCACCCAGGCGGGTCACCTGGTGACCCAGGTGAGTCTCCTAGTGACCCAGATGGGTCTTGGTTGGACACCCACCATAGGTCAAAGGGTCTACAGACCCAAGTTGGGTCGTGATTTGTTGGGTCATAGCCAGCCGTGGGTCATCAGACCCACGGTTCAAGGCCCTGACCCCAGCGTAGGTCACGGCCACGGCCCAACCTGGGTCAGTAAACCCACGCGGATTTGGCCACAACCTAGCCTGGGTCACGGCCAAACCCACGCCGGGTCACGATTGCAACCCGCGTGGGTCTGGCTTGACCCACAAGTCACAAGGTTACCCTCGGACACAATTTTTTCTTTTTCTTTTTTTAACAAAAATCGAAGGGTAATTTAGTCTTTTTAGGCATTTCTATTAGAAGTTAACTGCTAAAACTAAGGGAGGGGAGTAATTTGATTGAAATTTAAAGTTCAAAAGTATAAATTGAGAGTTTGAATTTTGGGAGTTTCTTAAAATGCGCGGTAGTTCATGAGTATAAAGTGAAGTTTTTCCCTACTTTAGTCATTTAACGTTTCAAGTTCTAAGTACTCCATAGCAAAGATAAAATTAACTCTCACCCTTTTAAAGGATCTTAATTCTTTGAATTTCTGAAAAAACAAACACGCCCAGCTATTATCTTACTCTCATTTCTTCAATAGATGTTGATGAATAAAATTCAAGATAAATACAAACGTTTACCGCAACAAAGATGGTAGACAGCTTCTGTATGTAAATTAATTTTATAGAATTGCATAAATTCTCAAAGATGGCCTATATATGTACAACCTCATTACCTTTCCAGTATGAAACTGATTTAGAAATACTACAACTCATATATATCTTCCTTTCCAGAGAACAAAACAAGAAGCATCTGGAGTGCCATTGAATCGATCATCCCGCCCATCTCCAAATAATGAATATAATGATGAGTGTCAAAACCATGCCTGCATATTTTATCCAATTATCAACACGGTGCCGCCTCTCAATCAGCCGCAATAGAGAATTCGAAAGCCCCACTGTGTTAAGGACATCCAGTGCTTTTCGATGTGCTTTCTGAAAAATTTAATGAAAAAACGAAGGAAAGAAGAAAGAAAGGGTATATCAGAAAGCATCATTGATGTCAATGCATAAGCAATATAGCCCTTACTTCTACATATTTTAACTCAATCCATCTAAAAGAAGAATATACTACCACCGAAAAGTGAATACAAAGAATAATTAAGAACACCAATTCTCATGAAAAGTATCCAGGGATGCCCAATTAATGATTAAAATCTTGAATCATTACGGGCTTATCAAAGAGAACCTATAATGGGCTTGTTTGGCAATGGACCGGACTGGACCAACCCAAAATCCCAAAAAAAATTTCTCAAAATCAACCCTAGCATTTTTACTTTTTATATCATATCAGTCACTTTTTATTATTATTCAAATAAAAAAATCATTACAAAACAAAAAATTTCATTTTTTTAGACAAAACATTCTTACTTTTTTCCTCACATCAATTAAATCTGCTATAGTACCAGTCCACTTTCTCAAGTTCAGTCCATTGCCTAACACAGCCATTGGGACCAAGGTCTAATGCAAGTTTCAAATTCTAAATGTAAATACACTTGTTATGAGAGTAAGCATAAGCACAATCATGAAGAACTGAGATTTTGAAGCCAACTGAAGGTTTCTCTTTTCGAAAGGGGGAGGAGGGATTAAAGAAAAAAAAAAAAAAAAAAAACAGAATTACTGGAAACACGTTCATCAGAATTTGGGATGAATATGAGAGTATTTTAGATGAAGAATTTGAATCTTTTACCTAGAAAAAAAATAAAAAATCAATCACAACCATTGCCACCACCCAATCTCAAGGCAGCTGCAGCTGCAACTATCAGATCTATCACCAGCAAACCACAAATAACTGAACAAAAATTATTTTTTTGTCTATAATAACCTAATATGCCGAACTAGCCTATAACAACTATAGAGAGTTTTTTTTTTTTTTTTTTGATAAGTAATAAAGAGTTTTATTGAAAAAGGAAAAAGAGAAAAAAGAACTGTACAAGAAAGAACCCCAAGCAAACCCACAAAAAGAACCCCACAAACCCACCCAAGAACCCTAAAAACCACCCAAAACAACCCCCACAAACCCAAACAGATCACTACATCTCAGTGATCTTGCCCCTCCTTGTCCGGGATGGCCCGTGAGCTCTCTCTCTCTTGCCTTTAAACCTAGGTTGCTCGACCAATTTTCCACCTAAAAATTTCTCAATCTGCTCAAAGTGAAACACCAAAAGAGAATCCCCCTCCTTAGCGGGCAGCACCCCATCACGCACACCTTTATTCACCCTAAGAAAAATCTCTTCGATATGCTTCAAAACCACCTTAGTTGTATCATTGACCTTTAATTCTTTCCTCATGCGCTCAATCAACCCTAATTGGGTATTGGTCAACTCAACAGAAGTGGTGTCAATAGTGGTGTCAAAGGTGCAAAAATCCAAAGGAGAGACCCCTACAACACACTTCTCAGGATCCGGATCCGGATCCAAATCCAAATGCCCATCCTCAGACTCCGTCAGACCCTCGCTCACCATCGCAGGGGCAGCAATAAAAGTTATTGACAAGCTTTTAACAGAATTCAACGATAAAAGTTAATGTGGACATTTTCTTTCTTAATTGCAATTTCACATTGCCATCCTCTATCAATTGTTAGCTTATTGTATGAACTCTATGCAGAAATGAATGTGTGAGTGCAGAATGGTGAGCAGATGTGGGTATGCTGGGGCTGAATTGCAGATACCTTTAAACGTTCCCTTGACCCTGACATTGCCAACAGGATGGCCTCTCCAGTTGAACTAGCTTCCTCCAACATCCGGCCAGAATTACGACATGATTGCATTGCTTGTGCTTCCTCATCAAATATCTTTAAAACATGAGACTCCCCATTCTACAAGATAAAATATCTCCATAAGATACTGAAGCAAAAATAATTCAGTTGCCAAACCAAATGGATCTTTACTGCATCTAAGAAAGAAAGAATTACATACAGAACTTGCAAGCAATTCTGCCCTCTCTTTGGATTCCGTCATCCTCTTCTGATTCCTCAAAGAATAACTATCCAAACTTTGTTTAAAGGATTCAGCCTCTTCTGCTACTTGTTCCACTTTTCTGCATGATAGAAAGAGGATTGCGTCTCATCAAGATACAAGATCATTAAATTGCATCAACAGTATAACAGTTACTATATACTAATGATTATATAAACGGCAGATCCTATCATCAGATTGCTACAAACCCTTGGAGGGAGCGTAATGATAGGTGCTTTGAGGACAAATCGAGGTCCCATGAGGATCTACTCCATTTGTTCTTCGTTACTCTTTTCACTTGGATTGAGGGGTGGTTGGTCCCGCAAGTGATTAGTTTTTCTGATTTTCTCTCTTTTTTCTACCCTCCCCCCTAGTCCCCTTTGTATACTCCTAGTGTACCAAGGGTTGCGCCTCTCTGCACTTTTAATATATTTCTCTTGACTTTTAAAAAAAAAAAAAATGTTCGTTGGACTGTCACTTGCGACATATTTGGAAGGTATTTGAAATTCTGAATGATCATCAATTTTATGCAAAGCCTTCAAAATGTGCTTTCGGAAAGGAAGAGGTCGAATATCTCGGCCATATCATTTCCAGCAAAGGTGTCCAAGTAGAAGCTAACAAGATTGTGGCCATGCAACAATGGCCAAGGCCAAGGACGGTGACTCATCTACGAGGGTTTTTGGGGCTAATGGGCTACTACAGGAAGTTCGTAAAAGGGTACGGATGTATTGCCGCTCTACTCACCAAATTATTAAAAAAAGGGCAATTTGTTTGGGATACAAGTGCAGCGGAAGCATTCCAAGCTTTGAAGAAGGCCATGGTGACAACGCCAGTACTAGCCATGCCCAACTTTGAGGAGACTTTCATTATTGAAACAGACACATCCAATGGTGGAATCGGGGCTGTATTATCCCAACAAGGCAGGCCAATCGCTTACATGAGCAAAGCATTGAGCCCATCAAAAAGAAGCTGGTCCACCTATGCTAGGGAAATGTTGGCCATATTGGAGGCGGTTAAAAGTTGGAGACCCCATCTCTTGGGTCGAAAATTTCAGATTTGCACTGATCGAAGAAGCTTAAGATACCTCTTAGAACAGCGTGTCATCACACCCAAGCAACAAAAATGGGTATACAAGTTGTTGGGCTATGAGTATGAGATTGTGTACAAGCCTGGAAAAGAAAACTCAGCTCCAGACTCTCTATCACTACAATTGGAATCACCAGTCCTACAGGCCATCACTGGACCAGAATTCTCCATTTGGGAGGAGTTGAAAATGATTCATCAGCATGAGCCATACGTCAGGCAACTGGTGGAATGCCTCACAAATCGGCCTGAAACAATGGTGGGCTATGAGTGGAGAAATGACCTCCTTTTTCGTGTGAGAGTAGTCATACCCCCAGATTCGCCAGTGAAGCTTCTCCTCCTCAAAGAGTTCCACAACTCGAAAATTGGAGGGCATTCTGGAGTACTACGTACATACACAAGACTAGCACAAACATTTTTCTAGGAGGGCATGCGAAAGGAGGTGCAAACTTATGTAGCAGTGTGCTCGGTATGCCAACAAAATAAGTATGAAGCTATGTCGCCAAATGGATTGCTCCAACCTTTACCGGTTCCCGACAGGGTGTGGGAGGATATAGCCCTCAACTTCGTTGATGGACTTCCCCCTTCCAACGGTAAAACCACCATTACGGTTGTTGAGGATCAACTAACTAAATATTGTCACTACATCCCACTGGCTCCCCCCTGATACGGTGAAGAAGGTGGCAGAAGAATTCGTGGAGCATGTAGCTAAACTCCATGGTATGCCAAAATCTATAATTAGTGACCGGGACCCTCTATTCCTAAGCACATTTTGGAAGGAATTCTTCAAACTTCAAGGCACTCAACTTAAAATGAGTTCATCCTACCATCCACAGATGGATGGGCAGATTGAAGTCACCAATTGCTGCTTGGAGCAATACTTGCGTTGTTTCACTAGCCAACAACCACGGCAATGGATCAAGTACTTGGCCTGGGCCGAATATTGGTTCAATACCACGTATCAAAAGTCTGCAGGTATGACTCCCTTCCAAGCTTTATATGGTTGGCCACCACCTACTCCAATTATTTATCTAGCAGGAGTTTCTCCTGTTGATGAAGTGGACAGAGAGTTATCTTTCCGTGATCAACTCTTAGCGCGCCTGAAGCAAAACCTTACCAAGGCTCAAAATCAAATGAAGCAGCAAGCTGACAACAAACGTAGGGACATACAATTCAAGGTGGGAGACTGGGTTTATGTCAAGATCCAACCTTTCCGGCAGCAAACTGATTTCGGCGAGCTTATCAGAAGTTAGCCCAACGTTTCTTTGGCCCTTTTCAAGTGTTGGAGCGACTGGGTACAGTTGCCTATAAATTGGCTCTTCCTGAGGAATCCAAAATACATCCAGTTTTTCATGCTTCATGTTTAAGGAAAAAGGTTGGTCCAATTGAAGTTCATGGTCCCACGGTTCCGCCAATGACTGAAGAAGGAGATGTCCAGCTTGAACCCATTTTGGTATAGGATTACCGGTGGGTCAAACATGGGTCCAAGCTCGTTGTGGAAGCACTGATTCAGTGGAAGCACCTGGCACCAGAGAATGCCACCTGGGAGCAAGTCACAAACCTTCAGCACCAATTTCCCACGTTACACCTTGAGGACAAGGTGCTTGCTGAAGAGGGGAGGAATAATAGACCACGTTGTACAAGGTGACCCGATCCTAAGTATGTGGCCTAACTGCTTGCCATGTGATGCTTGGACGACTCGCAACGTGGGAGCAGCATGGGAGAAGTTAGTGGATGTGGGAGCAGTTAACGAGAGATATGGAAGTGGGTCTTTTAGTTGGTTATTATCAGTTAGTTGTTTATTTGTTTATTGTATTTAAAGTAGGGACTGCTTTGTTTAGTGGCATGTGCGTTTGTAAATTCAGTTGTGGTTTGCTCCTACCCGAATTGGAGTGTTATCCATTTTACTTCATTAATATTACTTATCTATTCTCTGACTGGGACCCATCAGTTTCCCTCATTCAAATGGAAAGAAAACTAGCAGGGGGCGATTTTTAAAAACTATTGGTAACATAAGGAGTGTCAATTGCACATATTGAAACTGAGGAAGCGTCAATAGAGAAAGGCCTATCCACAGGGCATGTTTGATATTAATATACCTTAGTTTTATGCAGATTAATATATGCATAACTGAGCTTTTGCTCTGATCCTTTTAGCATTTCTGTGCTAATGGTAGTCTCATGAGTTTCCTTTGTTATCTTTGCATTTCCAGCACTCATTTGCAGTTTGTATGAAACACTATTTTCCAAACAACCGCACTCCTCGCACGGCCACCCGTCCACCAGCTAGCGTATAAGTCTTTGACAGTACTAGGCATAACCCAGCAAAGACCAAACCTAGAGAATAAAGCATTTCACAAAGCCCTCACAGCCCCACAATGAAGGAGAAGATGATCAACCGACTCCCCATCTGATTCACAAAGCCAACATCTATTCACCACCACCATTCCCCTCCTCCTAAGGTTATCCAAGGTGAGGATCTTACTACGAGCGTCCGTCCACGCAAAAAACGCCACTCTCGGAGGAGCCTTTGATCTCCAAATACTCTTCCAAGGAAAGGAAATGGGCCCGTGGGCCGAGAGGGCTCGATAGAAAGACTTAACCTCAAAACCCCCCTTGCGCGTAGGCACCCACCATAGCTTATCTTCCCCATCCTCTCTCAACTTACAAGAATACAAGCACCGGTAAAACGAAGCCAACACCTCCACCTCCCAATCATGAATCAACCGCATAAACTGGATGTTCCATTGGATAGCACCATTAGATCACTCCACATTGTCCGCAATAGACGCTTCCTTGAAGCTGGCAATATTGAATAGCCCGGGGAATGCAACTTTAAGAGGTCTATCCCCACACCAAACATCATCCCAAAAACGAATCTTAGTGCCCTCCCCTGGATCGAATCAAATGTGACTCTTGAAAATATGCCAGCCCATACAAATATATTTCCAGAGTCCCAATCCATGAGAACCGGAAATATCTTTGGAGCACCAACCTCCCCATACTGACCCATACTTGGCTACCAAAACCGTTCTCCACCACGTCCCCTCTTCATGAGCAAAACGCCAAAGCCATTTGCCTAAGAGAGCTTGATTAAATCTCCTCACATTTTGAATCCCTAACCCACCCTCATCAATGGGAGAGCACACTTTCTCCCACTCAACCAAGTGGAATTTGACCTCATCATTCTTTCCCCTCTAAAGGAAGTCCCGTTGAATCTTCTCAAAACTCTTAGCCACATATGCCGAGATAGGAAATAACGACAACATATAAGTAAGCAAATTTGATAGAGTACTTTTGATCAAGGTGACCCTAGCCCCCTTGGAAAGATACGACCGCTTCCAAGGAGCCAACCGAAGCGACATCAAATCCTCCAAATTCGCCCACATAGCTTTGAGCTTGAAAGAAGCCCCTAGCGGTAAACCCAAATACTTCAACGGCAAATCACCTATGCCACAGCCCAACACACCGGCTAACTGATCCACCTCACCCCGCGAGCCAACCGGAACCAAAGCAGACTTAGACAAATTGACCTTGAGACCTATAACCGCTTCAAAGCAAACAAGCAAGGCCCCTACATGCTTGATTTGACTCTCATTAGCCCCACAAAAGGCCAAAGTGTCATCTGCAAATAAAAGATGAGAGACGTTGACCCAATTCAGCTCGCTCAAACCCACAGAAAATCCTGAAATCAGCCCCCAAGAGATAAAGGCACCAAGCATCCTGCTAAACGCCTCCATCACCAAGACAAAGAGAAAAGGAGAGAGAGGGTCTCCTTGACGAATCCCACGAGAACTCCCAAAGAAGCCGGAAGGCACACCATTAATCAGAATTGAAAAGCGGACAAACAAAATGTAGTGCTTGATCCATGAACACCATCTCTCCCCAAACCCACACCTCCTCAAAAGATAAAGAAGAAAGTTCCAATCAACATGGTCATATGCCTTTTCCATATCCAACTTACACAACACGCCCAGTTCTCCAGACCTAAGCCTACTATCCAAACATTCATTCTCAACCAGGACCGAGTCTAAGATCTGTCTCCCTTTAACAAACGCATTTTGAGGCTTAGAAATGATCTTATCAATAACTCTCCTCATTCTATTAGCCAAGACTTTAGCAATAATCTTGTAAATACCTCCCACAAGACTAATGGGGCGAAAGTCTTTAACTCCTTGGCCCATGGACCTTCGGAATAAGCGAAATGAAAGTAGAGTTAATGTTTTTCACAAATTTACCTCTAGCATGAAACTCAGCAAAGACTTACCATAAAATCCCCCTTGACCCCACACCCCAACAATCCTAGAAAAAAGCCAATGTGAACCCATCCGGGCCAAAGGCCTTGTCCCTATCCATACCTTTGATCACCTCCCACACCTCCCTCTCCTCAAAATGATCTTCCAAACTAGAGGCCTCTTCCACATTCAATCTATCAAACTCCAAATTATCCAACCGCGGCCTCCAACCCATAGGCTCCGAAAAAGGGGACTCATAGAAACCTACAATGTGATTGTTAATGATATTAGGGTCCGAGGTGGTCAAGCCATTCACGATCAACGACTCTATAGAATTATTCCTGCGGTTGGCGTTAGCCACCTGATGAAAAAACTTGGTGCATTTGTCCCCCTCCTTCAACCACCTCACCCTAGATTTTTGCCTCCAGCTAATCTCATCTTGTAAGAGAGCGCCTTCCAGATCTATAGCCAGCACCCTTCTTCTCTCCTTCTCCTCCTCAGAAAGCCCTCTATCTTCCTCAAATCTGTCCAGCAGCTTCATTTCCTCANATAGCTTTCTTACAATTTTCTTTGGCCATGCTAGTTGGACAGTGAAACGTAGGGATCTGTATTCGGGTAGGAGAGACATGATTGAGGGATTGGGGAAATTAAATTGGGAAAGAAAGGGAGTATAATAATAGTAGATATTTTAGGCAAAAGATAGAAGGGAATCCAATGTATGAAAGGAAGAAATGGGTTTAGACATGTACACATGGGGCTGCAAGGGAATCCTAAGAAGACGAAAGATTCGAACTTCTTTCTTTGCTATAATAACGTTGAAAAATGACCAACTTTTTTTCCCACACACACACACCAATTTGATCCAATCAATCATCGACTTTCGTTCCTTTTGGTCATCCGAGCTGACTTTAGTTTTTACGCGGTTTCGGCCACCATTCCTCAACCTCAAACCCCAAAACTCCACCCCCCCCCCCCCCCCCCCAATGCACCATGGCATATCCCATAAACTCATCAACCCTGCCAATTCCTCCCACAACCTCCTCAGATCGTCTCTGTTCGGACCATAAACCACTGCAAAGGCCCACACCATCCCATCTTCCACATTCCTAAAACAACAAGCAGCCACATAAGAACCTAGGCAGACGTCTAACTTAGAAACCACTCTTCGGTCCCACATCAGCAGAATGCCACCCGAAGCTCCTTCAGCAGCCACATAACACCACTCCACATAGGAGCATCTCCACAAACTCTGCACCAGGCTGGATGAGAACTGAGAAACCTTGGTCTCTTGAAGACAAACAATGTCAACCTTCCAAATACTCAGCAGATTCCTTACCCTCAGTCTCTTGCCCCCCTCATTCAACCCTCTCACATTCCAAGATAAAATTTTATGCTTCATAAACAATATTAGAACCCCTCACCTGCTGATTGCTCCCTCCATTAAACCCTGTCAATTCTTCCACTGCATTCCCATATTTTTGGGCAATAATCTGACCCAATGCCCCTGCTAATTTCCTCTTCTACCCATCACAGGACAGACCCGCTAACCCACTAGCTTCAAGAGCAAGTTTCAGCTCCTCCGCAGCAGGTGAGTCCAACTTTGCAGCCAACGAGTCTTGATTGGCCCACAAAGAATCACACAAGACCGCATCGCCCAATGAAGCCCCATCGTCTAGCTTCTCCCCCACCACAGTCATATACGCCCCAAGAATACCTGACTGTTCAGACAATCCCATCTCCGGCCTCTCTCTCGCGTTCTCCCCCCTATCAGCCAGCAGCATAGTCGGAGCGTCGATAGCCCCACAAACCCTGACTAAGGTGCCACCCACGACTCAAGCGGCATGATCTCCGATGAAATCGCATCACGATTCTACGCTGAAGAGATAACTTCTCTGGAGCCAGCTTTGATAATTCCAGACCCCTCCCCTAAGCTCGGGCCCCGCTGCTTCTTGGGCTTAACGTCCTTTCTTTGATAAACTTGTAATGGTTTGGGCTTAGAATTTGGGCCCATCACCACTTCCGCTGTGCAACCCAACCCATCCGATGACATACTAACCTCCTTCCCCATCATCCCCGTCGCATCCTCAGTTTCTTTGACATAACTCGTGCTACCCTCCTCCGACATGCCCAGGCCCTCCTCCGACTGGCCTAACCCACCGGAGATCCCCCAAGTCGCCTCTCGCGTCAACTCCGACGCCGATCTTAAAAGACCCACATCACCGGAATCTTTGACAGCCCTCACTTGGTCGTCAGATGTCTGCTTCGAAGATGAGCCCATCGCTGGATGTCGCCGAAACCCATCCAAGCAACTGATCACCACCATCGACCCCAGACATGCTGTAGAACCCGCCTCTCTCTCGGTCGAATTCTCACACGCCCTGGGTCTCTCCAACGCCAAAGTTGCCTCAACCCCCTTTGGGCCTGACCCCGAGCCCACATCCCCTTTCTTTCGAGCCCACGCCTTCTTATGAGCCCAGTAATTCTTTTTGGGCTTAAAAGTCCTCTTGTGCTTGGGGATCCGGCCCGCCACCCAGCTCCCCTGCCCCAACTCGGGCCCCTTCAGTGTGCTGAGTACCACGTCGAGCCTCTCAATTCCTGCATCCACCTCACCCCTAAGCTGTCCCAGCCATTCCCTAATGCTACATAGCTCCTACTTAGCATTAAATGCAGACACCTCATGACTAACAACCCTCTCATGTCTCTTCAGCAACTCTGGAATCAAGGAGCACATTACCTGATCGGTGCCAAATATTGTAAATTTGACCCCCTTAACTTATATTTGCTAAGCCTTTAGCACTGTTAATATCTAACATTTGTAGTTGTTTTTAGTGTTTTATGGTGTGCAGGTCATTACATCAACACATGACTACCAAAGGCAAAAATGGACTTGAAAAGATGTCATGAAGTTCCTGTCAGTGCGTTCGAACGCAGGTCCAGTCAGCCCGCGTCTCAAGCTGTTGCCCTAGTCGGCCCTATGATTCCATCACTTCCAGCTGGCGCCGTGGCAGTTATCTGCGTTCGATCGCAGAGTGTACGATCGAACGCATGCATCAGTGCGATCGAACGCAGCCCTATAACTTGGCAGCACACCAGTTTTCTATAAATAGTCCCGTTAGTGCATTTTGTCCGAAGCTTTTTCTTTTGGGCGAGTTTTTAAGAGCATTTTGCCATTGTTAGGCCCTGCTCTGCCCACTTAGTTGTAATACTTTATTTTTAATTTAATTTAATGCATTCCTTTCATTGTTCTTTACTTTCTTGTTACATGGGTGGCTAAAATCTTCAACTAAGGTTGAAGATGAAGCCTCACCCTTAGCACTTATTTAATACTTTTACATTTACGCATTTACTTTCCGTCATTTACAGTTCATGTTCGTTTCATTTCAATTTCTGTGACAAAGTTGTTTTGATTGTCGTTTCGACGCTTTGGAAGTCTAACCCTCGTTGTGTTCCAAGCCGGGTGCACAACGGATGAGTGAACTTAATTAAATATCCATTGTGATCCATGGATACAGTGGATAATTCTATTGAGAATCACTATCCGTTGTAGTTCCTTAACGGTAAACACCTCAAGCAGTTCGACTAGTATCAAATAGCAATAGAATATGACTTAAGTTCTAATCGATAGACGGAAGTGTGTGTTTTAATGTTTAAGCAAGTCTTTTTATTGCGTGAGGTGTAGTCTTTGACCTTAGTTAGTTTTCTCCATTCATTTACGTTTTCTAGAATAGTTTTCATTTCTGCAAGTTTTGTGTTTGATTATACTACTCACTTTTGGAACTAGGTTAAAATAGGGTTAATTTAAGATTAATATTAATTTTTGAGCAAACGCCGTTCTTTGTGGTTCGATCCCGCATTTCGCAACGCTACACGGTCAACGACTCGTGCTATTGCGAGTGCATTCTAATTTGCATACCAAATTTTGACGTTGTTGCCCGGGAAACTGTTGTTTTTGTTTAAATTAATATTATTTTTAGATTGATTTTATTTTTCTACTAGTATTTATTTTATGCAATTTCAATTCTGTCCTTAGTTAATTTTTGCATTTTAATTAATTTTGGTAAGTTTTTAGAATAGTGTTTGGTAGTTTTTGGTTGTGTATATAATTTCTGGAAAATCAAGTGCTGACAGTGCGGTCGAACGCAGTTCTTGCGATCGAACACACTTGGGCCTATTCCATTCGGCCGCGTACCTACGCTCGCGTTACACGCTTCTGCGTGGGACGCGCACCCCTATCAAAACAAGCAATGCAGTGCTACTTTTGAACGCACCTCAGTTGCGTTCGAACGCACTTGCAGAGCCTGCTACATATGCGTGTATGCGATCGAACGCACCTCTGCTTCCTGCACCAACATACCCGAGGCAGTATGTATTTTTCTGTTTCTAGCAATTTTGGTTAATTGTTAACTTAGTTTTAATTGATCTTTCTGCCTGTTTTTAGCATGATTTCTGATGTTGTTGGTTGTGTTTAGATTATTTTAATTTTGAAGTGATTAATTAGTTTTATTTGTTAGATAGTAGTTTAGTTAATTTGTAGTTAATTGTTTACTTATTTTTTCCATGTTAGTTTTTTTGTTTTAGCTAGGTTGTTGATATTTTTTTCTGTTTCTGTCTCTGTAGTTGCTGATTCTGTTAATATTTATTTAAAGTTGTTTAGTTTTAATTCATTTAGTGCATATAGGTTGTTGTTTTTGTAGTGTAATTTTAATTTAGTGTTTTACATTCATCTAGATTCTTGTAGTTGTCTATATTTGCTGTTTTGTTCCACTGTTTTTATTGTTTATCCATGCATGTTTGCTTGTTTAGCTTGCTATTTTTCCTTAGTGTTTAGTTAAATTTTTGTTGGTTTATGCTTGGTCGGCGATCCTTGAACTTAGAATTAACACCATTAGATCCCGACTTAGAAAGAAACATTAGGAGAGTGCGTAGAGCTCAAGGCGAGATGGGGGATAACCAAAGGAATCCAAGGGTGGAGGAGCACGGGGATAACCAAAGGAATCCAAGGGTGGAGGAGCACGAGGAGTATCAAGATGCAAGAGAAGGGAATGGGGAGCATAGAAGAGCTTATGACGTGGATTTCACGACTTCACTCCGGGAATTGTTCGCACCTACTGCGGTCAGTTCCCATTCGTGCATTGTGTTACCACCGACTAATGCAACTCACTATGATCTAAAGCCACATGTAATCCAAATGTTACCATCCTTTTACGGCTTAGATCATGAAAACCCTTACTCTCATGTAAAGAAATTCAAAAACATTTGTGCTAGCACCAAATTTCAAAATTTTTCTGAGGAATCTGTCCACCTCAGACTCTTTCCTTTCTCACTTCATGATAAAGCCATGGAGTGGTTGGACTCCAATGCAGCTGGCTCCATCACATCATGGGAAGAGCTGTTGAAGCAATTTTACAACAAGGTTTTCCCAATGTCTAGAGTAAATGAGGTAAGAAAGGAAATCAGTTTCTTTACTCAGGACGAAGATGAGAAATTCTCAGAATGTTGGGCACTGTTCAAAGATCTGTTGATGAAATGTCCCCCTCACGGATATGAAAAATGGCGTCTGGTGCAATTCTTCTACCAAGGGCTATCTCAGCCCAACCGTAGTATGATTGAGTTGATGAATGGGGGAGCATTTCTAAACTTGACAGGAGATTTAGCCTCCAAAGCTCTGGAGAAAATTGCCGACAACTCACAACAGTGGGATTTCACGAGTTGTCAAGATAAATCTACCCGAAACCCTAAAAGAGGGGGCATCCTAGAGTTAAAAGGAGAAACAGAGTTGGCACAAAGGATGGATGTCATTGTCCAGAGATTGGATGCACTGAGTATAGGGAAGCTTGCGGCAAACACATTTTCAGTTGAGAGTTGTTCTGTCTGTGCTAGTCCCATGCACCAAGCACAGAATTGTCCATCGATGACAGTTTTTGCTGAGATGGAACAAGTGAACACTTTCAACAACTTCCAAAAGCCGTCCAGTGGGCCATATTCCAAGACATATAATCCTGGGTGGAGGAACCACCCTAACTTCTCTTGGAAACAGAATCAACCCACCACAAATCAAGGAGGAGCTCCTCATGCTCAAAATTACTATCCTCCAGGATTTTCTTCTTCTTATCAAAATCATGGACGCTCGGCTCCGCCAGCGTCATCATCTTATCAAGGCCCCACTCAAGCCCCAGCATCATCAGCACAGTCACTGGAAGAGACCATGAGGGAATTTATGAAGATAACTGGTCAATCAATCAGTGATGTGAGGCATTCCACCATGGTGAACACCCAGGAAATCTCGAAGTTGGAGATGCAGATGGGACAATTGGCAAATCACCTTGGTGAGAGAGACAAGGGAAAGCTCCCGAGCCAAGTAGTAAACAACCCTAAAGCATGCAGTATTGGAAACTCTTCGAATCAGGAGCATGTATAGGCGATTGTTACTCTGAGGTCTGGGAAGAGAGTGGACAATAAAGTGGTGGACCCAGAAGCAGACCATGTTGAGGAAGAAAAGCTAAGAGATGAAGAGGGTGACGACCAGAAGGAAGGAGATGCTGAGCCATCTACGGTCACCCCTGTTGTTAAGGAACCTCCAAGGGAGCTTGTGCCAAAAGCACCTTACCCTGAAAGATTACAAGCTCCTAGGAATGGAGGGAAGTTAGAGGACATTCTGGAGGTGTTCAAACAAGTCCAAATCAATATTCCATTTTTAGATGCCATCCAGCAAATCCCTTCATATGCCAAGTTCTTGAAGGACTTGGTCACAGTGAAGAGGAAAACGAATGTCCCTAAAAAGGCATTTATGACCGAGCAAGTTAGTGCTATCCTACAATGCAAGTTACCTCTCAAGTATAAGGACCCTGGATGTCCTACAATTACTTGCATGATAGGAGTTAGTCAGATTGAGAGGGCACTGTT
Organism: Carpinus fangiana; assembly: GCA_006937295.1. Taxonomy (NCBI): domain Eukaryota; kingdom Viridiplantae; phylum Streptophyta; class Magnoliopsida; order Fagales; family Betulaceae; genus Carpinus; species Carpinus fangiana. The sequence continues at coordinate 20,549,011 of CM017327.1, read as the reverse complement.
GCATTTGGGAGCAAGTGTGAATTTGTTGCCCTACTCAGTCTATTTGCAGTTAGGGCCAGGAGAGCTGAAGCCCACATCCACGACACTGCAACTTGCTGATCGGTCTATGAAGATTCCACGGGGAATAGTTGAGGATGTACTGATTAAGGTGGACAAATTTTATTTTCCCGTGGATTTTATTGTGTTGGACACGGAGCCAGTTCAGGTGATAGGGAGTGAGATCCTTGTGATTCTAGGGCGACTATTTTTAGCTACGGCTAACACCCTGATAAATTGTAGGTCGGGGGTAATGAAGATTTCTTTTGGAAATATGACGGTGGAGTTGAACATTTTTCACATCAGAAAACAGCCACTTGATTATGACCAGATGAATCAAGTATGCTTGATTGAGGAGATCATGGATGAAGTTGTTGAAGAATCAAGCATAGAGGACCCCCTAGAAGCATGCCTTGCTCAGTTTGGTGAAGATCTAGATTTGGATAAACTTATGGAGCAAGCTGATGCACTTTTGGAGACCGCTCCTTTGGTGAGCGAAGAGAAGGAGGAGACAACTGTGCCTGATTCCCCGAAGAAGGAACTTAAGCCTTTACCGAACAATTTGAAGTATAAGTTCCTAGGTCCAGCCGATTCTTTGCCAGTGATCATAGCTTTAGATTTGATAGATGCTCAAGAGGAGGAATTGTTAGAAGTTTTGAGAGAGCATAAGGAAGCTATTGGCTGGACTATTGAGGACATTAAGGGAATCAGCCCCTCGTTGGTTATGCATAAGATACATCTGGAAGAGAATTCCAAACCATCGAGGGAACCACAAAGAAGGCTCAACCCAGCAATGCAAGAGGTTGTGAGAGCAGAAGTGATAAAATTGTTAGATGCTGGGATCATCTATCCAATTTCTGACAGCAAGTGGGTGAGCCCGATACATGTTGTGCCCAAGCGGGACGGGTTGACGGTAGTGAGGAACAAGGATATAACGCGTTGGTGCCAACTCGTATTCAGTCGGGTTGGAGAGTTTGTATAGACTACCGGAAACTGAACGCTGCCACCAGGAAAGATCATCTTCCTCTTCCATTCATTGACCAGATGGTGGAGCGTTTAGCTGGGCACGAGTATTACTGCTTTTTGGATGGTTATTCCGGATATAACCAGGTCCCAGTGGACCCCGAAGACCAAGAGAAGACTACATTTACATGTCCCTTTGGGACATTTGCCTACCGTCGCATGCCTTTTGGGCTGTGCAATGCACCTGCTACTTTTCAGCGGTGCATGATCAGCATATTTTCCGACATGGTAGAGCGATTTATGGAGATCTTCATGGATGACTTCTCCGTCTTCGGTTCATCTTTTTAGGAGTGTCTGCACTGTCTCACGTTGGTGTTAGTGAGATGCAAAGAGAAGAACCTTGTGCTTAACTAGGAAAAATGCCATTTTATGGTTAAGCAGGGGATAGTACTGGGGCATGTCATATCTCAGAGGGGTATTGAGGTTGACAAGGCAAAGGTAGATTTGATCTCTAACCTTCCACCCCCACGTACTATGAAGGAAATCTGTTCCTTCTTGGGCCATGCGGGGTTCTACAGGCGATTCATCAAGGATTTTAGCAAGATCGCTAGGCCCTTGTGCAAGTTGTTGGCCAAAGAGACCCCGTTTAAATTTGATGAAGAATGTTTAGAAGCATTCGAGGCTCTGAAGGAGATTCTGACATCCACACCAATCATTAGACCACTCAGTTGGGGTGAACCATTTGAGATCATGTGTGATGCATCAGACTATGCTGTTGGAGCTGTTTTAGGGCAGCGCATTGATAAACTTCCCCATGTGGTTTACTATGCGAGTAGGACTCTGAACGACGCACAACTCAATTACTCCACCACAGAAAATGAGTTGTTGGCGGTCGTTTTTGCGCTGGACAAGTTTAGATCCTATTTGTTAGGATCTAAAATCATTATCTACTCAGATCATGCGACATTGAAGTATCTTTTTTCCAAGAAAGATGCTAAATCCCGTTTGATCCGATGGATTTTGCTGCTTCAAGAGTTCGACATAGAAATTCGAGATAAAAAGGGTTCCGAAAATATGGTGGCGGATCATTTGTCTAGATTGACCATGGATTTCACCGAGGACGCCACTCCCATTTCTGAGACCTTTCTTGATGAGCAATTGATGCACATTACTCACAATCCCGCACCTTGGTTCGCTGACATAGTAAACTATCTTGTTACTGGCCAAACGCCTTTACATTGGGGGCAACAAGATAAGCTCAAATTTTTGTCCAAGGTGAAAACTTTTCTTTGGGATGATCCTTATCTGTTCAAGTATTGTCCTGATCAGATCATTAGGAGATGCATACCTGAATTTGACCAAACCAATGTCATCTCCTTTTGTCATGATCATGCTTGTGGGGGCCATTTCAGTGCAAATAAGACCGCTGCAAAGATTTTGCTGTGTGAATTTTATTGGCCCACCATATTTGGAGACGCTCGTGCTTATTGCACATCTTGTGAGCGCTGTTAGAAACTCGGGAGTATTTCAAAGAGGAACATGATGCCCCTCAATCCCATTTTGGTAGTTAAGATTTTTGATATGTGGGGCATCGATTTCATGGGACCTTTCCCAAACTCCTTTGGATTTTTGTACATTTTGGTTGCTGTGGACTATGTGTCCAAGTGGGTGGAGGCAGTTGCGTGCAAGACCAATGACCACAGAGTTGTGGTCAAATTTTTTAAGGACACTATTTTTACTCGGTTTGGTACACCTAGAGCAATTATCAGTGATGGAAGCACGCATTTCTGCAATCGGATTTTTGAGCAGCTGATAAAGAAGTATTTCATCACACATAAGGTTGCCACCCCTTATCACCCACAAACTAGTGGGCAGGTTGAAGTGTCAAATCGTGAGATCAAACACATTTTGGAGAAAACAGTGAACCCCAGCAGGAAAGATTGGTCTCTGCGATTGAATGATGCTTTGTGGGCATATAGGACGACATTTAAGACACCGATTGGGATGTCACATATCGGTTGGTGTACGGGAAAGCTTGTCATCTTCCCGTCGAGTTGGAGCATCGAGCATACTGGGCCATCAAGCAGCTGAACTTCAATTTTTTTAAGGCCGGCTCTCAAAGGAAGCTCCAACTCACTGAATTAGAGGAGCTGAGGAATGATGCTTATGACAGTTCGAGGAAGTACAAAGAACACATGAAGAAGGTTCATGACCAGAGCATTCTGAGATCTTTTGAGCTAGGTCAGAAAGTCCTTTACAATTCTCGGTTGCATTTATTCCCTGGCAAGTTGAAATCTCGGTGGACGGGCCCATTCATCATTAGGATAGTGTTTTCTCATGGGGCCATCGAGATAGAGGATCCCAAGAATGGTAACACCTTTAAGGTGAACGGATGATCGGTGTTAAATATTGTATATCCCAAGAATGGTAACACCTTTAAGTGAACGGATGATCGGTGTTAAATATTGTATATTGGACCCTCCTTAACTTATGTTTGTTAGGCTCTTAGTTTTGTTAATATCTAATATTTTGAGTTGTTTTAATGTTTTAGTGTGTTGTAGGTCCTTAGTGCGAATTGTGGTTCAAAGAGGCGGAATTAAGCAAAGATGGAATTTCAGCCTCTGTAGGTGCGATCGAACGCACTGCGGTCGAACGCAAGGAGCACATTCGAACGCACGCCTCGTCAGCCCGCGTTTCCTTCATCGCCCTAGCCGGCCCTATCATTCATCGCTTCAATCTCGTGCCGTGGGCAGTTACGTGCGTTCGAACGCACTTGGTGCGATCGAACGTACTGCGGTCGAACGCAACGCCTACTCTCGAACGCACGCGGCACAGCGATACGCCTGCGACCGAACGCACAGCGCATGATCGAACGCACGCAGGGATGCGTTCGAACGCACCCCTGACCTGGCAGCATACTAAATCTTTTCTATAAATAGGACTTTGTATATTTCGTTTTTCCTCACGTTTGGGAGGCGCCCCTAAGGCCTCAAACCCTCTGTTTTTCACTGTAAAGCCCTCCTAAATTGTCATCAATTTATTTAATGCTTTATGTTGTTTTTATTTAGTCACTTATTCCCTTCACTATGGATTTATTTATATATATTCATGTTTAGTTCGTATTATTCTGTCGTTTGATTTTATGTTTATTCGTTTCAATGCATTTTAGTGACAAAAGTGTGTTGATTCTTGTTTGCAAATCGTTAAACGTCGACTTTCGTTGCAACCGGAAATACATAGGATGATTCGTCTTCGGACCAATATCTGTTGTGACCTCTTAAATCAGTGTTTGCATTGGTTAGTTCGATAAGATTTTGTAGTAACGATAGGATATGCATGTGGTTCTTTATTGATAGACGAAAATATGAACAATGTGTTAGCGCTCAGAATATGCATAGTAGCATAATTGTTATTGAGTATGAGCTAAGCATGTTTATATGTTAATTAATTTGTGGTGAGGTGGATTAAGGACCTTAGTCGTTTTTATTTATTTATTTTATTGCATTTTAATCTAGTTTATTTTTATGCACACCAACTGTTTGATTTTGGGACTAGGTTAAGATAAGATTAGTTTAGGCACTTTAAAATTAAAAACGCGATTCTCTGTGGGATTCGACCTCGTACTTGTACAACCACTCTATTACAAACGACTCGTGCAATTGGCGAGTACAATTAAATTTGTGCATCATCAAATTTTAAAAATTTGATATGCAAATTAGAATGCACTCGCAATAGCACGAGTCGTTGACCGTGTAGCGTTACGAAATACGGGATCGAACCATTGAGAACGGCGTTTGCTCAAAAACTAATATTAATCTTAAATTAACCCTATTTTAACCTAGTTCCAAAAGTGAGTAGTATAATCTAACACAAAACTTGTAGAAATGAAATATATTCTAGAAAACGTAAATGAATGGAGAAAACTAACTAAGGTCAAAGACTACACCTCACCCAATAAAAAGATTTGCTTAAACATTAAAACACACTTCCGTCTATCGATTAGAACTCAAGTCATATTCTATTACTATTTTGATGCTAGTCGAACCGCTTGAATTGTTTACCGTTAAGGAACTACAACGGATAGTGATTCTCAATAGAATCATCCACTGTATCCATGGATCACAGTGGATATTTAATTGAGTTCACTCATCCGTTGTGCACCTGGCTTGGAACACAACGAGGGTTAGACTTCCAAAGCATCGAAATGGCAATTAAAACAACTTTGTCACATAAATTGCATTGAAATGAACATGAACTGTAAATGACGAAAAATAAATGCGTAAATGTAAAAGCATTAAATAAACGTTAAGGTTGAGGCTTCATCTTCAACCTTAGTTGAAGATTTTAGCCACCCATGTAACAAGAAAGTAAAGAACAATGAAAGGAATGCATTAAATTAAATTAAAAATAAAGTATTACAACTAAGTGGGCAGAGCAGGGCCTAACAATGGCAAAATGCTCTTAAAAACTCGCCCAAAAGAAAAAACTTCGGAAAAAATGCACTAAGGGGACTATTTATAGAAAATTGGTGTGCTGCCAGGTCATAAGGCTGCTGCGTTCAATCGCACTGATGCATGCGTTTGATCGTACACTCTGCGATCGAACGCAGATAACTGCCGCAGCGCCAGGCTGGAAGCAATGGAATCATAGGGCCGACCAGGGCAACAGCGCGAGACGTGGGCTGACTGGACCTGTGTTCGAACGTGCTCCTTGCGTTCGACCGCAGTTGTGTTCGAACGCACTGGCGGGAACTTCATGACATCTCTTCAAGTCCATTTTTGCCTTTGGTAGCCATGTGTTGATGCAATGACCTGCACACCATAAAACACTAAAAACAACTACAAATGTTAGATATTAACAGTGCTAAAGGCTTAACAAATATAAGTTAAGGGGGTCAAATATACAATATTTGGCACCGATCAAATACCCCCAAACTTACATTTTGCAAGTCCCTCAACAAAACAAAAATAAAAAACACAATTAAACATAGGTCCGCTTTCGTGGGAGAACGGTTGCATTTAGCCTATGCAACAAGCCTTTTAAACCTTTAGGGGTTCCTTACAGGACGAGTAAAGTCTCGTGAGGGTTTTCCATGAATGATACCCACAAACATTGTACAAAAATTTTATTTTCAACAATGCAACAATATAACAATTATGGTTTTATTCATGAGCAAACTTAATCAAACAAACACCATCTTCACAATTTTTAGGGAATTATCAATCAAGCTACAAACATGGCATTATGAGATATCACACTAATCAATTCTAGTGAAAGTGACTTCAACACATAATTATGGGATTTAAAAACTAATTCTAGTCATGCATGCTTCGACACTCAAAATTCATTAGACTACCCATCGGACACAATAACCAAGGTTTATTTCAATTTTTTTTTTTATTTATTTAATTTTTTTTTTTATTGCTTAACTCCCTTAAGCTTTCTAATTGACCCATGTATCAAGCGTTAAGTCAATGACTCCCAAACCAGAAGGTTTTAGGACATTAGGTGTAAAAACACCCCTAAGGACCTACTAACTCGAGTCAAAAAGGCTACGAAGCTTCACTAACCAAGTCTAACTTCTCACTTTTTACACGAACGCTCAATGCTTAGTGAGGCAAGAGGTCCGGTTACTTGGTGAAAAGCTCAAAACGATCATTTTTTTTTTTTTTTTTTTAAATAAACCAAGGTTATTTCCCAACAGGCTACCAACTGCATTTAAGCTTACAAAACTAACATGACGAAACTCAGCATTTTATCCCACAAATTACGTGCCAAATGTGCTCGTGAAAATCAAATTGAATTGTACTATCTCATACTGCCAAAGAAAATAACATAATTTAAATTCCCTTAACAAAGTGATCATATGTTCATTAAATTAAGCTCACAAAAGAAAATAAACCATAATTAAAATAAAATGCATAATCAAAAACAAAATGTGCACAAAAAATACCCCCAACTCAAAATTCGCACTGCCCACAGTGTGCAGATAAAGAAAATACAAATGAAGTGCAAGGGGTGTAAAAAAGATAACCAAAACGTCACAGAGACGTCACTGGGCTAGTTGCAGCCTGTCTAGAATGGCTCGTAGCATGTCCTGGATCTCAAGCTTGTCCTGGCGTGCATCCCTCTGTATGTCTGCAATCTGAAACTGGATGTCTGCCAGGGAGTCCTGAAGAGCATAAAGGTCGACAGCGCTAAGAGTGATCGTCTCCTCATATTCTTCTTCTTCTGGCTGCTCCTCATATTCTGCCGCCCTCTCTGGCTCAGCTGCTCTCTCCTGCTCAGCTGCCATCTCATGAATGTCCATGGGCTCTGGCTCTAGCTCTAGCTCTGGCTCTGGTGCTGCTGCGGCTCTATGCATGTGGGAACAACTCTGGTTCCACTAAATGCGGCCGAAGTGTGGGCTCTCGGTGATTGGCCCGTCCGTAGCCTTGCCTTTAATCCCCTTCTCCCTAAGAATGTGAGTGATAAGAAAAGGAAAAGGCAAACCCCAAGTCTTGGTGTGCTCGGCCACTCGATGGTGCACTCCTTCCCAGAATTTGTAAATCTGTCTCCATATGAGCTCGGGAATGGAGTACCAAAAGCCTCTGTGGAACGCATACAGGACATTGAGGAACAAGTCTCGCCTCTGTGTCTTGTGTCCCAAAGGACACACGTTCCTATACAGCACCATGTCAATGAACAAAAGATTCCGAGGAATCTTTGCTTTGCTAGCTGCATTCCGATGCTTGTCTGCATATTGCCCCTCACACATGTCGGACATGATGTCCTCGAGGGTGAGCATGGAGGGGCACTCAAGCCAAGGAACATCCGACTCGGGAGGCTCATGGCTGCACTTCAAAACGGCCGCTACATCTGCTATGGTCACCTCCACTTCTCTTTCGTCGATGGAAGAGACAAGAACGTCCGGCCGACTGCAATCATAACTCAGATGCTCGTAAAAGGCTCTGACCAGACGCTCATATGTAGTGGAGGCGACGGGCTTGAATAGCCTCTTCAAACCCCAGTTCTTTAGCTCTTGGACCGCCCAACTTGTAGCTTCATTGTTGGAGAACTCCTCTTTGATGACAAAGGTGTTCTCCAAAATGAGCTTCCGACTCTCAAAAGGTGGTCTGGCAATAATGGCTCGGGTCCCAGAGGACCGAGAAGTCGACCCTTGCCCTCTAGGCATGCTGGAAAGTGGTTGGGGCTTTTTGTCGAACACGTGGTGTGCAACCCGAAACCAAAGGGATTGAGAACCCTTTTACAAAACAACCCAACCCCCTGCAAAATTATTCACAATCAACAGAACAAACAAGGGGCACAATCCGTGAGTGGATTTGTGCCCTAAAATAACAAAAAAAAGGTAGAAAATTGGGGTTTTGGGGGAGATTGGGTTTTCGGAGTAAAACCATTCTTGGAGTTGAGGAGTTTAGAGGTTGAGGCTACTCTGTTGGAGGATCCGATTTATACAGAGTGATTGTGTCTCACATCACGAGTCTGGCTGAAGACGTTAAACTTAGCACTTGTGGAAGGCACCCCTCATTATGTTTCTTGCTTTATGTTTTGCATTTGTTGTTTACTGGTCAAATTTGGGGAAGCAATCTTTTATGTTATACGTGAATTGACCCATCCCCTAGGTTTGTTAATTCGGTCACATTGTGGGCAATGTGATGTTTTAAGTTTCGGGGTGGAGTAGATGTGTTTTTGTAAATATTTTCAGTGTGTAAATATGTGTATATATTTTAGTTTGTGTGTTGTGTTTGTAATTATTTTACTGTGTAAATATCTTTGTAAAAAAAAAAAAAAATTACTTTGCACTCTACGTTCGAACGCACCCTTTACGTTCAAACGTAGACACGGAGCTGCGTTCGAACTCACTTGTGTTTGTTCGACTGCAGCGCCCCACCACACACACACACTCCTGCACGTATGCGATCGAACGCACCTTCGTACGATCAATCGCATACGAGCTGAGCCCTCACGTGACCTATTTTTAGGTCACTATTCCATCTTCCTCTTTCATTTCTCCCCCGCGTCGTACACTCTCCCCCTCCATCTCTGTTTTCTCTTCTCCCAAACACCCCCAAAACCACCACCTCCACACCACCACACCTCTTCCCATCACCACCGCGGCGTCTCTGAGCCACCACCGCTCACCGCCGCACCACCTCCTCCCCTTTTTCACCCCCATTTCCCATTTTCTCCTCTTTTTGTGAATAATTTTGCAGGGGGTTGGGTTGTTTTGTAAAAGGGTTCTCAATCCCTTTGGTTTCGGGTTGCACACCACGTGTTCGACAAAAAGCCCCAACCACTTTCCAGCACGCCTAGAGGGCAAGGGTCGACTTCTCGGTCCTCTGGGACCCGAGCCATGATTGCTAGGCCGCCTTTTGAGAGCCGGAAGCTCATTTTGGAGAACACCTTTGCCATCAAAGAGGAGTTCTCCAACAATGAACCTATAAGTTGGGCGGTCCAAGAGCTGAAGAACCGCGGTTTGAAGAGGCTATTCAAGCCCGTCGTCTCCACTGCATATGAGCGTCTGGTTAGAGCTTTTTACGAGCATCTGAGTTATGATTGCAGCCGGCCGGACGTTCTTGTCTCTTCTATCGACGGAAGAGAAGTGGAGGTGACCATAGCCGATGTAGCGGCCGTTTTAAAGTGCAGCCATGAGTCTCCCGAGTCGGACGTTCCTTGGCTTGAGTGCCTCTCCATGCTCACCCTCGAGGACATCATTTCCGACATGTGTGAGGGGCAATATGCAGACAAGCACCGGAATGCAGCCAGCAAAGCAAAGATTCCTCGGAATCTTTTGTTCATTGACATGGTGCTGTATAGGAACGTGTGTCCTTTGGGACACAAGACACAGAGGCGGGACTTGTTCCTCAATGCCCTGTATGCGTTCCACAGAGGCTTTTGGTACTCCATTCCCGAGCTCATATGGAGACAGATTTACAAATTCTGGGAAGGAGTGCACCATCGAGTGGCCGAGCACACCAAGACTTGGGGTTTGCCTTTTCCTTTTCTTATCACTCACATTCTTAGGAAGAAAGGGATTAAAGGCAAGGCTACGGACGGGCCAATCACCGAGAGCCCACACTTCGGCCGCATTCAGTTGAACCAGAGTTGTTCCCACATGCCCAGAGCCGCAGCAGCACCAGAGCCAGAGCCAAAGCCAGAGCTAAAGCCAGAGCCATGGACATTCATGAGATGGCAGCTAAGCAGGAGAGAGCAGCTGAGCCAGAGAGGGCGGCAGAATATGAGCAGCCAGAAGAAGAATATGAGGAAACGATCACTCTTAACACTGCTGACTTTTATGCTCTTCAGGACTCCCTGGCAGACATCCAGTTCCAGATTGCGGACATACAGAGAGATGCACGCCAGGATAGGCTCGAGATCCAGGACATGCTGCGAGCCATTCTAGACAGGCTGCCACCAGCCCAGTGACGTCTCTGTGACGTTTTGGTTATCTTTTTTTTACACCCCTTGCACTTCATTTGTATTTTCTCTATCCGCACATTGTGGGCAGTGCGAATTTTGAGTTGGGGGTATTTTTTGTGCACATTTTGTTTTTGATTATGCATTTTATTTTAATTATGGTTTATTTTCTTTTGTGAGCTTAATTTAATGAACACATGATCACTTTGTTAAGGGAATTTAAATTATGTTATTTTCTTTGGCAGTATGAGATAGTACAATTCAATTTGATTTTCACGAGCACATTTGGCACGTAATTTGAGGGATAAAATGCTGAGTTTGGTCATGTTAGTTTTGTAAGCTTAAATGCAGTTGGTAGCCTGTTGGGAAATAACCTTGGTTTATTTTTTTTAAAAAAAAAAAATGATAATTTTTTAGCTTTTCACCAAGTAACCGAACATCTTGCCTCACTAAGCATTGAGCGTTCGCGTAAAAAGTGAGAAGTTAGACTTGGTTAGCGAAGCTTCGTAGCCTTTTTGACTCGAGTTAGTAGGTCCTTAGGGGTGTTTTTACACCTAATGCCCTAAAACCTTCTAGTTTGAGAGTCATTGACTTAACGCTTGATACATGAGTCAATTAGAAAGCTTAAGGGAGCTAAGCAATAAAAAAATAAAAATAAAATAAAATAAAATAAAAAATTGAAATAAACCTTGGTTATTGTGTCCGATGGGTAGTCTAATGAATTTTGAGTGTCGAAGCATGCATGACTAGAATTAGTTTTTAAATCCCATAATTATGTGTTGAAGTCACTTTCACTAGAATTGATTAGTGTGATATCTCATAATGCCATGTTTGTAGCTTGATTGATAATTCCCTAAAAATTGTGAAGATGGTATTTGTTTGATTAAGTTTGCTCATGAATAAAACCATAATTGTTATATTGTTGCATTGTTGCATTGTTGAAAATAAAATTTTTGTGCAATGTTTGTCGGTATCATTCATGGAAAACCCTCACGAGACTTCACTCGTCCTCTAGGGAACCCCTAGAGGTTTAAAAGGCTTGTTGTATAGGCTAAATGCAACCGTTCTCCCACGAAAGCGGACCTATGTTTAATTGTGTTTTTCATTTTTGTTTTGCTAAGGGACTAGCAAAATGTAAGTTTGGGGGTATTTGATCAATGCCAAATATTGTATATTTGACCCCCTTAACTTATATTTGCTAAGTCTTTAGCACTTAATATCTAACATTTGTAGTTATTTTTAGTGTTTTATGGTGTGCAGGTCATTGCATCAACACATGGCTACCAAAGGCAAAAATGGACTTGAAAAGATGTCTTGAAGTTCCTGCCAGTGCGTTCGAACGCACCAACTGCGGTCGAACGCAGGGAGTAAGTTCGAACGCAGGTCCAGTCAGCCCGCGTCTCACGCTGTTGCCCTAGCTGGCCCTATGATTCCATCACTTCCAGCTGGCGCCGTGGCAGTTATCTGCGTTCGATCGCAGAGTGTACGATTGAACGCAGGGCCTGCGTTCGAACGCAGCCCTATGACCTGGCAGCACACCAGTTTTCTATAAATAGTCCCCTTAGTGCATTTTGTCCGAAGCTTTTTCTTTTGGGCGAGTTTTTAAGAGCATTTTGCCATTGTTAGGCCCTGCTCTGCCCACTTAGTTTTAATACTTTATTTTTAATTTAATTTAATGCATTCCTTTCATTGTTCTTTACTTTCTTGTTACATGGGTGGCTAAAATCTTCAATTAAGGTTGAAGATGAAGCCTCACCCTTAGCACTTATTTAATCCTTTTACATTTACGCATTTACTTTCCGTCATTTACAGTTCATGTTCGTTTCATTGCAATTTCTGTGACAAAGTTGTTTTGATTGTCGTTTCGATGCTTTGGAAGTCTAACCCTCGTTGTGTTTCAAGCTGGGTGCACAACAGATGAGTGAACTCAATTAAATATCCACTGTGATCCATGGATACAGTGGATGATTCTATTGAGAATCACTATCCGTTGTAGTTCCTTAACGGTAAACACCTCAAGCGGTTCGACTAGCATCAAATAGCAATAGAATATGACTTAAGTTCTAATCGATAAACGGAAGTGTGTGTTTTAATGTTTAAGCAAGTCTTTTTATTGGGTGAGGTGTAGTCTTTGACCCTAGTTAGTTTTCTCCATTCATTTACGTTTTCTAGAATAGTTTTCATTTTTGCAAGTTTTGTGTTTGATTATACCACTCACTTTTGGAACTAGGTTAAAATAGGGTTAATTTAAGATTAATATTAATTTTTGAGCAAACGCCATTCTCTGTGGTTCGATCCCGCATTTCGCAACGCTACACGGTCAACGACTCGTGCTATTGCGAGTGCATTCTAATTTGCATACCAATCCTACCGGAACCTTCGCCTGAGTTGTGAACGCCTAAGCCCTCTCAAATCCTGCATCCACCTCCCCCATCGTGATACCCAGCAGCTTATTGCACCCCGCCCTCTCCATGGAACCGCGCGCTGGTTTTCGCTGAAAGTGTGACGTTGTTGGAGCCTTCTCCCGAACACCACTATCAACCGCCTAAGCATAGGTTACCGGTAGCTTTCCCTCCTTTTTGGCTTTTCCTAGTTCTGCCGACGCCTCTTTCAACCAACTTGGCACCTTGGCGATTGGCTCCTTGTACGCGTGGAAGTAATCCTCCTCCGGTTGTGTCGATTTCCCCATCACTTCCACGTAACTCCGCCTACCATTCGCCATTTTCGCCTCCATATTCTCCCTGGGAATTCGTCCCCTCTGAGTTCTCATCCCTCCCTAAGAGACGAGTTCGCCCTGTCTAATTCCACTATGAACCGTGCCCAGCCTTGGCCGAACCGACCCTCTGGGATAAGAATAGTGCCACTTCTTCTCCTTCCATCAAACTCCTCAATCATCACAAAGCGGCCATGCCTATTCGAACATTTATGCGTTATGATCCTTGGATACCTTGCTCTAGATTGATCCCAAAAGACCTTGGACGTTTCCACTGCCACCACCTCCTCCAATGCACCCACCAGCCATGCTAACTCATCTCTTAGAATGAATATGGAGCTCTTTTTCTTTTTACTTCTTTCATATATGCTCACCTCTGAAGCACCTCCCTTAATCATCACTTCAAATTCCTTTGATTCCATAGACCATCTCCTTGAACCTTCCATGACGCTGCCGAAATAGCCAAACGCTTAATCCCTCAGCTTCACGCGCCACCCACGCGCCTACTCCGGTAGAGAATGGACGAGAGAGAAGAGAGCATGCAGGCCCACGAACTACTATACACAAGAATGTCGTCAAAGAATACCAAAATGAACTTACGAAGGTGTGGCTGGAAAATGGTATTCATTATGGCTTGGAAGGTTGAAGGAGCGTTGCATAGGCCAAAGGGCATCACCAAGTATTCAAAATGGCCATGGTGTGTCCTGAAAGCGGTCTTGTGGATGTCATCTGGATGCACCCTAATCTGGTGATATCCTGCTCTCAGATCAAGTTTGGTGAAGAACTTGGCCCCATATAGCTCATCAATCATGTCATCTACCGTTGGAATGGGAAATCGATCTTTAATGGTCACCGCATTGAGGGCGCAATAATCCGTACAAAATCTCCAGCTACCATCCTTCTTCTTTACTAAGAGCACTAGTGATGAAAAGGGGCTGCTACTTGGGCGGATAATCCCTAATTTAATCATCTCAGTTACTTGCTTCTCAATTTCATCCTTCTGAAAATGTGCATACCAGTATGGTCTGATGCTCACAGCTTCTGCTCCTTCCTTCAGAGGAATCCGATGCCCATGCTCTCATGATGGCGGTAGCGTTTTGGGGTCTTCAAAGGTGTGAGGAAATTCTTGAAGTATTCTGAGAATATCTGGAGGCACTATTGCATCAGCTGCTGGCTCAAGTGACTTGATGGAGAGGGTAAATAACTCTCCTCCTCCAATGTCTTCTTTCTCCAAGGTTTGGATGGTGACATGGCGGGTGGGACCTATTCTCTCTCCATGCAGCACCGTCATCTCGCCCTTCCACTGTATCTCCATTGTGAGTTGCTTCCAATCGCAAAGAACCGGACCTAACTTCTGTAGCCATTGGATTCCCAATACTGCGTCGAGCCCCTGCAGTGGCAGTGGGTACATGATAATCATAAACTTGCACCCCTGAATCCACAATTCAACATCTTCGTGAACTTCCTTACACTCTAGTTTCTCTCCATTTGCTACCCGTACCGCCAAGCTCTTTGTTGTTGCCACCGGCAACTGCAACGAGCGGGCTACCTGTTCATTTATGAAATTATGTGTAGACCCACTATCAATAAGTACCATCACTGGGTGCTTGTTAATAACTGCTACAATTCTCATGGTGCGAGGCCCTGTCCAACCCGATAGCGCATGTAATGAAATTTCAGGATTTCCCGCTAGTGTTGCATTTCCTTCCACTTCTTCTATTTCTTCATTTTCTTGTTCATTCTCTGCTAAAGCCTCCCCTTCAATTAAATAAGCTTGCACTATATTGCATCGGTGACCCAGCGTATACTCCTCATTACAGCTAAAGCACAATCCTTTTTCACGTCTTCGTTGCATTTCCTCCCATGTAATTCTCTTGACCAGCAACACTTGTGATGGCTTGGATGCTGTGGAAGGCACAGTCAGTGCTCGTGAGACATGTGTGTTCCTCTGATTGTCCAGCTTGGACAGCTTTTTTTACGTGTTAGCTTTTTGTCACGCATCCTTGCTAGCCCAATTGTCTCTCTCAGAGTCCTCGGCTTGAACATACGCACCTCTGCTGCAATCTCCTCCTTCAATCCTGCCAGGAATGTACCGACCAAAGCATTTTGAGGCCATCCAACCACACGGTTGGCTAGTCTCTCAAACTCCCACTGGTAGTCTCTCAAAGACGCCTGCTGTTTAATGCGAGCCAAAGCCTCATCAAATATTTCATATTCAGTTGGTCCAAAACGAGTGACCAACTCTTCTTTGAATAACTCCCATGTGATCAACAATCCTTCATCTTTTTGTCTTTGAAGCCATTGCCACCATTGGTTAGCTTCCCCTTCCAAGTGGAACGAAGCTAATGCCACTTTCTGCTCTTGGGCCGTCCCCTGGTACTCAAAGAATTGAGGAACATGGAAATTCCATCTTCAGGTGCTTAATTGGGGTTGTTGTATGCTGCGACTTGTCTCCCATGTAGGAACCATGAGATGTTGATCCTTTTTCCTTGGTGTTGTTAGACAGCAAGTTCTTGATTTCTTTCAAGGAATCTTCCATGCTCTGCATCTTCTCACTTTCCATGCGCTTGATTCCATCACGAACCTCTTGCAGCTCAGCTTCAAGTTTTTCAATTCGTTCTTTGTTACTACTAGCCATGCTTTGATACCACTGATGGGTCCCAGTCAGAGACTAGATAAGTAATATTAATGAAGTAAAAGGGATAACACTCCAATTCGGGTAGGAGCAAACCACAACTGAATTTACAAACACACATGCCACTAAACAAAGCAGTCCCTACTTTAAATACAATAAACAAATAAACAACTAACTGATAATAACCCACTAAAAGACCCACTTCCATATCTCTTGTTAACTGCTCCCACATCCACTAACTTCTCCCATGCTGCTCCCACGTTGTGAGTCCTCCAAGCATCACATGGCAAGCAGTTAGGCCACGTACTTAGGATTGGGTCGCCTTGTACGACGTGGCCTATCAGAAACAATGTTTTGAGAATTCCAATACAACACCAGATATACTTTTCCACCAAAGAAACATAATAATAACAAAAAATGGAAAATGGAAAAATGCAAGTCAAAATTAGTTGTAGTGGCCACGCTGACATTTTGAATTGTAGTATTTCTTCCTTGTAATTGAAATATTTGGGTCTACCCCTGGCAGCTTCTTACAAGTCAGCTCATCCCGGAAAGGGGCGAGGGCCCCCCTGCTCTCTGATTCACCTCCCCTCAGTATAGAGAGCACGATTTAGCGCATTTCAAAATGATTTAGCGCATTTCAAAATGCCATGTGTTAAGCAAACCTTAACGACTGGAAACACTTCGAAAATAAGTGCATTGCCTCTTTGAGTAAAGAAGAGAAGGACTTTATACAGAAAGCCTTGAGCCATGTTCGTCGCCCTAGGCTCACCATTATTTCATTTCATTCTACTTGTCTGTTTAAGGGAATAGGTAGAGAGGTCAAGTTTTTGGCTCGCTCTTTCCAACAAAGGCTCACTCTTTTCCGTGGTCCCTGCTGGAAGGCGTAGGGTTCGGGAGGAGGAAACATAACCGGGATCCTACTTTCCTTTCACGTCATAGCTGCGGACCTGCACTAAGAATCAACATAAGCTGGAAACGAGATCAACTAGATCAACTGATGATTCAACTGCCTTTACAGAATCTGCTGGAAAAAAGGATGGCTAGTTGGAAAAAGATTTATTTGTCTTAAGGTAGCCGTCTAACCCTTACCAAGAACACACTTTCTAGCTTACCAACATTCTTCTTGTCCCTTTTCAATTTACGAGCTGGTATAGCTAGAAGATTGGAGCATATTCAAACAGTCTTTTGGCTGGTTTTGATGGAGAGCATAAGCTCCATCTAGTGAAATGGAATACTGTTTGCTCCCCATTTCCTAGAGGAGGGTTGGGTGTGAAAAACCTCATGTTGTTTGATAAAGCTTTAGTGGGTAAATGGCTTTGGACATTTACTCAAGAGAACTCATTATGGAGACAAGTGCTTGTGGACAAGTATGGGATCCAGAAAGGGGGCTGGTGTTCTGAAGAAACTCAAGCCCCATCTTTGGAGGAATTTTAATTTTTTTTTAATTTTTATAATTAATTAAAATATCATTAAATGCATAAGGTGCCCTATGTACTCATGGAGTACATAAGAGAAGCTAACTAGGTAATAGAAGCAAATTCATGGTTCTCTTGGGTTATGTGCAAAAGAATTTGAAGATAGTGCCTTTATAACAAGAAGGTGGCCCAGAGACTCCCCATTCTTTTTGCATATAACACAAGAACTTTGGAGGAATATTGGAAATGGCCAAGTGTAACTCTCAAACTTGGTTTCCGACACAGTAGGGGATGGATCTCGCCTTTGTTCTTTACAGGTGTCGTGCAGAGAAACGACCCTCAAGTGTCAAAGAGGCTTTAGTGTCAGATTACATGGACTATTCCTGCACTTATGTCATTGGAACCCATGTTTTCTACAGGAAGTCTAAGATTAGGAGCTTGAGTCCCTTGTTGCATTTCACGATCTTTTATACTCATTGGAGCCCATTCCAAGAGAGACAGATAAAATGTTGTGGTCTTGAGCTCGCAATCATAGGTTTGAAGTGAATAGCTATTACTATAAATTACAGGCCAGAGAGTCTTCCCTTTTTCCTTTGAAGAGTGTTTGGAAGGTGAAAGTTCCACCTTGTATTGCTTTCTTCACTTGGACGGCAGCTTTGGGTCAAATTCTTACAATTGATGACCTTGTCAATTGTACTAAATGACTTAAAATGAGCCTCTTGCATTGTACGAAAATGACTTTTTTAAAAAAATATCTTTGTGATTGATGAAATGACTTCGCTATGAAGAAAACATCATAGTTAGTACTAATGATGGATTAGAATCAACACCACACATTCCAAGATTTTGTAATAGATAGCAGCAAAAGAAATATGCACCCAATGTCAAAGCAAGTTCATATTTTGATAATTACTCTAAAGGTAATGATTCTTAAATAATTCATGAAACTGAAGGTAGCTTGACATCGCTCAAAGATTTGAAGGGGCAAAAATGTAAAAAAAAGAAAAGAAATAATGAAAAAACCTAATACTAGAAGAAACAAAGATATGCAACTCACAATCATATTGATGCTGAATTGTAGACGAAAAAGAACTCGTTTTTCAAACACCAAAAGATTCTAGAATTGTGGTCTATTTTTTTTGTGAGATCTAATTGGCAACCTTCAAGACTATTTGGCCCACTAATTTCTTAATTTTAAGTCTCATTATGTTAGGTTGTTTCTGGTTCAGTTTTAATTAAGTTTTACCAAAGTAGGGTAACCTATTAATCTTCAGAATGGCTGAAATAGGTTCTACCAGAGGCCAATGAGTCACACTTTAGGTTTTGGATCTTTTCCTATTTTGTCTGTCCTATCCTACTAGGTTTAGTAGTTATTTTTCTTTTTTGCTTGGTAACATAGCCTTTATAAGAAAAGGATTAAGATTAGTCTATGAATGTTTTTATGTAATTCATCAAAATACAGAGATTGGGTCGATTAGTATGAAGATGTGTTTGCTTTCTCATTCCTTGGTGTGACTGAATGGGAAACGTAGGTGTGATTTTCTAAGCTGTGTCTATACTTTCTTTTTTCTCCTCCAATTCATTTTCTTAATACCAAACAGCCATCAAATTCATTCAAGATTAAATCTTTTTTGTACCCTAACCATTCCTAAGTCCATAGGACCATAAACATCAAAACAATCAAATATACTTCAAAGAACTTATCGAGAAACGTAATCTAGTACTGAATTTCTAAAGATCCTGCATCAGAGTCCACAGAGCTTTGTGTATTGTGCCTCATATTGAAAAAGGTAGATAGATTCTTTTTATTTTTTATTTTTTTTTTCAATTTTGATAGGAGAAGTTGAAGGTGGGTCTCCTTTTAAAAAAAAAAAAACAATAGGTAAATTTCCTAACAAAATTATCAACAAAACAAAACAAAACAAAACAAAAAAACAAAAAAACAAAAAAAAGCCACAACCAATAAAAATTGTATTTGCAGGACTTGTTTCTTTAAAGGGAAACGAATGCTAAGATTCAAAACTTGCTACTAAAACACGATTTTCTGAGCCAATGATTTCGCATTTCCAACCACGTTCCTCAAATAGTTTAAACCTACATTTTAGTAATAGAGATTCCACCGTAGTAGAATATTTTCTCCCTAATTAGAGCAATCTGAACACAGGTGCTCGAATAGTGATTCAAAGGAAAAGAAGAAAAGAACATAATACATCAAACAATTAAATAGCAAAATGGAAAATTGTAAATATCATATTTTCAAAGAAAAGAGACAAGCGACCTTTAATTATCAGGATTTACATTTTATATATCAAACATGTCCTGACTAGTCCTAAATGTACTAAACAGGTGCGCTGCAGTAAAGTTTTGTAGAAGAACAAACATTACAAGCAACAGAATGCAATCCATAAGACATGGCAGCTAGAACAAATTCGAGAAAGAAATTGAACAAACCCTAACAAACTGCCAAAAAATCAAACACAGATATATAGATGGAAGGTGTAAAATAGGGTGAAGGGTACCGCTTCCAGAGATCGCGGTGGGACTTGGAGGGAAGGGAGCGGCAGAGGCGGCCCATTTCGACGCAGAGGGATTGGATGTGGGAGATGTCCCTTTTGATGGAGAAGGAAAGCTCCGGGGATTCCATCCCGCCGCTCGAGTACTCAAGGCGCTCCAGGCGTTCCACCGCAGCCGTCGTCCTCAGCTGCACCTTCTTCGCATTCTGGTATATATCCGACAGCGCGCCACTTCCCCTTCATCCTCCTCCTGCTGCTCCTTCCATTTCCATTCACGCAAACAGGGAGAGAGAGAGAGAGCTTTGGCGAAATCGCTGATTTGATTACTGAGGGTTTGTGAGCCGTCGTTGTTCACGATCCAGAGAAATGGAAATGACGGACGGAGTAAGAGACCTCTACTCTATCGGGTTCCTGGATCCTTCGAATCTGGGTTCCTCTGCGTTTCTCTACCCCGCCAAACGGCGCGCTTCTCTATCTTTACAACCTATCAATTTTTTCTTTTATTTTTATTTTTATTTTTTTGACATGAAAAAAAAAAAAAATTTTAAAAAAAGGAAAAAAATTGATAGTTTAAGAAACTTCACTTATGGTTATGAATTTTTATCACTTTTATTTTTATTTTTGTAAAACTTTCAATTTATTATATCCTACTTTTAAAAATTTTGTAATGTCACACTCCATTTGAATTTTTTTTTTTTTTTTTGAATAATCTGTTTGAATTTTCTATTAAGGGCCCGTTTAAGAGTGTAATTTCAATGCAATTTTAAAAATTACATTTTTAAAAATTACGTTTTTTAAATTGTTAATTTTTAAAATCGCACAAGTATTTGGTAAAACATGTTAAGAAGTATTTTTTTATTAATTGAGTGTTTTGATGATATTAGCATATAATTGCGGTTTCATGGCCAAATAGATAAATATTGCCCCAAATTTTTTTTTAAGAAAAATTGTGATTTTAATTTAAATTCGCATTATTTCCAATAAACACCGTCTAGTCAACTTATAGAAATCACGGATTTTTCCACAATTTTAAAATTTGTATTTTTAAAATCACAATCACACAAACACTCTATAAACCTTAATGAAAAGATAACATTACAAAAAATTGAAAGTCCAACGCAATAAAATTAATAAATTTTTTTTTCTATAAGTACATTGGTAAACACCAAGTGCAACAAACCGAACTACAAAATATATGAGACAGGATCAATCCCACTAGCTAGAGAGAGTAGTGGGGTTGGAGTAGGAAAATGGAATGCTTCCAGAATGAGATCTGGCTGCGGCCCAACGTGCCACTGAATGGGCATAGAAGTTTGCATTTCTATTAATCTTTCTAGCTTCCCAAGAGGAAGTAGAAGAAATATTATATAAAGACTCAAAAATAATGGGAGAGATCCTCCAATCTAGATCTGAGAAAGGCTGATTGAGAGCTTAGATAACCACTGCAGAGTCGCCTTCTAGAATGAACCAGTCTAAATTTAAAAAGCACGCTAAAGAAATGGCCAATTGCGCAGCCAAGGCTTCACCCACATTTGCAGAACAAGAGAGCTGATGAGAGATGACAAATAGATGATTTGTCCATCTGAATTTCTACAAACGGCTGCCTGTACTGAGAAAGAGTCCCGGATGGCTGTATCAAAATTAATTTTAACCCAGTTGGGCGCAGGGGGAATCCATTTTCAACTGGAACAGATGAAACAGAATGCCAAGTTCGGAAATGCTCAAGAGCAATCTTATTGATGTGCGCAAAAACATTACGAGCAACAAAGGTGATTCCATTATGAAAAGCCTAGTTCCTGTAATACCAGAGAATATCACATGCCACAAAGGCAAAAATTTGAAACTTATGACAATCCGCCTGAGGGATGCCAAGAGTATTGCTTGAAGAAATGATCAATTTAATCCAATCCAACATAGAAGAGAAGTTAAACGCTGTAGAATCCAGAGGCCAGAAGGAATGACGCTAAACAACTCTAGCAAAAATACATCTAAAGAATAAATGCTGAAGAGAATCGTCTACTATTTTACAAAGGGGGCAGGAGATTTCAGAATTGACATTAAATAATTGACCAAGCCGTTCCTTCATAGGAAGTATATTCCAAGCTATTTTTCCACAAAAATAATTCGAGCCTATCATTAGTAAGTAAACCTTACAACATAGGTATGACATGAGCCCAATTAGTAAAAGTAAACGTGCAATTTGAGTAATAATCAAAAAGAGGTATTACCTCCGTTAATACACCATTTAATAAGTTTTAGGGTTTTCAAAGCTTATGGTGTAGAACCGGCGATAATTACCAAATTATTTTAATGCAGAAAAAGGCTAATGCATTATAGGTCATAACTCCCATACATGGTCTACCCGAGATATCACCCATTCTCAGAGGGTTGGCGCTATCTTAAGGGACCTATAGTATAATGCCAGTGCCTCAGCCATTGCACAACATACTGTACGTAACATTAGTGGCACGATCGAGTCCAACCTCAGGTGACCCACACCAACTAATGACGTCAGTCCTATAGTGACCGAACCATTGGGAATGGTTGCACCGTGGTCACGAAACCAATGGATCCAAAGCCCTTATATAATACACATATTTGACCATAATATGCAGTCTATATAGTAAGCCCATGGTTGTTCTTATCACACGTACCAGCGTACCATGTCTTACGATGCATCTTAACAGTTGATTACTAGTACAGTTACCAAGTATATATAGAAAGTAGGCATGCTCATATCATACGTGTGGCCAATCAACGGACATATCCCACGTTTTAAGTAAAAAGGGTTGTAAGTGTCTACTTACCTCACGCACTCGAGCGAATCCTCTGACCAAGCTAAATCATGTTATAACAGATACAAGACACCATTATTCTAAGCCTTACGAACCTAGAAATATGGCCAAGCTAAAGTGTACGTGTGCGAAACTCAAAAACTGGTGCTCTGCCCACTGACCATACTCGGGCCTCAATGGCATACGTCCACTCAGTGTGCTAAGCACACCATTTTAAGATTCGAACAGTGCATGTTTCTAATGATATTTATAAACCTCTAAACCTCTTCTAAACTAACAAAATAGCACATGCAATACAAGAAATCACAACACAATGAAACTTTGAAAGAATCCTTTGAAAGCACCATCATCTTTAAAGAATGCTTAATGAACACTTGGAAAACCTCATCAAGGCAAAAATATAAAATAAAACAATGCTAAACACAAAGAGAATAGAGCTTACCCCGAAGCTAAGCATGGACATGGTCTCCCCCCCTTGGAAACTCCTTCTTGAAGCTTACTCTCACCAATTCCTTATTCAAAACTCAAGGGAAGGATTTTGGCAGCCTAGGGGCATACCAAGGGAAGGAAACAGGCGTGAGATATGAGAGGTGGGACTGGCTATTTATAGGGAAAGTTCGCCACCAACTCCCAGACAGAGAAGCAAATGTCTGGCAACCCTAGTGTACGTCTAGTGGTTCTTGCACAGTGGTCCAAAAGGTGTCTCGTACGTCCAGGTATTACCCAAAGGGTATTCCAAAAAGTAGCGTACGTCCGATGGTCCCACGTATGTCCTCTGAACTATTTATAGAGCGTACATCCGGTGGTCCCCCCACGTACTTCCACACTAGAGACAGGGGTGTATGTCCGGCTGACCTAGCATACATTCGCCTCTTGAGGGCTAGTGTTTGTCTTCTATTTTCTAAAGGTTCAAGGTGTGATTAGGTTAACGCTAAGAGTCCTGGGCCTTGTCAAAGCAACTTTATAAAAGGCCCTTGTTAAACGCTCTTATGGAAAGGATTTTGTTTAATAAAAATGTTTGTTTTTATTGGGGTATTACATTCTCCTCTCATAGAAATTTTGCCCTTGAAATTTAGGGCTTTCAAATTGAAGATAAAACATCTGTTTTCGAAAAAGTTTCACAACCCAAAGTTTAGAAAAGGAGTAGATATCATTAATCATATTAAAAGGCTTTGCAATTTAAAAAAAATAAGAAAACATGCTAAGAAATTTTGAAGAAAAGAGTAAAGCAGGCTACAAAGTTTTGCATCACACCATACTAGCAAATGCAAACAATCATAAATATACACAAGACAAAATTGCCACCCCAAAAATGATGGACTTAAGCTGTAGCAAGATACACCCAAAATCGCCACCACCGCGGTGGACTTAACCGAAAAAACAACAACCTAACAAGATAAATCTACACATCATAACAACAACAACTACGAGCGGGGTCAGCTCTGCAGACGCTCGCACTGGTATCTCTCTCACCCTCGGGCTCTCTCTCGTGCCTGGGCTCCCACGGGCACTAAGACGCCTACTCTCCCTAGGGCTCCCTCGGCCTCGACTGAAGCTGGAACTGTGGATGCCGTAGTCTCTGACGTCCAAAGGCCCCATGAGGTGGTCTCGTAGCTAGTCTAGGACAGCGTGGTCCTTGGCTCTAGCCTCCGGTATGATGCAAACCAACGAGCTGGACATGCTGATCATACATGTGGGAATGGAGCTGAATTTGCACAAGACCCTTTGTCACTTCCTAGTGGCCCAATTACAAGACTTAGAGCCAAACATTTCAAGGAAGCACTAAATGGGTTAATCCAAGAGAATGGGCTGACTCTAAAAAGACCAAGATGGGCTCAAATCATAATCAAGGTTTAGTCCATGTCATCAAAGCAATTGAAGAGGTTAATTAAATAGGATGGTCTGACCATTAAAGGGTGTGAATTTAGGTATGAATTTGTTGAGTTTCCAGGATATTAAATATGAGAATGAATCTAGTCATTTAGCTATTTTTGATTGTCTCTAGAAGTCCAAGAGGCCTAAAAACGTGGGAACTTGTTTATGTTAATGTTTGTGTTGCTTTTAAAGCTGTAGTTATGGTTTGTCCTATTCTTGGAGGGTTGTTCCAAGTATATAGATGGATATTATGAATTTTAATAGCAGATTGGCTTTTTCAGAAAAACTATTATCATTGTGAGGTCTTGTGTTCCTCTTGGTTCTTAAAAGAACTATTTGAACTTATCAAGTTAATCTTGTGGCATTCAAACAACCAAACTTATCACCTTGATTCTTGAGAGATTCTTAGGTTTTCTTGGTGTGGCGTTTTCAATCCTTCGTAGTCTTGGTTTTCATCTGGTTAGGTGACGGGTCAAGGCTCAACAAATCTTTTCTACACGATCTTGGGGTTCCAAGCCAACATTGTTATCGGGTTCCATCACAATTGTTGGTGGAGTTCATATTATTGTATCACTTGAAGGGTCTGTGTGTTTGCCGAAGAGCCTCCTGCGCCTCTAGGAGTGAACCCTGGAAGCGATCCAAACGCTCCTCTACCCTGGCAGGTATCCCACCAGCTCGGGCTGCCCTCCGAGGTCGCTGTGCCCTCTGCTCCTACTCGCTTCCTGCAAGTAAGCTTGACTTGCGTTGAGGAAGCATACACCCATGGATCCCTTCTCTGGCTGAATCTCCCTTAGCCCTATCATATCCATCCTTATGTGCTCCGTGATCCGAGTGATCAAGGCCCTGTATGGCAATGCGAATCCTGTGAACAAGAGTCGGACCAACATCATTGTGGGAGTGACTAGGGAATCGTAGTCAATGGAAGCCTCAGTCAATAGGGCATAAAGACAGCGTGCCCTCTCTTTGGTGATCAGCGTATGGCTAATGACTGGGAGTACTTAGCTTGCCAAAATGTGGTAGATGCATTGAACGGCATTGCTAAAGTCACTCATCTAGAAGCTACCCTCTCCATCTAACTCCATCTGGTGAGGGTGCCCCTCAGCGAAGCACGCCACTATCTCAGCGAGATAGTGGGGAGATGGTTGACTGGCCACGGGTAAGTCGGGTCATGTACAAGAAGTGCTCCGGTGATTGTGCTGATAAGTGTAGGGATCACCTCTATCGCCATCCCCCTGAGCCAAGTGCGGAAGGAGTTGTCGCGTCTCTAGTGGAAGTTCGCGTAGAACTCCCAAACTATCTCTTCTACCGCAGCGCAGTGATCCTCTACCATGTCTGTCCAACCCTGGGCGTCCATCACTGCCTGTACCCTCGGTGCAAGCTTGTCAAACTCCTCTATGTTGGCCTCCTTCTCGACAATGATCCTGCGCCCATGATAGTAACGGAAGTAACGGCGCCTAACCTTATCCTTCCGAAAGCGGGTGCGGTCGTATACAAGATCATCATCCTCCTCGTTCGTGGCGGCACTAGCCTCTCTGATAGCTCACCAGGGCCTGACCTGTTTCTGGCAGCGTCATCACTTTCTACATCCTCCATCACAACCTCTAGCTTGGACTCAAGGTCCTGAGCCTCTTGCAATGGTGCTCGGCATGGTCGTTGGCATGCAGCCAAGGAAAAAGCGGCCTCACTAGCGCGTATACGTTTCATCGTCCTACACGAAACTTCACACAAACACATGATTCATACATCATTAGCAAATTTAACATGTTGAACATACAAACCACATCATCCTGTCATTTCACTCGAGGTTGGAAAATTGAGACAACAAATGCTCTAAGAAGTGTAAAGTGAACTAACAACAAGATCATGGAGTTTCAATTATCCTCCAAAGACGTGTATCCCAAAATTCAAAGGAAAACAGTGTGATAAATACAACCAAGGCTTGAATTGAAAAATGCAATTTTTTTGTTTAGGCTTTGTAATGCTTCACTCCCTTAAGCTTCTAAATGACCTACCTATGTAACGAGTGTTGGCCCAGTGACTCCCAAACCAGACGACTTTAGGGCACTAGATGTAGAGACATCTCTAGGACTTAATTACTCAAGTGAAAAGAGCTATGGAGCCTAAATTAGCCATACAATTACTAAGCTGGAATTTCTCATCTTTTTACGCGAACACTCAATGTTTTGTGAGGCATGAGGTCCGATTACTCAATGAAAAGCTCACTTTATTATGATTTTCTGATTTTTTAGTTTTTTTTATATTTTATTAACAGCCAAGGTTTTCATCATCACATCACAAACCTATAAATCTCAAGACACACACTTCAAAGTCAAATCCCATACCTCACAAACCCTATGCTAGTGTGCATGTGAAATATTAATCAAATAAGTGGAGTCTCTCTAATCCAACACATGAATCAAAAACTGGGATTTCTAATGATATGCAATGTTCAAACAAGTTAAAGATACCAATGACATGCAATCCACAGTTACGATGTAAGTTATGCCCAATCAACAACATAGCAACAAACAAAAAGAAAAAATTTTATATACAGACAAAAATAAATATATACAGACAAAAACAAAACATGTACAGACAAAGACCAACAAAACAACAAATAAAACAAACAAACACACAAACAGAATGTTTGTCCACACCCCCAAACTTAAATGACACATTGTCCCAAATGTGGCAAGAAATACAATACAGTGGGATGAGGAACTGGGATGTGCAAAGGCCAAGGCGTCCCCCGAACTTAAACATCAAAACACCTATCAAAAATTAACAGCAATCTTTTTCTCAAAGATCAAACATCAAAAGGTTAATTGCTGTTAGAAACTGAATAAAATAAAAATAAAAATAAACTGACAGGAAATTAAAAATGCAGTGCAGAAAATAAAAAAGCAAAAAAAAAATACCGCACCTTCCCCGTTCATATGGGTGTCCAACAAATCCCTTCCATCCTTTCTTCTTAAGAATGATATACCCCTCTGGAAGGATGGTCCGCCATCTTATGTAGTTGTCCTTGTTTCGAGGGATCCACTTAGGAACACGGTCCCTAGATTTATGATCTTTTGAGTGTGATTCCTTGAAGATCTCTATGTAAGATGGTTCTTCAAGACATTGAAAAGATGAAACTTGAGGTTCAAGATATGTCTCGAGAGGGATTGTGACGAAGGAATGAGCTTCAGTACTCATTTCCTTGTCATTGAACCAATTTGAAATTGGCGGGGGCTCAATCTGCTCCTCGTTTTTTTCTTCTCCATTCTCAGTCTGCATCTCAGGAGCGAGATCCAATAAGGCCTTAGCTTGCTCATGTACCATGTCAAGGTCCAAATCAAACTCAAATTGAGCAAAGCTCTCTTCCAACGGATCCTCCAAACTTGGCTCTTTAAACATCACAGCTTGCTTGAGGAACTTGTCAAGATCCAGATTATATTCAATATGATCAAAACACTCTCCCAATGGATCATTAAGACTTGGCTCACTAAAAATATCAGCATGATCAAGTAGCTTGTCCAGGTCTAGGTCATCTTTTTCTTGAGCAAAGTGTTCCATTTCAGGATCCTCTAAACTTAATTCATGCAACACACCATCTTGCACAACTAGCCTATCAAGGTCTAGGTCACAGTCATCTGGGGTGAAACATTCCATCTTAGGGTCCTCTAAGCTAAATTGACTTACATCATCATCAACAATTTCCTCACTCCCACATGTGATGGTGGCTTGGACATGCTCATGATGAGGATCGCTGGGACAATCCTCATTAATCATGTACTGCCCTCTCGCCATCTCCTGACTTTGAAGTTCCTCTTTCTCAATTATGTTGAATTCAACAACTAGATGACTGAACTGTCTCTCCAACCTTGCAATTGCTTTAGTGTTTGCCACAGTGGCATCTGTGATTTCTTGACGAGGTTGGATGACCGTTTTCCTAAACGCCTCGAGTGTGTCTTTCAATGATAGTTCTTGTGAAACAGGAATGGAGGGTTGGCCGACTAGTTCCATTAATTCCTTAAGAGTTTCTTCCAAAGAAGATTTCTCAGGAGGATAGTCAAATGATGAAGGAACGGAAAGTGGATTTTCGGATTGCGGATATTCAGGATGGTGTAGTCCATAAGATTGGAGAGCAAGATTTCCCGTAGCATGAGCATGCCATGATAAATCAGAATGGTTGCTCCAGTTCGGGTTATAAAAATTTGAATTTGATTCAAACCTAGGGCTGGAGAAACTAGTGTTCAACTGCTCATGTGAAAAGTCGAAAAATTGTCCCCAATGTGGACAATTACCTAAACTATGGTAATGGCTGGAGCAGTGTGAACATAGTTCATGTGGGTGAAAATTGGTAGGATTTGGTGTCCTACCGCTAGGGGAAACATCAAAAGTATTGAACGGAAGACTCATGCTTCACCCAAACAGTTCAAAATATCCCACATGAAATAATAACAACAAAAATAAAATAAACAAAAACTAATAAAAATAAACTAAACAAATGACTAAACGATAAACTAACAAAACAATAAACTAATCAAACAATAAACTAAATTAAAAATTAAAAATAAAAAGAAACTAACTAAAACTAACAACAGTAAGTAAATATATAAAAATAGGCAAAATAAATTAAAAAAGAAAGACAAAACAATAATTAAACAAAACAATTAAAAAAAATTGAAAACTGGACACATACACTGCCTCGGGTATGTTGGTGCAATCAACAGAGATGCGCTTGAGCGCAGAACACTAAGATCGATCACAGACACGTAGAAATGTAGCAGTCTGTGCATGTGCGTTCGATCGCTACAGAGGTGCGATCGATCGCACAAGCGTACTGCGGTCTGTCAGAAAGGCGCACTCGCACGCAACTGCGTACTAGGCAAGCGCAGGCACGCGAGCAGGCTGGAATAGGCTCAAGTGGGTTGCAATCGATCGCACTATCGTAGACTAAAATTCCAGAAACTTGAACAGACTACGAAATAGCAAACTAAACACTAATTTTTTTTTTCTAAAATTTTTTTCTATACAAAAGCACGAAATAAATAAAAATAATTGCACAAATAAAATAACTAGTAGAAAAATAAAATTAATCTAAGCATAAAATCAATTCCAACAAAAAAATGATTCCCCGGCAACAGCACCAAAATTTTGTCGTACCAAAAATAAGTATTCGTCAATTACACGAATCGTTTTGCAATAAAGTTGTTGTGCAAGTGCGAGTGTCGAACCCACAGAGAATCGTGTTTGTGATAATTAATTCTATGCATGAACTAATATTACCTTAACCTAGTCCTAATATCAAACAGGTAGCGTGCGTAAAATATAAACTAAATTACATGCTTAAAACAAATAAATAAAACGCCTAAGGTCTAGAATCCACCTCACCAAATTAAATAACGTAATTAATTTCTACATCCGTCTATCGATTAAAAGCGATGCATGACCTAGTGTGACGCTAGTTCATGCATCCTAACACCCTATGCATGTCCTATCATGCCTATTGAAATAATCAAAACATCCGTCCATTTGACAAAAGACAAAACATGAACATTTTAGGTCCAAAGGATCCAATGTGAATGTGATTTAACTCAAACTACAATGGATAAATGAACGTAACATGAACGATGAAATGTATCCATCGGACTAAATGCAAAGACTATCCAACTATGGCACAATCGATACAACTTTGTCACGAAATTGAACCGAAACAAACACACATGATGCAAAAACTAATTACGAAAGCATTTTAAACAAATCCATGGTGAGGCTTCATCTTCAACCTTAGTTGAAGATTAGCCTCCCATGCTAAAGGGAAACATAATCAACAAGAAATTAACGAAATGACGTTTAGGAGTGTTTACAATGAAGAACGGGGAGGTTTTAGGCCACTGAGGGCGCTTCAAACGTATCCCAAGCGTCTCCCAAGCGTAAAATGAAATGAAAACAACAAGGTTCTATTTATAGACAATTTTAATGTGCTGTCTGTCATGTGCGTGCGCTCGATCGCAGGTGGTGCATTCGATAACATCCCTGCGTGCGTTCGATCGTCTGAAGCGCATTTGACCGCAAATGCATCGCAGTGCCGTGTGTGCTCGATCGTAGGCGCGGCGCTCGATCGCTGTGCGCTCGATCACACATAACTGCTTTGAAATCCCACGGCGCAAGGGTTGAAGCGATGGAGGCTAGGGCCGGCTAGGGCAACGTAGACTTCGTGGGTTGACAAGACATGCGCTCGATCGTGGGTCTTGAGCTCGAGCGCAGTGCGCTCGATCGCACTGGCAGAGGCTAAACTTCCATCTTTGCTTAATTCCGCCCCTTTGAACCACAATTTGCACTAAGGACCTACAACACACTAAAACACTAAAACAACACAAAATATTAGATATTAACAAAACTAAGAGCCTAACAAACATAAGTTAAGGGGGGTCCAATATACAATATTTGAAATTGATCAATAGCTAAGGGATTTTAGTCTTAGAAAGATTTGATACCCTTAGGGAAATAGATTGGTACCAGAATAATGGTTTCTTAGGCTAAGGGTATTTTGGTCATTTTGAGGATAACCAAAATATTGGAGATTTCAATTAATTAAATGGGATTGGATCCTTCTAGTGATCAGTCAGGGCCCATCTGACTAAGTCGGTTGGCTAATGATGAAAATACCCCTTATAAAAGAAGGGCATTAAGGTAATTATAAAGCTCGAATGTGATTTCGAGGACCGGGTTAGCAAATGGAGTCCTTGAGAAAAAGGCTCGTATCTCAAATAGGCAAGTAGGTTTGAATTTTTGCTTCACAGGGTCGAATTAGGGCAAAAACCCTATCCTTTGGGTGTGAGGGGCATTTTGGTAATTTTGGACTTGGACAAAAAATTCCAACCTGAATAGTCCAAATCATAGAATACGTTCCACAATACAAGTTTTGGCCTTCAAGTGGTCCAAATGACCCCAAGAATTCACAAATTCAACAAAAATCCGAAACCCCAAATTTCTAAAACTAGGGTTTTTCCAAAACTTTTTGATCAATTTCAGGCAAAAGGGTGATTGGGTTTTGTTCCTAAGTTATCATGGAAGGTTTTAAGCTCCATTTCATGCAAGAATCAAGAAATTCGAAGGATTTTGAATTTAGGGCAAAAAACCCCCAAACTCGAATGGGCACGATTTCAAAAAGGAAAATGCCCAAAATGCATGCACACATAACCCTTAATATGATCCTAGTTCACAACCAAGCCAGTTAGAATGCAAAACGCAAGAAATTTCAAAGATTTTAAACCAAACCCTAAAATTGCGAAAGCTTGAAAAACTTGAGGAAAAATCTTCATACCTTGATTTAATCTTTGAAAATGGGTTGAGAATCCTTCAAACCTTAGAGACTTGACCGAAAATCACCTTGAAAGCATTTGGGTTGAGAGGAATAGAGAGAAAATAGGAATGAATAGGGTTTGAGGACGTTCGGCCGTTTTATAAAATGCTGGGTTAACGGCATACGTCTTGTCACGGGTGCGTACGCCAGTCTAACCCTAAAACATTTTTTTTTTTTTTTTTTTTAAAAAAAAGCTTTTAGATAATTTCCAAAACACAGAAAAGTTAGGAATAAACAAGGCATGTCAAAATGATTTTATTTCTAAAATTCGGGGTACAGTGAAAATTCCTTTGTGCTCTACAATCAACCCCAGATGCCCAAACACAAAACTCACCATTGCTAAGGGTGAGAGAAAACCGAGCTATCTAACACCTAAGGATTACAACCATAAGATCTATCACTCCTCAAATAGGTCATCCTCATCCTTAACTAGTGCTTCGTAGTCTTTGTTGATGCTGGAGAGAAATGCAGTCATTTGACGGTTAGATCCTTTTGGTAATGCTCCTACCTTCAACAGTCGGATTTCCTCTAATTCTGTTCAGGCGTATTCATGCAAAATCTGAGTCAAATTAGTATGCATTGCTCGTTTCCTTTCGTCACTGAGATGAGGGTTAAACCTCCTGGTGATAGGTGGGAAATCTCGTATCGCCGAGATATTGCGATACTTAGGTACGGTTGGCTTCTTCTTAGTTGTTGTGCGCGTCTTCTTTCCTTCAACAAACTTAGGGATAGGCGAAGGCTTCGGCTCTTGGTTAGCCTGGGTTGAAACCCTACATTCACCAGAATGAGGTTGGTATCCGGGTGCATAAGGTCCGAACTTAGTTGGCCATTTGCGAACAATCGGTCGGCGTCTACAACCATCGCGCATTTAAGTATGAAATAGGATCAAGTGCCTGTAACGCAGAATATGCGATCCCGTTCATCCTAAGTCAATCAATCAAGAAGGCCGTCACAGTAGCCTGTACCCTCAAACAAGGGAACTAAACATATCGTACGCTCCAGTTCTTTAAGATCAAACCTAGTTACTATATCCTATTCTCAAATTTACAGCTACAGTTGGCAAGACTGTACGCTCTGATACCATAATGTAAAGCCCCCAAAATTAGCCTCAGCTAATCCGGTGGAGTCACTGGTAATTTATCAATTTAAGCCAACTTGTGACTAAACGGGAAATCACCCTTCTCAAATCGTCAGAGCAAATGCAAGGGAAGGTGAATAAATATGAGTTACTATGATTCATCAAGTAAGAACATGGAGCTGCTAAACAATAAAGACAGACCTGTAATCATAAGTAAGGCCTGACCAGACAGGAGTAGCAGCCATTACCACTTCCATAGCAATGAATCAGGTTACCTAGAGAATAATAACCGCGTAAGTCTAACGACTTAGTAAGTAAACCTTACAACATAGGTATGACATGAGCCAAATTAATAAAAGTAAATGTGCAATTTGAGCAATAACCAAAAAGAGAGTATTACCTCCGTTAATACACCATTTAATAGATTTTAGGGTTTTCAAAGCTTATGGTGTAAAATCGACGATAATTACCTAATTATTTTAATGCAAAAAATGGCTAATGCATTATATGTCATAACTCCCATACATGGTCTACCTGAGATATTACCCATTCTCAGCAGGGTTGACGCTGTCCCGAGGGACCTATAGTACAATGTCAGTGTCCCAGCCATTGCACAACATACCAAACATAACATTAGTGACACGACCGAGTCCAACCTCGGGTGGCCCACACCAACTAATGACGTCCGTCCTATAGTGACCAAACCATTGGGAATAGTTACACTGTGGTCATGAAACCAATGGATCCAAAGCCCTTATATAACACATATATTTGACCATAATAATGCAGTCTATATAGTAAGTCCATGGCCGTTCATATCACACGTACCGGCATACCATGTCTTACGATGCATCTTAACAATTGATTAATAGTACAGTTACCAAGTATATATAGAAAGTAGGCATGCTCATATCATACGTATGGTCAGTCAACTGACATATCCCATGTTTTAAGTGAAAAGGGTTGTATGTGTCTACTTACCACGCGCACTCGAGTGAATCCTCTAACCAAGCTAAATCTTGTTATAATAGATACAAGAAACCATTATTCTAATCCTGACGAAACATAGAAATATGGCCAAGCTAAAGTGTATGCATGCGAAACTCAAAAACAGGTGCTCAGCCCACTGACGGTACGTCTGGCCCCGATGGGGTACGTCCGCTCAGTATGCTAAGCATACCGTTTTAAGATTCGAACAGTGCATGTTTCCAATGGCATTTATAGACCTTTGAACCTCTTCTAAGCTAACAAAATAGCACATGCAACGCAAGAAATCACAACACAAAGAAACTTTGAAAGAATCTTTGAAAGCACCATCATCTTTAAAGAATGCTTAATGAACACTTGGAAAACCTCATCAAGGCAGAAATATAAGATAAAACAATGCTAAACACAAAAAGAATATAGCTTATCCCGAAGCTAAGCATGGACATGGTCTCCCCTTCTTGAAAACTCCTCCTTCAAGCTTACTCTCACCAATTCCTCACTCAAAACTCAAGGGAATGATTTTGGCAGCCTAGGGGCATACCAGGGGAAGGAAACAGGCATGAGAAATGAAAGGTGGGACGAGCTACTCCCTGACAGAGCAACAGACGTCCGGCAACCCTAGCGTACGTCCGTTGGTTCTTGCACAGTGGTCCAAAGGGAGTCTCGTACATCCAGGTATTACCCAAAATGTATTCTAAAAAGTAGCGTACGTCCGGTGGTCCCAAGTACGTCTGTTGTACTATTTACAGAATGTACATCCGGTGGTCCCCCCACCTAAGTTCGCACTAGAGACAGCGGCGTACGTCTGCCTCCTAAGGGCTAGTGTTTGACTTCTATTTTCTAAAGGTTCAAGGTGTGATTAGGTTAACACTAAGGGTCTTGGGCCTTGTCTAAGCAACTTTATAGAAGGCCTTGTTAAACGCTCTTATGGAAAGGATTTTGTTTAATAAAATGGTTTGTTTTTATCGGGGTATTACAATTATCCCAAAGACAATCAGCATTTGACAGTAATTTCCAACCCAACTTTGTAATAAGAGACAGATTAAACTCGTGCATTCGACGAAAACCCAGACCTCCTTCTTCCTTTGGTAAACAAATAGAACTCCATGATTTAAGGGAAAGATTTCTGGCTTTATCCTTAGGAAAACCCCACCAAAAGTTTTTGAAGATTCGGTCCAGAGAAGAGCTTAGAGAAATTGGTAGCAAGAAAGAGCTCATGGCATAAGAAGGAATAGTTGTAGCAACCAATTTAATAAGCACAGTGCGCACAACTTGGGAAAGAGTCTTTGCACGCCATCCCTCAATTTTCCCGGAGACTTTTTCCAAAATATCTTTAAAAGCTACAGATTTAGCTTTGCCAAAGAAAAGAGGTAAACCCAAATATTTGGGGAAAATACAAGCTTGTTTGAATGGAAAAATACCACTAATGCTATTAATAGTAGAAGTTTCCGTATTCTTACTGAAATGAATCGATGATTTTGAGTGGTTGATAGCCTGCTCAGATCATCGACAATATAAATCCAAATAAGAATTGAGAATAACTGCCTTTGTGGAAGTAGCTTTTGTGAATAGAATAAGATTATCCGCAAATAATAGATGAGAGACCGGAGCACAGTTACAAGCTATTTTGATTCCTTTGAGAAGCTCATGAGATTCTTGACGTACAAGAAGACGAGATAGAACTTCAGTCCCCAATATAAAGAGAAAAGGAAATAGTGGGTCTCCTTCACGAAGTCCTCTCTCCGGAGAAAATTGACCAAAAGAGCTACCGTTGATGAGAATCGAAAAGGTTGGAGAGGTGATACAAATCCTAACCCAATTAATCCAAGTTGGGTGAAACCCTAGTTTGGATAAGATGGCTAGAATGAAGCTCCATTCCATATGATCAAACGCCTTTTCCATATCTATTTTGATAGCCATAAGACCTCATCGACCCTTTTTTGAGTTGATGACATTAAAATGTTCATGGGCCAAAATAGTATTGTCTTGAATATTCCTAGAAGGTACAAACGCAGATTGAAAAAGCGAAATGAAAGATGGAGGAGAGCTTTGAACATATTGGATAGAATTTTCGAGATGATCTTGTAGATGATATTACACATGCTAATGGGTCTGAATTGATGAACAGTAGAAGCACCAACTGTTTGGGAATGAGAGCAATAAAAGTATGATTTTGTTCCTTAAGAAGCCGATAATTTCAAAAAATATCCCAAATACTGGCAAGGACCACCTCCCTAACAATATGCCAATGTTTCTTATAAAAAAGAGTTGTGAAGTCATCCGGACCCGGAGCCTTTGTAGAACCAATACTAGTCAAGAAAGAATATATTTCTTGCTCCGAAGGTAGGGCACATAGAGAATCATTAGCCTCAGATGAAATACAATTATCAAAAAGAGACAATAGATCATCATCTAGGATAGGAGCAGCATAAGAGAATAAATTCTTGAAATAAGTAGTAAAGCAATTACCAATAACTTGCCTTCTGGAGGACAAGACCCCTGAGGGAAGCTTAAGAAAATCAATAGCATTTCTTCGCCATTTGATAATGGTTGAAGTATGGAAGAACTTCGTATTCAAATCTTTGCAAGTGAGCCAAACTTCTCTAGATTTATTTCACCAAAGTGATTCTTCTTGAATAAGAAGATTGTCCAGATACTTTTGGAGAAGAGCCTCATGTTCAAAGGTGAGAGTTGAAGGAGAAGATTGCTGAATGAAATCAAGCTGACGGAGAGAGGAGGCAATCTTTTTCTGAATATTACCAAAGTGATGAGAATTCCAATATTTCAGAATATTACCAAAGTGATGAGAATTCCAATATTTCAGAGCTGATTTAGTAGCTTTGAGCTTCTTCAAGAGAATAATAGTAGATGAACCTTGAAAGTTTTTAACCTATGCCCTAGAGATGACAGAGTTGCACTAGCAATCGTAAGTCCAAAATTCTTCAAATCTAAATGGGCGTGGAAGAGTGAGGTTTGAGTGTGTTGTATCTAATAGGATAGGATTATGATAAGAGATTTGTGTAGGAAGGTGATGCACAGGAAAATGAGGAAACAGATAGACCCGTTGAGAATTGGCTATTCCACAATCAAGCCGTTCTTTGATAAGATGATGATCTTGACGCTTATTAGACCATGTAAAAGGATTTCCAGAGAACCCTAAATCAACCATACCAAATGAATCCACAAAGCTACGAAAGGGATCATTCGACGAACAAGCAAAATGCCTACCCCCATATGTTTCAGACTGAGATAAAATCATGTTAAAGTCACCTATGCACAGCCAAGGCCCATAGTAATCTTTCCCCTCATTCAAAAGCAAGTCCCAAAAATTTGATTTGTTAATTTTTTCAGGGGGACCATAAATACAAGTAAGCAACCATGGTTTGTTAGGAGAATCAGAGTAACACCAAGCATTTATTGTATTAACAGTAGACGAAAAACATTCTAAATCCACAGCCTGGCGCCAAGCCAACAAAAGTCCACCTTTAGAACTGATGGGGGAAACATGTGATGTCAAAAAGTAACCTAGACTATTCAGAATTACAATAGCATCAACAATTTGAGTTTTTGTTTCAGACAAAAAGAGGATTTTTGGAGAATGATTTCGAATCTTACCCCTTAAACTACGAATTGCAGAGGCACGGGTTAACCCTATGCAATTCCAAGCTAGGAGCTACATGCATGAGGAGGAGGCCTCAAAGGGCACTCCCCTAAAATGTCCATATCTGACAGAGAAGTAACAACACTTGCATCAAATGGTTGGTTCAAATTTCCTGTAGTCACAGAAACGGACGGCAGCCTACCCCTTCCCCTTAAAGCTTTGAAAAATTGGCGTGTAATAGGCCCTTGTGAGACAGCCACAGAAGCTGTAGAAATAGACTCTTGATGCATATCCATGGGAGCTAGGGACAGTTCAGACACTACCAAAGAAGCTGGGAGAGAATTGGATGGTACCTGCAAAAGAGAGTAAGGTCCACAAACAGCAGGTACAGACGGTTGTGGAGGCTCCTTGTTTGCAGCTGTAGTGGATTGAGGCATCGGATGAGGCACAACAGAGTCCTCACCATTTGCAGGAGCAAGAACACATCCATATTGGGGCATAAAATCTACCATCTAGCCATGACTCCCAAGAAGAGGAGAGGTTAAAAATTTATGAACAGGGCCTTTAAAATAAGGATCACCATGAAGCACTGTGAGAGAGAGAGCGACACTCTCTAATTCCAAAATGGAGCTGGCTGAGACTTGCCGCCCATGTTTTAATTTTTTCAGTTGAGCTAAGGAGATATCATCTTCATCCAGAATCAACTTAGATTTTCCCTTTCCTCTTGAAATAATAGCTGGGACAGATGGGCTATTGGATGGGTTGTGATTGGGAGGAGGAGAATTAGGAGTAGTGAAGGGAGCAGTCTTGCAAGGAACAGCTGGGTGAGGGTGGGGGATAGATGACGAAACAGCTTGGTGAGAAGAACTGGACTTTGGAGTGGGGAACGGACCGAGGTGACAAGGGAGTGTCATGTGGGGAGAAGAGGCTGTGACTGCATGGTGAGGGCGTGAGAGTTTGACAACGGGGTTGCAAGGGAATGACGTGTGGGGAGAAGAGGCTGTGACTGCATGGTGAGGGCGTGAGAGTTCGTATGGTCGAAACCTTGAGTGTGTATGGGTGGATAGCTTCCTATTTGATTTTGGGTAAGGGGAGGGGTTTGTAATGGGCTCATTAGGAGGGTGGTTGGCTTGGGTAATAGGAGAGCTTAAGTGGAAAGGTGGAGGAGGCTTATTGAATAGGCTTGGGTTATTAGAATTTTGGGCCCAAGAGCGGAGGAAATCTGTAAAAAGATTGGGCCTTAAGGGAGTTGGAACATTGGGCAAGTTAGTAGCAAAAGATCCAAGCGGTGGGATGATATTGAGGGGCATTGGCGTGTTGTGGCTGCTAGAAGAAAAGCAGGGCACCAGCTGTGTTGTGGTAGGCGTGAATTTGTAGAGGTAAGGCAAGCAAGTGGGGTCATTTAATGAGGGATAAGGCCAATCAGATATCTTAGATTTCAAAATGATAAGGTTAGGTGTACCTTTTCCAAGAGATTGACCAAGAGAATGTGGAAATGAAGGAAAATCCCACTATTGAAGCAATTGGCGTGGTTGAGATGGAACTAAAGTGCTAGGAGAGTCCACGTGTTACAAGCTAAACATGTTGGAGGAGGAAGCAAGAGAATTAACCTGGTTGACATTCCTTGGAATAATCTGGCCACAATTGCTGCATGGAGAGTCAAGTGGACGTGAGGGAGACACACTACTCGGTGAGTTCCCAACTAAGGCTGCTGAAGAAATTCCTGAATCTGAATCCTCTTGTTGAGGCTTGGCTACCAATCTGGGACTGACATAGGATGGAGCACGAAAAGGCTTCTTATATTTTTCTGGAGTAGTTAGTTCTTGAGGAGCAAGGCATACCTTCTTAACATGACCAATGAGACCACAAGAAGTACAATATTCATCTAGGCGTTCGTATTTGAAAGCAATCCATCGAGGTTTCGATCCCTCACAAGGCATGTAAAAACCCGGAGCAAGAGGCAAGGAAGTATTAATCTCGATTTTAAATCGAATGAACTGACAACTAATAAGCCTTGAAGAATTATCATTGTCCAGTTCCAGAATTTTACCAATACCTTTGCCTATGCGGATGGCATTCGTTGTAGTCATAAATTGCCTTGGAAGATCACGGACTTGCACCCAGAAAGCACAAAGCTGCAGTTTCACTTCATCTATCGCCAACTCAGGAGACCAGGGTTGGAGCAATAATAGAGAGCCTCTAACATTCCATGGCCCTTGCTTGATAATGCTATGAAAGTGACTCTCCTGAAGAATAGTAAATAGATATTTGTTTTGAGCTAAGACCTCCATGGACAAAGGCACAGCAAAACTCCAAACAGATGAGAGAGTTGAACGGACGTGATAAATGTTTTGAGTTTTCAAGGCCAGCAACTTCCCAATAAAAGCAAAACCCTCTTGTGGAGCAAGGACCCCATCGTGAGCCACTAAATGGTCTGGTTTATCCCAACCTAAAGCCTCTGTTTCAGCTATGAGAGCTTGAAGATCACTTTGAGCCATCATGGAGTCATCCATGAATTCGTGTAATACCGAAGCAAGGTTGATACGCAAAGAGGATGGAGTAAAAGCAAACAGAGAGATTAATCAAAGGTGTATTAATAATGGAAAAGAAGTGAAGTAGTAATCAATTGAGAGATAGAAGTCAGGGACTTAGGAAAATCTTTCAGAGTGGAAGAGAGAAAAGCTCAGAGTAATAATTTTTTTAACTTTAAGAGAGTAATAGCAAATGTCGTGAAATTTCAGTTAGGTTCAATGAAGTTTCTGAATTTCATATACCAACTCATATCTTAATTTGGACTTCTCCTAATTTTTATTAAACCTTTATACCAACCCATATCTACCTTTAATTTTTATTAAACAAACATATAAAATAATTAAATTGCTCGACTTTAGAAGAATTTAAAAGTAAAAATAAAAACAAATTATATCTTGCACCGTAGATTAACATCTTGCCTCATGACAACCACAGCATTTATGAGCTAAAAACCTTTTTTTTTTCCTAAAAGAATACGAATTCATTTCTTAGCTTTACTTTGTTTACCTTGGCCTAAATTTATGAGTAATACTGGAAATATTTTGTGTCTTTATGTACCTCTAAGAATTAAAATCATCATTAAATTTAAAGTCACTATTGCTCATTATTAAATTTATGAGTAATGCTAAAAGTCTCTTATGTAACTCAAAAAATAGTGATTTTATAATTGATCATCAATAGCTTCTAAAATAGTGATTTTAAAAGACACATCATTTTTAGAATGATACAAGAATGACTTCTAGAATTACTCATAAGTTTGTGATGATTACTATTTAATTTTGATCAAATAATAATTTTAAGTCATCTCATTTTTAGAAGAATAAGAAGAAATTCTAGGCTTACTCTAAATTTATTGCATAATAAAAGAAAGACCTACCAATTACGATGAGGTAGCCACCTCCAAGACTATCCACTTTAGAAGAACACAATAGAAAACAAATCAGTCTTCATTTGCTTAGCGTGAATAGTGCTAAACCCTAACCCGTAAATTCACACCACTTACCGGGCGGAAAAAGAGAATGAAAAAAAGAAAATAAGTAAATAAATAATTTCTTGGTCATGCTAATCAAATGGTGCTTGGCACTGCTTCGTTACTCGTGCAAGCTACCATCCTGATCATTTGATTCATTTGAGGTTCTTTTGGAAAGACAACGTAATTGTTTTCTTTTGTGTTATACAAGCCTTAGATAAATACAAGGACTAGTCACACTCAGCGAAACGTGGAACTCCGATTCCCTGTCGCCGGAAAAGCTTGCCGTCGTCTGCCCTGTGGAAGAAGTTCTGTTGTCCCATCATCTCTTTGGACGACTGCACCTATGACTGAACCTTTTTTCTTATTCCCAGAATTAACCAACCTCTTTGAACCTTTGTTGTCACTTCCTGATGCCGACCGTTTCCCTGGATCTTCTCCAAATCTCACCTCTTTCCTTGCTGCTTCATAATCAAATGGCTTCACCTGCAAGAATCCGGATTCTTGAGATTTCTTAACTTGCCTGCCCTTTTCATTATGATTAATTGATTCGAAGCATTTTTCAAAGCTCGAAGACAGTTCTGAGAGAGACATAGCCTCATCTCTGTTATCCAACTCCAGAGCAGACATCCCAAAATTATTCTTTTGGTCATTTGTACCTTCTGAGTTTCCACCTATTGAATCCTCTGCCTTTGAATCATCATTTAACAAAATAATTTTGTCTATTTTAGCGCTGGCAGCTGGCATGGCAACAGATCCTTGAGGATCACAAATTTCCACAGCCATATCTTGCACTTCTATAACTGGTTTCGACTGCTCAATCGTGCCCCGAAATGAGTGGAAGGGAAAGTTCACTGAAGATCTGATTTGCTCCAACTTCATCTCTTCCTGGAAAAAGAAAATTTTTATTCAAAGAAAAAACAATGCAAAATCCAGGTGGCATTCCAATTTATCAAAGACGTGCACAGCGATCACAACATACGAATTAAAATATTTTTTTTACAAGTAATCGAAAATTCATTAAAAAGTGCAAAGGCATAAACATGAAGTATACTAGAGAAACAACTAACTGGGAAAAAAGAAATCAAGAAAATCATGAAAGAAGAACATATGAATTCAACTTACAGCCATTAAATAATTAAAAAGAAAGGAGCCAATGACAGAAATACCAAATACTGCACAATCATGTCACACAAGACATCATCAAATATATTAAATAATAACAGGAGAGTTTCCCATTGTAAGCAACGAGAANCCCCAAAAAAAATAAAAACACAAAAAATCCCTAGAAATTGAAATTCGCAAAATAAAAAGGTCGGCCAACAAGGATGACTATGCTGCATTAGCTAGACGAGTATATATACAACACACCTTTTTATCAGTATTAAACTTTCTCTTTGAGGCTGAACTTCCCAGCAGCGCCCCAAAAGCATGGCTAGGCTTCTTTAGCATCTGAACAGTAGCTCCAGTAACCTATAAATGAAGAGGTAATCAGTTCTAGGGTAAACCACTACCAATAAGAATCGGCATTATAAGTATAAAAAAGAATCATACTATACAACCTTAGCTGAATGCAACACCAACATATCATCATTTGTGTCTCTGCTCTGCCCAGAAGTAGTGAGGCATCCACTAGGGAGCTCCGAAATATAACTATCAGAATCAATATTCAGTTTCCCATTTTTATCTGAATGCTCGTCATAAGAGCCTCCTCGTGCATCTCTGCCAAGTTTAAAGGCACTGCATCCAAGCCCCAAAGACTCTGCTTTCAGCACAGAAGAAGCAGGCCAAAGCACAGACATATGACCATTTATCGTATCACTACCATCAATGCTTTCTCTTCTAGCATTTGCAGCTTCAACTTCTGTAGCAGTATCAGGTAAGAAGACTTCAGATCCATCAGTAACCACAATATTTTCTTCTGCTGCCTGAATAATGAAAAAAAATACTGCTATTTATAAGAACAGTTAACATTGTGCAGTGAAAGTAAAGTTCAAACAACTGAAAGCACAATTTCTCCACTATAATGGGACAGCCCCATCAAAATATCAATTTTCATGGGCATTACCCATTTTCACTTTTTTACCACTAGTATAAAAATCCTTGACAAATTGAATATAAGAAATTTTCATGTAATTTCACCAATATATGTAAAAAACAGAAGAGAACAAATCAAAATTGAAGGAACAGAGTCTCATCATAGTTTATCCCTTCATAAATGGGACAGTCAAAGTTATGGCAAATGGTCAACCAAGTCAAACTCTCAATATCCTCTCCACTTGCTCCAATTCATCGTATAGCCTCATGGACTCGCTAGTTTTCCAATTGATTGTTTGAGCATGACAATAGAATATTTTTGTATGCATTAAGTTTTCTCAACCTAAGAGGATCATACATTCTACTGAAGTGCATTATCCTTAGCAGCATTAAAGCTATCTGAACCCCCTTCCATTGGCAAACCTACAGAACCAGTTAACCTTTGAGAAGGATTAAATTTCAGGAAAAGCATGATAGATTGAGTTAGAGCAAAGATAATAAATTAAACAAGTCCATAACAATTGATAACAACCAACATCTTCCAATTTCTATTTTAACTAATACATTTGTAGAACTCGTGGCCACATTCTATGGATATCAGATTCCACACGATCCCAATCAATTTCTACTCATAATTAGTATAGAGCTACAGTTCATGATGTCATCATGTCTTGCCTGTTCCAACAGATCAAATTTTGTAGTGTTCACCTTTTATGTCTGAATGCCTTACATACCAAGTTAGTCTTTCTAACTTTTAAATTCTATGTATGTACTTTACCTTTGTAGATAAGGGCTCATCTTAATACTACGTTATGATATGATCAAAAAATCGTTCACAATTTATGCAGCAATTTCAATTTTCACTCTATCATCAAACCCCATATGGACCTTACCATTTCCATGCGGCCCACCTTCAGATGTTCAGCAACAGCTTCAAATGCAGCAGCATTTTGCAGAGAATGCCTAATGATGCTAACAACAGAAGCAAGATTGCGCTCAACGTAAGGGTGCTTTGACTTTACCAGTCGACGTAGCTTGCCAGTAGAGTCAGGCTTGTGCTTGGCTTTTACAACAGAAAATAAAAATATTCAAACAGGTATAACATATGGACACAATATTTGAAAACAAAATTTAATTAATTAAGCTGATTAATATTTGCTCCAGTTTCCCAATACCAATTTCAAGAACAACTTTGTTTGGCAATACATAACCAGTACTCTCATCCTCTGCACGAGCAACAACATCTCGCCACTCACAAAGCCCCTGCAACTCATTTGAGTATGAACGTAAGAGAGAAACCAGACAACTAAACCTCATTAAATTATAGAAAGTAACTGCAGATTATCAGTTGATCACTATCAATTTTTTTGATAAGTCAGTTGATCACTATGAATGAAAATAGTTCATCTATAATATAAATCATCTATCCATTTGTGAAAGACTTGTAAGATGATTGGTAAATTCCAAGGCTCCTACATGTCTACCAATCATATTATTGTATACGCAAATAAAAGATCTTCTGTAATAAATCTCCCTGATGCACTATTAATCTCAATAATAAAAGAGAAGGTACAGGAAAGTGAGAAGCAACTTACTGCAACAACAGCAAGCTGCTGAGCATCGAGAGCAGCAGCCTGCAACCTGCATCAAAAGAGAAAATAAATGTTTACTGATAACTTCTTGTTAAGAGAGAACTAGACCCTGCCAAAAGAAAAAGTATTGTGAAACAGGGCTTTTTTGGAAAAGGCGGGGAAAAAAAAAAAAAAAAAAAAAAAAAAAAGCATAACAAGAAGTTCTTTTATAAGTAATATGTGCAGGTTAGCAAAAAAGGGTCCTACCCCAAGTAGGTAAGAAGCATA
Source organism: Carpinus fangiana (assembly GCA_006937295.1). Classification (NCBI taxonomy): domain Eukaryota; kingdom Viridiplantae; phylum Streptophyta; class Magnoliopsida; order Fagales; family Betulaceae; genus Carpinus; species Carpinus fangiana. The sequence goes on along the minus strand of CM017327.1, from coordinate 20,504,228 downwards.
CATATGAGCTTACCGCATGAAAAGATAAATTACACTTCAAAATCTAAAGGTAATAAAAGAATGATGTCAAAGAGCCAAACAAAGATTGGACTGACGCCCATCTGCAAACTCTAAGAAAATTCAACCAAAATCGCTATGCATTAATATAAAGTTCATGTAGTTACATGGAATTTTAAACCAAGTAAGAAACTGACCCATATATATATAGATACGAATTTTCAGTCAAAAGCTCTTTTTCGTACAGCTGCATGCATACATCATAACTACGCTTGTAGACCTGTCAGCAATAAGACACTTGAGTGAACATAGTAAAGTTATAGTAACTGACACAAGCATAATACAAGGAAGACAATGATAACGTCACTTTCCTCAAGCTCTATTTATCAAATCACACATTTAAATATCTAACTTAGAAGGAAAGAAAACTTCTCCCCAAAATTGCAGGATTAGCAACTAATAGAATTCGAACATACTTTCATATGATTTCAAATGTGCAAGAAATTCAAACAATTTCACATTAAAACTTGTTCTTGCTGTAACCCAAAGCATAAGCAACCATAACAATGTTAGCGGTTACAATTGCAAGAGAAAGACTGGTCCACAAAGTTCCTAAAAATCCCCAAACACAAGGGAGAAGGCAGTCACACAGGAAGTTGCGTGCACACACGCACCTGCACCTACGCTCACCCAAAGCCACAATCCAATCCCATGCAACCAAATGCCTCCCAACAAACCCAACTGTCTCCAGAGATCCCGCTAAGGACCTAAAACACCCAGACTTCCATACCTTGCTTGTCAGAATCTTAATAAAGGCACAGTTCATGATTTGGACAATTGTCCAATAATTGTACAGACAATTTTATGTTAGTACATGCATGTTAGGAAACAACTAACATTGATTAATTACATTCTAAATATTATAAAATAGAATACATAATTTAGTTCGGAATTTATTTCAGATGGGAAAAAAATGTAGTGTTTTTATTCGTGTACTACTAAACTAAGCAAGACATTTAAGGCTCATCTGATGCACTAAATGATCCTCATCACCTTGTCTCAATCTGATGGAATACAAAAGATTGAAAAAAAAGTGACTAAGTCCACCTCCCAATCCTATACTAGTCTGGTGAAAGATATATCCCACTAAAGATTTCCATTAATGAACTACATACGGTCCGCCACCCATGTCTCCTCACAAAGCACATTATTAAACAATTTCGGAAAAGTTGCTTTAACTCGTCCCCACACACCACAAATTATTCCTTCAATGAGACGACGGTGCTGAAATTAAAGGTCTTCTTCAACACCCTATACCACTGGATTGTTGCCTATGATTGTTTTCATGACTTTTTTTATCTGTTTTCTTTTTCTAGTTAGGTATTTTTCTTGTATACTTCATGTGTGCTTGGGCGCGCCATTTTGCATTATATGTATTCTGTTTACTTTAAAAAAAAAAAATCAGGATTGCTCTTGAAGGCCACATCAAACTCTAATGCACTGTAAATTCTTATTTTAGTCAAAAACATTTAAAAGATGACAGAGACCTACTGAGAAGGAGATTGGTGGATCCTGCATTTGACTGGTAGTAAATGAAATTACAAGAAGATATAAATATAACAGGGAAAGAAGAGATGAATAGGTTACCCACTTACCCCTATCACTTGTGCCAAAACTCAACTTTCAAAATAGAAAAATTTATTATGAGAAGTGACCATTGCTTCATGTAAATATCAAGATGAAAATATATAGAATAACTTCTTTTTTTCTTTTGATAGGTGAAAAGATATAGAATAACTCAACAAAAGTAAAAAAGAATCTAGACTTTTGGTGGAGATCCCATAATGTACACTGAATGGCCACACTCTAGAATCTCTTGTAATAAATGAAATTCATCCATCCAAAACCATTGCAACAAATTCAAAATTGAACTATCATCAAGAACTGAGAACAGTCGAATGTCCAAGTTATGCACATTGACACATCAGCTCTTGATGCAGCTACTAAAGGTTGATTTATGTTGATGTGTGTGCAACTCTGCAATTTCATCAATTTCAATATCTATGTTGCGGGGTCCACATCAATGACCAGTAGAAGCAAGAACTATATGGTTTCATAGCTTTTATATCTATATATAAGTGTCTCAGGGATGAAACAGTTTTTAACTACAAAAAACACCCCCAATTCACAATGCATCAAGCAGTAGGCAGTTTGATATACGCTCCTAGTGTACAAAGCACTTTAAATACAACGGGAATGATGAGCACTTCAGACCAGATAAAATTAAACTCATGCAATATGAAACCATAAGTAGAAACTAAAATAAATTATCAAAAGAAAAAGGCTTCTGCAGTTTGTCACACTAACGCACGAACAATGCAAGCATCATAAAGGGACACACACTCATATAATTCCACAAAATATCTAGAAGATACTAATGGTGCATGAAGATTATACCTCAACTAGAGGAGCATCAAAATTTTCAGATTCCTTAGGCATTGAAAACAACTTGATTCTCATTAAATCATATATATGCAATAAATAGTGTGTATCTTCTCTGGCATATCTGTAATAAAAAAAAACATAATTAGATGATGGAACTTAAACAACCTCCCATCATTAGTGAGAAAAAGTAAACAAGCAATAATGAGCATGCAACACCTTAAACATAAATTAAAACTGAGACCCACTTATAAAATATTCAAACTGATTAAACAAAACATGATTTATGATGCAAGTGGAAGTCAGTACTTTTTTCATAGTTACATATTTAAAGTACTCTCTGCTGCAAATCCTCCAATGACTTCAGCTGCAATCAATTGAAACTACCACCCAAACAGATTTCACTGATATTGCACATTGCTTCTATGGTGACGTTCTCTTTCTATAAGTGACTTTAGACGATCTAAAGTGAGGACTGTCTAAGTTTCAGGAGTGAGAGATTTATAAATTGATGTACTCCTCGTAAAGTTACCCGTGGCTTACATATTTCCCTACTCAAACTACCTATGGATGTGATCTCATATGCCAAGTGATGATTAGTGGGTGCAACTAAATGCATGTAACAGAGAGGAGCTGAACCCGCCAGAAGTACTAGTTCACCTTTTGGTTACTGAATTATTAAATCTATTGTTAAGGGAAAAAAGAATAAATGAAATTAGAATTACCCCCCAAAAAAAGGGGGCAACAATGAGAAGAATTGCAAGCAAGAAATACATGTGACAACTACTACTTTCAACTGTACCTGAGCATCTCTTCAGGAAGAGGGCGTAATCTCCAATCTGCATTCTGGTATCTGCAAGGAGTTGACTGGTCAACCTTACAGTTTATGGAAGAAGAAGTCAAACCATAACCTGCAACCGATAAAGGGAATAGGGAAATTAACTAAAAAGACGTACTCTTTGTTAGCAGTAACTCCACAAAAGTGATGCAAAAGAAACTCCAAGCTATTTCGCTCTAGTTTCAACACCTTTGAGGCCTGAGGATTAGAAAGACAAATGCCCATTTGCTTTAAAGAATAAGAAAAAACATAAAACAGTCATGAATACATTGCAAAAGAGGAAGGGGGCATTTTGGGGCGAAGGGAAAGGAGGATTGAAAAGCAACCTAAAGAATTGTGCCATTATAGAAAGAACAACTTTCTCATTTACCATTGGACCTAATAACCAAGTGGTACCTCTTCCCTTCGAATAAGCAGGACCCATTGGCCAATATGGAAAGGCTACCCCTTTGTTTAGCCTACTATTACCAATTAAGTGAAAAGACAACTGCCTCATCTTCTTTAGAAGGAACAATATAAATTCGCATAAACTTTGGCAAACATTTGAAGGTACGTTTTAATGTAAGGTGCAAATCAAACACATGGGCATCAAAATAATAAAACAAGAATTGGAACCGTATGCCAATGAACTCTAGCTGAAATGGCACTTCCTCTCCCCTTATGACCAAGGTAGAATGAGTTTGTGTATTCAAGACACAATAGATACATGCATAACAATAAACAAAAATAAATAAATGTAATCAGCGTTGCTCCACTATGATAATAAAAATATACAGGCCAAAGACAACAAACACATTAGCAGAGGCCCAAACAGAAGTATCTCATCTTAAATATTTCCATTTAAATAAGTCATAATATCATCAAGACTTTCTCCAACCTTCTTATCATGTGGAAGAAAGATTAAAATATAGTTCTGAACCAAATACAAAATCTTTGGGATTTACCATGTCCATCTAAGATGGGAGCCAAAGTACACTGGCGATTGGTCTTCTGCTAGCAGCCACAAATACAAAAAAATGCACACATCTAAGGTTTGGGTGCTAGATCGGTATATTGTCATCCATCAATTATTTTAATGTCAAACTGATGAAGACAAGAACAGCACTCTTATAGAGTTTACAAAAGGCACGGAAAAGATGCTTCAGAGGCTCAAACTTTTGGCACATGTTAGATGGTATGGAGTCTACTTGGGAGCTATAATTTAGTTCAAGTCTTGTAGGGCCTTATTTTGTATTTTAACTTATTGGTATTAAGTTTTACTGAAAGATTTCACGAGTTATTTTGGTTTGCACTTTAATAGTTGGAAGTTTAAAGAGTCTAAGTCCATTAGGGCTAGGCATTAGACACCTATAAATGTAATAGTTCGTCTATGATTACAGAATAAAGAAGACGTCAACGAGAATTCTAGGAACTATTGCTTTTATGGATTGTATGATGTAACCCCTCCTAATATATTTCCACACTCCCAGTCCAATGGACCCTACTACCAATTTTAGAACGCCAACCTTCTCTGGATGAACTCCACACTCACATTAAGAAACCAATAGTGGAATAGGCCGTCTTGTTAAAATTTTATAATGAGCAAATAACACAAATCATTCGATGAACTCCACACTGGAGAACTTTGTATGGAGCACACACATCAACTCTATTGAACATCAAAATTTGGAATTGCAAGACCATTGGTCCCAGATGCTCACATGAAAAAGATTTATCAAGATCCTAAAAACCTCTATACATCAGTTGGTTTATCTTGAAAAGTGAAAGATATAGATTTGGGGTTGGTTATATCAATAAGATGGCCTAAATCATCCCCTAGAACACCAAACTCTCAATTCAATCAATTTTCACATAATGTAATTTTATTTACACACTGCTACGTGTCAAGAAACAAGCAAGGAAAAATGGTTGGCCATAGGTTCTATTACTATATCAAATCCAACATCCTTGGAAACAAAGAGAGAACCCAAGTAAACGTGTATATGTTCCTACCAAAGAGAAGAAACTGGCACTACATCCATCCAACTCCATGAAATAGCAAGTAAAAGAATTCAAATATTTCTACCTAAAAGAGTAGAGTGAAAAATTCAATTGTTTTCTCCAAATAAAGCGAAAGAAGTTGCATACCCATTCTTGAACACCCAAACCCATAACCAAACCCATCACTTAATTCATTGCTGATAGATTTATCTTGAGGCATAAAAAGCAAGTGCATTGCATAAAATTTGGTATGATCTTATAACCAATGTTGTACATGTAGAGCAAAACTACTTGGGAATATCAGCTTCTGCTGGGTAAATGTATTGATAAATTTAACAATGGTAATATAAGATATTTACCTACAGATTTTCTTTTTTTCGATAAAAAATTCAATCTGTATCAAAGCGGGCGCAACCCCAATACATAGGAAGTATAAAAGATAACTCCTTTTAAGGAGGGGGGAAAAAAAAAAGCATCCTAAAACTCAGGCAAACCTGGCCAGTGTCAAATAAATTGCAAACATAAATGCCAAAGTCCCGCTGAAGCCACACAATATCTCGATCTGCTCCATGCATAACCTAATTAATAACATATATTATAACACAATGAAGTAAATCTGAAACAATACCAAAAAAAGAAGGCATGCAAGAGATCAACCTTTCTCTTGGTAGGGTCCTTGAAAACTTCCCTTAGGTATGGGCCAATATGAATACGAAGCTTTAGAGTATCAACAACAAAATCTTCGGTTCTAGTAGATATTTGCATCAAGCAAGTTAATCCTTGAAAAGATCGATATTGATTATGTTCCAAATCAACCTAGACAATCACAAAAGTCAAAATGCGTGTAAAAAATGCCATATTGTAATAAATTTAGAACGGGGAAAAAAGATCAAAGCATTGAAGTGTCATCTTAAGCATACTTTGATTAAGTTCAGGGGTAGACAACGCACAGAAATTGAAAGAAAGATTGGCAAAAAGAAAAATGTAACAAAAGTTCCAAAAGCTGAAAAACATATTGACCAAAAAAAAAAATTCCCTGCAATCAGAACTAATGGAGAAATTTCAACAAGAAATCTCTCTCACCAACATTAAAAAGGTCAACTTTAGAAATTGCTCAGTACAATATCAGCCTCACATTAATTTTGAAGTGATACTAGTTCCAGGAGGGAAAAATGGTAATTGAAACAAGCAATTAGCACTACTGAAGCAAGCAGAGTTAGGTTCAAAGCTCATAAAAATTAGTTTGAAATTTTAGATATGATAACTGGTTTGACAATTGATACCAATTGCAAATGTACATAAGCAATGTAACTAAGACTCAACCATTTTTAGGTATAAACAAGTGCAAGATGTCAAAATCTGAAGTTTATAGTGCAGTTCTATACTAGATAAAATCTTCAGCCTAACTGAATCCACTTGTCAACTTTGCACAAACAAGATTGTCGCAATGCAATCCAAATTATTGCCCTCATGATTTTATGAAAGAACAATTTACGTCAAAGGCAATTTTAGTAGTTGCACACAGCCAACTATGAGGACTCCCGATTTGCAAATATAGGGGTTTGGTGAGTTTACCAGTTCAACATACATAAAACTGGGATTGACTCAGGAAACGACTCATTTTGCACTCTATGCCTTGGTAATAGAATTATAGAAGTAAACACTTCAAGTTCTAATCTTTTGTGAATGACTGTTATTGCACATGAGAAACTTTTTAGCCAACACCAAAATCAAAAGATTTAATTCAAGTCTAGCAAAAACAACAAAATATTTTTAAAAGCACATATAAGCATGTCCGCTACCACTTGTTGACATAACACAAATCTCATAGTCAAATTTACCGCAAATTCGTTTACACCACGCAATTTAGCAGCCAACTCTTTCAAATCTTTCACTTCCACCACAAGCTTGAATGGGGTTGACTCTATCAAGGGAGGTTTTATAGGATCCAAATTCCCAATATCTTTATCAACAAAATCCAAAACCGAAAGCTTCTCCTGTGTGAATGAGAAAACAATATTAACAGCACAATTTTTCTAATTTTGCCAATATTACGAATAGATTATACATGGAAACAATAAAATAAAAGATTAGAAAATCTAAATAACTGAAGTTAAATGAAACTGAAAGATAAAACATAATTGCCAATCCACTTTTTTTTATATATAAGTAATTCAATTCCATTAAATTACCTATCAACAGAAGAAAAAAAAAAAAAAGAAGAAGCTTAAGCTCATGGAAAACACTGCATTTAATTACTTAACAACAATCCTAACACTCCTCTGAATGTGGGCCAGACTCCTCAATGAGGGGAGCCTAACATGTAGAATTTAGAGTGGAGTGGAGTAAGATTTTTTTAACTCAAACCACCTCCTCTAATACTTATACCAAAAGTTTAAGTTAATAGGAAATAATGATTTCAATCACTTAACTATTATTCTCACAATCAACATGCATATATGCCAAAAAAGCACATTCCTTAAAACATACTATCTTAGTAATGCCTCCATTAGAACAAATAGCTTAATCATGCTTATCAAACCCATGACCCAACAAAACGAAATCTATGCACAATGACCCAAAAAAAACACGACGTGACAAGAATAATTATTTAATGCAGTTTTGAATCATTATATCCTTTGAGTACTCATCTAAGAGTGGTAGTTTACCCATATAAAAAAGCACACCATCCAATTTGCCTACATATTTCATGTCCTTCCCTCTCCCTGTGGATGCTGCAAACCACATATAGAAGCTTCATCGAGATTTCTTTATGGGGCAGACTAGGCGAAGAGTTCAAATTTCACTTGATAAGTTGCTCCAGGGTATGTTCTCCGATCTCTAAGGAAGGGTTGGGAGGTTAAGAACTTGTTGAAGTTCAATCGCGCTCTTTTGAGAAATAGTTTTGGCGCTATGTGCATGAGAGAGGCATGGTGGAGAGTTGTGATGGACTCTAAATTTGGCAATTTGTAGGGGGGTGGGTGGTGTTCTAATGAGCCTCATGGGCTATTTTGGGTGGGGATTTGGAAGAATATCAGGAGGGGTTGGGAGATGTTTTCAAGTCATGCTAAGTTTAAGGTGGGAGATGGCGCCAATGTTAGATTCTAGCATGATCTGTAGTGTGGGGATAAGGCCCTAAAAGGAAGCCTTTCCAAATTTATGTGGTATTGCTTGTGTAAGGTATGTTTCAATAGCGGCTCACTTTGACGTAACCTTTGCTAGAGCAACTCACAATTGGGAGGTGGATGTCTTTATCTCTTCTTCAATATGTTGTACTCAGTTAGACTGAGGCGAGATGGTAAAGACAAACTTTGGTGGTCCCCTTCTAGAAAAGGCTTGTTCATTGTTGACCTCTTTTGCAATGTCCTTACTTGTAATGATGGCACTCCTTTCCCTTGGAAGAATATTTCTTTGAGAGCAGCCTCTTTTGCTTGATCAGTGGCCTTAGGGAAGATCCTTGCTATGAACAACCTTAAGAAAGCAGCATGTCATTATCGTCAATAGGTGTTGTATGTGCAAGAGGAATGGGGAATCCATGGACCATCTTCTCCTCCATTATGAAGTTGCTTGTGCCTTATGTACAAGAGGAGTGCCATTTTAAATTGATTTGGGTTGTCTTGGGTGATGCCTAATAGTGTAGCTAGCTTGTTTGCTTGTTGGTAGACTAGTGGTAGAACTTCGAGTGTTGCTGTGTGGAAAATAGTACCGTCTTGCCTTTTGTAGTGTCTCTGGAAGGAAAGAAATGACAAAAGTTTTAGGGTTCGTTTGGTAAATGATTTTGTTTCGGTTCGATACTGTAGCAAAAATTGGTTGATGTGAAAAAAAGTAAGAATTTTTTTTTAAAAAAAAAAACAAGTGAAAAAGTAAGAATGTTTGGTATAGAAAAATGAAAAAATTTTGTTTTGTAGTGATTTTTTTATTTGAATAGCAATAAATAAATGATTGATGTGAGGTAAAAAGTAAGAAAATGCTGAAAAAATGAAAAAGTGGGATGAATAGTGTTGGGTCGAAATCATGCCAAAACCGTTTATCAAACGGACCCTTTAAGGACCACAAGAAGAGGCTGGCGAGCTCGAGTCCTTTTTCTTTTTTACTCTTTATACTTGGACAGCTGCATTTGTAGCTCCCTGAGGTACTTATTTTAGGATTTCTTGTTCTTTTCTCTCCTTCTAATTAGGTGTTCCTCCAGTATACTCTTTTTGTACCTGAGTCTCACTTTTCGCTGTTACAATATTTCGATTACTTATAAAAAAATAAAAAGATGGAATTTAGGCTCGTTATCTAAACCACTCTACGAAAAATCCCCCTACAATTTTTCTAATTGATTAGCAACACTAACCGGTATAGGGAAAAGGGAAAGGAAACAGGTAGGAAGGTTGAATAGGTGCTCTTAATCAACACTATTTGATCACCCTTAAACAAGTAAAGTCTTTCCATCCAACTACTTTTCTCGCCATTTTCTCAATCATAGAATCCCATTTAGCCTTATATGGAACACCCAAAGGGAGTCCTGACTATTCTCAATGATTGGTAAGTTACACACACAACCGGTGGGACTTGAACCCACAACCTCACCCTCCACCTTGCTACGAAGGGAGGAAGTAGCATTTGAGCAAAAGCTCATTGGCAATTCAATCCCTCCATCACCGCATACAAGTTTGACCAAAATTGCCTTGGTTATAGGCCTTAAATATACCAACTACTAAAACTTAGCATGGTTCCTTACAACTATTATAAAAGCTCTATAAGCTTACTTCATTGGTTTTTCTATTAGCTTGATGACGTCAAGTTATCATATCTCTTATGCCCTATAAAAAAATTGGGGTAAATGACACTTTCTTCCCACAAACTACCATCCTTATAACATTTATTCTACAAACTTTAACTCAGTAACTTAGAGCCTATTTTGAAGATTCCATGCCAGTTTACCCCCTTTGTCCAAATCGACTATTAAGTTAAATGGAAAAGCATATGAAATAACTAATTTACCTTGACAAGCATGCTTATTTTACATTTTTATGTACAAGAAAGTCCCATTTTTTATATTGAAAATCAAGATAAGGGGCATTTGAGAATGTGGCTGATAAGTTTCTTTTCTTTTCTTTTCTTTTTCTTCTCTTTTACGGTCTTAAGATTCATTTTTCATAATAGGTGGATTTAGTCATTTCACATATTTTTTCATCCAAATTAAGGGCTAATTTTGACTGAGGGAGCAAACTAAGACCCAAATTTCAAAATAGGATTACACTAAGGAAACTGAGACCCAAATTTCAAAATAGGATCAAAATTACACTAAGCAAATTGAGCCCAAATTTCAAAATAGGATCAAAATTATACTAAGTTAAACTTTATGGGATAAGTAACACACAAGTTGTAGTTAATGGAAGGAAAATGTCATTAACCCCCCTCTACCTTCTCTCAACTATGCTATAAACATGGAGATAGTATTCTACTTTTTACTTACTAAAACTTTACCAGGAGTAGCTCAATTGACTAGAGACCACTTCTCATGAAACAAAGGTCACTAATTCAAATCTCCCCTTGCTACTGAGACCAATTACTTATAAAAAAAATAAAAATAATAATAATAAAAAGGGAAAAACTATGCTTACCACTCCTTTCATCACTTTTGCAAGAATACCCTTAAACTTTAAAAAGTGTCAATTTAAGGTTACCATCTTGTTTGCAATGTCACCCTTCCGTCCAAATTCAACATTAAATTCAAAAAGAGTAAGTGAAATTCCTAAAATACACTCGTCGAAATTCAAGGTATTTTTGTAATTTTAAAACATCTTAGGGTATTTTTGTGAATTTCACTCGTCAAACCGCTTGATTTAACGTCGAATTTTGATGGGAGGGTTGAGATTGCAAACTTCTGAAATATGGTAACCCCAAATTGACACTTTTTTAAGTTTAAGGGTATAATAGCAAAAGTGATGAAAGATCAAAATTGACCCTCTTGTTTGTAATGTCAACCCTTTTGTACAAATTCAACATTTAATTCAAAAAGAGCAAGTGAAATTCCTAAAATACACTTGTCCAAATTCAAGGTATTTTTGTAATTTTAAAACATCTTAGGGGTATTTTGGGAATTTCACTCATCAAACCGTTTGATTTAGCGTCGAATTTTGATGGGAGGGTTGAGATTGCAAACTTCTAAAATATTGTAACCCCAAATAGACACTTTTTAAAGTTTAAGGGTATAATAGCAAAAGTGATGAAAGATCAAAACTGACCCTCTTGTTTGTAATGTCAACCCTTCCGTCCAAATTCAACATTTAATTCAAAAAGAGCAAGTGAAATTCCTAAAATACACTCGTCCAAATTCAAGGTATTTTTGTAATTTTAAAACATCTTAGGGGTATTTTGGGAATTTCACTCGTCAAACCGTTTGATTTAACGCCGAATTTTGACGGGAGGGTGAGATTGCAAACTTCTGAAAGATGGTAACCCCAAAGTGACACTTTTTAAAGTTTAAGGGTATAATAGCAAAGTGATGAAAGATCAAGGGTGGTATTTGAAGTTTTTTTTATTAAATAAATAAATAAATAAAAAATTACTAAAACTCAAACTTAAGATAGTATTCTGGTTTTTAATTAGTAAATCCTAAAATTAAGATATAAAAGCCAAAAAAAGGTACCAAAGGTTTGCAAGATCAAGATCATAGGCTGTCTCCTAATTCAAGAACAATTTGCCCAATTTTTTTTAAGTTATGTAAAAAAAGTAATACTAGATACAATTCACCCCTACATTTGTGAAACTTTACTTCAGCATCCAATTTTATTGGCAATCAACTTATCAACACCATGATTTCAAGAATGAAACCTTGTCGCAATGCAAACCATTACAGCATATCACATAACCGAAACCATGAATTGCCTCTCATATACCAAAGTAACCCAACACAATCACTCATTTCATCCACCATCCAAATCAAAAGAACATCTTTAGTGGATTCCCATACACAATAATTTACGAACTACACCAAACAGTTATTGATCAAATTTCATAAAAACAAAATTAGAAACCACTAACCAGGGGATGAATAAACCTCAGCCCATCCTCACTCCTCTGCAACCAAACGTGCTCAAATTGCTGGTTCGAATTATTTACAAGAATGTTGAACTCGTCCTGCGGCTTCCGTATGGATGGAATATGAAACGGCACCTTCTGCTTCGGCCCCATCGTCTTCTTATCCTTGGTCGCAACCTTCACCCCCGTCACCACACTCGCCTCCCCACCCATTGAACCCTGGCTAGCCGAGCCATGACTCACCCCTTTCTTCTTCTTCCCGTACACCAACTGAAACCCGTCATCCGCGTCCGTTACGGCCTGGCCGGTCTCTTCTTCCTTCTTTCGAACCCTTTGGAACTCATCGGCCGAAACGTGGAACCGCTCCAATAGTTCGTCGTTCACGTTCACCAGCCAGTCGTGCGCGTCATCAATGTCGCCATGGGCAGGGAATGCCATTTCTTTGTCCCCCCAAACACCCGCAGTCGACGAGCCTATCGCCTCAAGCATCGACTGCGATTTCTTGGAGATTTCTTGGATCGGGGCCTTGAACTCATCGAAGTTGTTGAAGAAGTGGAAGTCCTTGCCGGAGGGTAAGCCGCGGGAGGAACCGGAGAGGTTGGACACCGACGAAGCTAGCGAGCCTGTAGTAAGGGCATGTAGGGTTTGGGCCTTCTTGGCTTGGCCTTCGTCGACGTTCATTGCATCTTCGTGGTTGCGGTGGTGTTGGTTCATGGCGATCGTTTGATTTTGGTTAGGGTTTGTGAGGAGTTTAGGGTTGGGGTTTTAGCATTTCCATCACAGAGAGCTCCAATTATTAACGGGCGTCTCAATTTTCAGTTTAGAAATTTCAGAGTACTGCAAGGCAAAGCGAGCGTGACACTGTACATCGTCTATGTCACGTGACCAGCGTGGGAATAACGCACCTGACGGTAAAATAAATGTGTTTTGAACGGTCGCCTTCCTTTCTTTTTTTTTTTTTTAAGAGTCACATGGATAAATGGTTAAAGAAAATTTTCTAAGTGTATTTTTTTTTTTTGTTTACGTGTCCGATCAAGAGGAAGAAAGAGATTCGAATTAATGACATTTAATTTATAAGGCGTGGTCAATAATTACAGTCAATTGAGCTACCTCTTAGAGACCTAAGTATATTTTAAAATAAGAAAAAGTTCACATACTTCCTCAAACTAGCATCCAATTGGCAATATCCCCTAAACTTTTAATTGTAACAATATTCATCTCAAACTACGAGAACATTGTTAATGTCCCTCCTATGATGAAACTACCCTTAGTAAAATAAAAACAAAAATACTAAAATTTTTGGATAAAACCTAAAATAAAATAAATAAATAAAATCTTTTTATCAAAAAAAAAAATAAAAATTTCGATTTTTTTTATACAAATTGAAATTTTCGTTTTTTAAATATTTTATAATTTTTAAATAAAAATTTCCGTTTTATTATTATTATTTTGTATTTAATTAATCTTTTTCATATGCGTACGTCTCTCTCACCTTTCTTTCTCTTTTGTGTTTGCCTTGTCATAGATTAATTACTTTAAACAAAAATCTATCATAAGGGAATTCGAAGAACAATAAGTCTAACACGTCAATAAAGTTTATTGACGTGTCAATTTTAATGTGTGTCAAAGGTTAAAAATTAGGGTGTCAAAACTTTCACTTTTTTTTACATACCAATTTCTGACACGTCAAAAAGAAGTGACGTATCAAAAATTGGCATAATGATGTGGCAATACTGCCACGTCAATAGATTTATTGATGTGATGCCACGTCAATAAATTAGGTAATTTTTTAAAAAAAAAATGCTCCCCTATATATATTTTATGAATTATTCGGGTTTATATCCGTATTGACATGTTAACCTGATAGACAATTTCAAAAAAGTTTCCAACACAACACAAATATACAAAAGAACTATCCATTTGTCACATTTAGCTAGGATGACTTCATACAATTTCCATCAACTATATCCAAAACTAACAAATCAGTTTGAACAAAAGAAAATGTTATTGATAAGAGGGAAATTCCATTATTTGGTGTCCCTGTCTATCAATTTCCCTACCCTTGCATCCGCCGCTAGAAGAGAATTTGGTGCCTGTACCATATAGGTAATTGGGAGAGGTAACCACCGGTCCCCCAACACCTTGATGTCACAGCCATTACCCACCCTCCAGATTAGACCTTGGCTTAAAATTTCTTTAGCCCCCATTATGCTCCGCCACATATAAAATGTTTAGACCCCAAAATTGCCTCCATAACTGAACCCCAGGGATAATTAGCCCAAACAACTCAAGCTCCTTTTTGTCACAACGTCCTAGAAGGTCCTCCACGATTTGATGAAAAGTACCTGTCCCACCTCCCCTCTTTTGCCAAATAATGGGGCTAGCACCCTACACATCACAAGTCGCCGGACAATTCCATAAGGTGTGTATCGTCGTTTCCTCCTTTTGTTAACAAATGGGATAGAGTTTGTAGATGTTTATATACCCTTGCATGACAGGTTAACTCTGGTAGGAAGTAGATCATTGCAAGCCCGCCACAAAAACAATTTCACCACATTAGGGACATTGAGCTTCCAACAAACCTTCCACACCGTTGATTCCTACACTATCCGTGACCCTCCACTTTGTTTTGCTTCATTGATTTCTACCTCAAGATGATACGCACTTCTGACTGTGAAATCTTCATTTTTAGTACATCTCCATATCAAGCAATCTTTGGGGAGCATCAGACTTAAAGGAATCTGTAAGATGGCCTTTGGTTCTTCTTCTTCAAAGAAAATGTTATTGGTAAGAGGGGCATTCCATCATTTGGTGTCCCTGTCTATCAATTCCTCTACCCTTGCATCCGCTGCTAGAAGAGAATTTGGTGCCTGTACCATATAGGTAATTGGGAGAGGTAACCACCGGTCCCCCAACACCTTGATGTCGTAGCCATTACCCACCCTCCAGATTAGACCTTGGCTTAAAACTTCTTTAGCCCTCATCATGCTCCACCACATATAAAATGTTTAGACCCCAAAATTGCCTCCATAACTGAGCCCTGGGGATAATTAGCTTATAGAATATGTGCTGCCAATGAATATGGATTTTGGAGAAAATGCCATAATTGTTTAGCTAATAGAGCTTTGTTAAAAGAGATCTAGTCTCTAAATCCCAATCCTCCTCGGTCTTTCGATTTCCCCATCTTAGCCCAACTCATGTATGGGATTCTTGTGGTGTTCTCCTTGTGACCCCACCAAAAATGCTGCATCATCCCATTAAGCTCTTTGCAAAAGACTTTTGGAATTTGGAAAACACTCGTACAATATGTCGGAATAGCTTGGACGATCGCTTTTATTAAAATTTCCTTCACAGCTTGTGAAAGAAATTTGACCTTCCAATTATTTAAGTAATTCCACACTTTGTCCTTAATATTCTGGAAAGTTATAGATCTCGACTTACCCACCAAAGTTGGGAGCTCAAGGTATTTATCATTACTTTGGGAAGCCTGTATACCGAGCAACTGATAAATTTTTGTCCTCCTTGATTGACTATTATTGCGACTGAAAAAATAGAGGTCTTATCTTTATTCAATTGCTGCCCTAAGGCCTCTCCATATTTATCCAAGATCTTAGTTACCCTTCTCTATTCTACCGAGTTTGCCTTACAAAATAGCAAACTGTCATCCACAAAGAAAATGTGGCTAAAACAAGGTCCTTTTTTTGGAGGTAGGGACACCTGTAATAACACCTTTTTGTTCCGCTTGCGCTAATAGCACACTAAGCACTTCCACACAAATAAGGAAAAGATATGGAGAAAGAGGATCTCCTTATTGTAGTCCTCGGGTCGGCTGAATATTTTCACAAGGGTTACCATTAACCAAGATAGCATAACTTGCAGACCGCACACACTTCATTATGAGTTGTATCAACCTGTTAGTGAATCCCTTTTTAACCATCACAGCCTCCAGAAAAGCCCATTCCACCCAGTCAGATGCCTTGCTCATGTCGAGCATAATCCCCATAAAACCGACTTTGCTCCACATACAAGTATGCATAGAATGTAGAGTCTCATAAGCTGCTATTATATTGTCAGTTATAAGCCTCGCCGAGAGGAAAGCACTTTGATAAGGACTAATAACATGGGGCAATACCACCTTCAAATGATTAGAAAAGACCTTTGAAATAATCTTGTAGATAACATTGCAAAGGCTTATAGGTCGAAAATTGTAATACCCCGATAAAAGCTAACCTTTTTATTAACCCAAAATCCTTCCCTTAGGAGTAATCGATAGAGGTTTTCAAAGAAGGAGTTTAACGAGACCCAAAGCCCTTAGCTTTAACCTAATCATGTTTGGAACCTTTAGAAATAGAAGCCAAACACTGACCCACTGATGCGAACCTCAATCGATATGCCATTGAGACCCAACAACAATATTGGAATATAGACCCAAGAAAGCTAAAATTCAGATTCGATAGCAAACCCCGACCCAACGTTTATAATTGAAACGCGAACCAAAGGTATAAAGTAACAAAACCCCGACCCAATGATTATAAGTAAATCATGAATTGAAGGTATAAAGTTTGAACGCCACAAGGAAGAATCCTTGATAAGTTCAGAGGTTCTTTGAAGAACCAATAGAAGAAGCAAAACCTCACATTTTTAATCTTTCATTTCATCTTCTTCATTACAATGAGTCCATGCTATTTATAATGCATGGTTGAAATTGGAATACAAATTACTAAAGGAAAATAATAAAAGACTAAATAAAAGAATCCTAAAATTAAGGCTGATTTCGTCTTAAATTAGCAGCTCCTCTAAGAAAAGAAATCACCTATGGAATGTCTTGAATAGATATATCAATCAGCCAATTAATTGGTATGGAATTGGAAAGGTTTGAAATAGGGATGTCAATCAGTCATTCAATCCTTCTAATCAGCCAATAATCCACGCCATTGCTAAGGAAATTATACTCAATTAAGCAGGATCAGCCCCATCAATAGCTTGGATTAAATTGATTACTCCTTCATCTTCCTTGTGGCCCAAGTTTGAATGCTCCGTTTTAGAACCAGCCCACTAAGTGCTTCTTTGATCATCTTGGATCTTGCTCTAGTAATAGGCCCAACTGGGACATGCAATAGATCCTTTAATGATGCTTGTTGATTCTCATCACCCACAGGGGGTGGACGTACGCTAGGTCTGACAAACGTACGCTTATGTCTGTAGTGCGGACATACGATGGGGGACCACCGGATGTATGCTCTACAAATAGTACACTGGACGTACGTGAGACCACCGGACGTATGCTACTTTTTGAATACCCTTTGGGTAATACCTGGAACGTATGAGACACCCTTTGGACCAATGTACAAAGACCACCGGACGTACGCTAGGGTTGCCGGACGTCCGCTACTCTGTCAAAGAGTTGGTGGTGAACTTTCCCTATAAATAGCCCGCCCTTCCTCTCATTTCTCACGCCTTCATCCTTCCCCTAGTGTGCCCCTAGGCTACCAAACCCTTTCCTTTGTGTTTTGAGTGAGAAATCCGAGAGAGAGAGCTTCAACGAAGAGTTTTCGAAGAGAGGATGTCATGTCCGTGCATAGCTTTGGGGTAAACCTTGTTCCCTTCGTATTTATCATTGATTTATGTTATGTTTCTGCCTTGATGATGATTTTCAAGTGTTCACTAATGTTTTCAAGGGATAATGATGTTTTCAAAAAGGGTTTTCTCAAAGATTCCTTATGTTGTAATTCCCTACGTTGCATGTTCTGTTTTACTAGTTTGGAAAAGGTTTAAAGGTCTATGAAAGCCATTAGAAACATGCACTGTCCGAATCTTGAAACGATGTGCTTAACACGCTGAGCGGACATATGCCATCGAGGCCGGACGTACGATCAGTGGACAGAACACCTGTTCTTGAGTTTCGCACGTGTATGCTTAGGCTCAGCTATATTTCTAGGTTTCATACGGCTTAGAATAATGATGTATTGTATCCGTTATAACAGGAGTTAGCTTGGTCGGAGGATTTGCTCGAGTGCGCAAGGTAAGTAAACACTTACACCATTTTTACATAAAACGTGGGATATGTCAGTTAACTGACCACGCGTATGATATGAGCAAATCTATTCTTCTG
Source organism: Carpinus fangiana (assembly GCA_006937295.1). Lineage (NCBI taxonomy): Eukaryota > Viridiplantae > Streptophyta > Magnoliopsida > Fagales > Betulaceae > Carpinus > Carpinus fangiana. The sequence goes on along the minus strand of CM017327.1, from coordinate 20,485,827 downwards.
TAATTACTCGGTAACTATGTTATTAAATAAACTGATAAGATGCATCATAAGACATGGTACGCCGGTACGTGCGGTATGAACGGCCATGGACTTATTATATAAACTGCATATTATGGTCAAATGTGTGTGTTATATGAGGGCTGTGGATCCATTGGTTTCGTGACTTTGATGCAACAATTCCCAATGGTTTGGTCACTACAGGACGGAAGCCATTAGTTGGTGTGGGCCACTCGGGGTCGGACCTGATTGTGCCACTAATGTTACGTACGGTATGTTGTACAATAGCTGGGGCACTGGCATTGTATTATAAGTCCCTCGGGACAACATCAACCTTGTTAAGAATGAGTAATATCTCGAGTAAACCATGTATGGGAGTTATGGCTATAAAGTATTATCATTTTCTGCATCAAAACAATTAGGCAATTATCGCCAGTTCTACACCATAGAGCTTTAAAAATCCTAAAACCTATGGAATGGTGTATTAGCGGAGGTAATGCCCTATTTTTCGTATTACTCGAATTGCACGTTTACTTTTATTAATTGAGCTCATGTCATACCTAAGTGTGGGGTTTACTTACTAAGTCGTTAGACTTATGCGGTTATTATTCTTTAGGAAATCCGATTCACCGTTATGAAAGTGGCTAGAGTTGCTATTGCCTGACTGGCTATGCTTTATCTGTAGTTACAGGTTTGTCTTTATTGTTTTGTAGCTCTACGTTCTTACTTGATGAATTGTTGTACTCTCATATTTATTCACCTTCCTTGTATTTACTCTGACAATTTTTATAAGGGTGATTACCTATTTGACCACACGTTGGTTCAACTAGGTGAATTGCCAGTAATTCCACCGGATTAGCCGAAGTTAATTTTGGGGGCGTTACAAAAATCAACAGCACAACAAGGATCCAAGTTTTTTTGGGAATAAGTGCAATATATGTGTCATTAATTCTCTCATCCATAATAAAATGGTTTAGAAATTGTAGAACAACATGACAAACCTTTGGGCCTACTGTATCCCAATGACGTTGATAGAACCTAGCTGTAAAACCATCAAGGCCAGGTGACTTCAAAGGGGCCATCTGGAAGAGAGCTGTTTGCACACCCTTATCCGTGAATTTTACTAACAATTGGTTATTCATGGGCTTAGAAACTGAACCTCTGATAACACCCGTGACTTTTCCAAAGTTGGTTGGAGAAGCTATAGTGAAAAGTTTCTGGTAATATCCCACGAAAGCAGACTCCACAGCAACCCGAGTACTACATAGCCGGCCCTTCTCATCCTAGATTTGTAAAATCTGGTTGCATCTCCTTCTTTGGTTGGCACAAGCATGAAAGTACCCGGTATTCCTATCTCCATTCCTCAACCACTCCTCCTTAGCCCTTTGACGCCATCTTAAGTCCTCTTGTTCCAACAAATTATTAATCTCCTCTTTAAGAGTTTTTTTTCATATTCCTCGTCATGCCTCACATCCCTACATTGAACTGTTTCCAATTCTTTTGTTTTTCCCAAATGGTATCATTAGCCCTCACCACTTCTTTCCGCACCCATTGTTTGAGAACCTTTTGGCATCAAGTGAGATTTCCATGCATGTTATCCCATGGGTTCTCGTGTCTTTTCTTTTTCCTCCACGTCTATTGGACAGTTGCCTTATATCTTGCATGGCAAATCCAACTAGCCTCAACCCAAAAGGGCCTCCCCTTGCCCCATTTCGACTCCGTCCCATTCGTAAAAGAAACAGCCATCAGATGGTGGTCAGAACTTCTACTAGCCAATACCTCCACATTCACGTCCCCAAAACTACCACACCACTTATGATTAGCAACCACCAGATCCAACCGCTCTTGTGTAAAGGCTCGACCATCTCTACCATTATTTCAAGTGAATTTGGGGCCTCTAAACCCCAAATCACTTAAACCACAATCTTCAAGAGTACGTTGAAATTCCTCCATTTGACACTGATCCCTTGTGATTGCCCCTCTCTTCTCAGTGAGATTCATGATTTCATTAAAGTCTCTCATGCATAACCATGACAACGGGCTAAAGATGGAAAAGGTGATGGAGCAAAGCCCACGCTTCCTTTCGTTTTGCTATTTCGGGGTGGCCATAGAATCCCATGAATTTCCAACTATCCCCATTATTATAAATAGAAACAACAACATTAATATGCCTTCTACTATAATTTTGGATTACAACTTGTACTTCATCCCTCCACAAAAGTGCTAGGACCCCACTACAACCTACACTATCCACTATAAATATGTTTTCAAAACCCAATTTTCTTTTAAGAAAATCAACTCTCCTACCCGACAATTTGGTTTCCATAATGAAAACCATTTTGGCTTTCTTATCCCTCACCATTTGATGAAGGTCATGAATTGGCCGAGGGTTCCCAAGCCCTCTGCAGTTCCAACTCAAGATAGTCATAGTGAGTGGCAGGGCTGAGGAATAGTTGCCGCCTTAATCAAATTTCCAAGCTCCTCATTCTGCTCCTTCGTTCTTGCTCTTTTCACCCCATCCTCCTTCCTCTCTAAGACCCGTTTTATCCCGTCCTTTCTACCTTCAGTTTGCCCCTTCCCATTTTCTGCATCAATCTCCCTTGGGCCCTTACCACATGCTTCCCTCTTCCCCAGTGGATGAGGAACAACCCTAGGAGAAATTACACGTTATTCCCCACTATCAAATAGCCCAAGTCTTTCCCCCTACATGATTCCTCTCCCTAACCCGCCAACTTGTGAATACGTGGCCCTAAAAAATTTGAGGACTTATCCACATTGCATGCATGAGCTATATTTGTGTAATAACCCCGATGGGCAAATCAATTAACTAGTAATTGACCCAATGATTCGTCTTCCTAGTAACTATCCCTCGAGGGACAAGACTCAGGGATTTTGACCTTTCTTGCCGAAACGAGAAATCTCAACGGAAAACTTACTAAAACTATAGGAAATAGATAGCAGTAATAATCTTCACACAATTATACACCAGAGTAACAAAATGCCTCGTAACATAGAAATATTCATCAAATGTACTGGTCATCAGACCATCATCAAAAGAGCATTACAAACCATAAAATATTATTACATTGTCTTAACAAAGGATTATATAGATCAAATCTTAAGCTTAAGAAGAGCTAATGAGATCAAAATCTTGATCATATCAGCACAAGCAGTTCCTCCGTCATCCCATATGGATTTTAGTTACACCGGGTCCATGTCCTAAAAAATGACCCGTATCAGATCCTGTGCAATCACCCAAGTTTGCTCCGACGAAATCCTCTTCTAGGATAGCTANTAGGTATTCATAATATAATTAGAGCATTAGCATATTGATTTATTAATTGAGCATAATTAGTGGTGGATATCAAAGCCCTACACTTTTATTTACCTTTTCATTTATTTCTATTTCTTTTAATAAATATCAATTCCGTGACAAGTTGGTATTTTAATTAATTAATTCTAAACAAAATTAACAATCTCCGTGGGATCGATCTTGCACTTACGCACTTTACTACACTTTTTGACCTTGTGCACTTGCAAGTAAAACGTACTAAATATTATCTATTAATTTAGGTAGTATTTGGCACAACACCCTCTTCCCCAGTGGATGAGGAACAACCCTAGGAGAAATTACACGTGATTCCCCACTATCAAATAGCCCAAGTCTCTCCCCCTACATGATTCCTCTCCCTAACCCGCCAACTTGTGAATACGTGGCCCTAAAAAATTTGAGGACTTATCCACATTGCATGCATGAGCTGTATTTGTGTAATAACCCCGATGGGCAAATCAATTAACTAGTAATTGACTCAATGGTTCGTCTTCCTAGTAACTATCCCTCGCGGGACAAGACTCAGGGATTTTGACCTTTCTTGCCGAAACGAGAAATCCCAACGGAAAACTTACTAAAACTATAGGAAATAGATAGCAGTAATAATCTTCACACAATTATACACCAGAGTAACAAAATGCCTCGTAACATAGAAATATTCATCAAATGTACTGGTCATCAGATCATCATCAAAAGAGCATTACAAACCATAAAATATTATTACATTGTATTAACAAAGGATTATATAGATCAAATCTTAAGCTTAAGAAGAGCTAATGAGATCAAAATCTTGATCATATCAGCACAAGCGGTTCCTCCGTCATCCCATATGGATTTTAGTTACACCGGGTCCATGTCCTAAAAAATGACCCGTATCAGATCCTGTGCAATCACCCAAGTTTGCTCCGACGAAATCCTCTTCTAGGATAGCTAAACTACCTAGATATTTGTAATGATGGGAAAACATAAAATACAGGGGTAAGTCTAAGACTTAGTGAATATTAACTCAAATAATGCCCATGCCAGTTTTAATGATGAACTATAATTTTTCATAAAGCAATAGTTTCATCACGACAATTTATCGTGTGGGTGTTATATAAATATATAATATATGCATATGATATAGAGTGATAGTCATAGTTCAAAAATATGGTTTACCCGAGATATTATCCCTTCCTAGTAAGGTTCGTGCTATCCTGATAAACCTGTAATATAACTTCGATGCCCCAGACATTGTACGCTACCTTACAAAAAAATCTAGCGGCATGACCGAGTCTGACTTCGGGTGGCTCACACCTCTATTGATGTTCGTCCTGTAATGACTGCCCGTTAAGGCTACGCCGGCCATAAAACAAACATTGGATCCAAGGCCCATATAATACACTCACATTTGACCATAAGGTTAACATATATAGTAAGTTCATGACCATTATCCCTCATGTACCGGTGTACCATGTCATATGATGTAATTATTTTGTCTGTATTTTACATGCATGCTTTTACAAGTCTCACTTACTTAACAAATTCAGCACAACATTTTCCTCAAAATGTTAGAGTTTATGTGCAACAAGTATAAATTGTGAAAGTTGTAAATATTCATGTTTTGGTACACAAAACAATTATGCAGTACACAGAAAATAACTGAGAGCAATATATGAGTTAAAACTTACATGGGTCGTATAACGTCTTTGAGTATTCCAAATAATCTCGGTTCCCCAAATCTGTGAAAAACCTTCTATTAGTCATATTTCTACTAAAACAACTCTACAAAAATAAAATAGGAGCTATTGGACGGCTGGTTAAAATAAAGTCCCCTGACACACTTTGGACTTTACGTTCGGGCTCGAGGCCGTATGTCCACTGTAAGATTTTTAGGGAGAATTTCAGTTTGCCCACTCATCCTCCTATTCTCCAAAACCAAATCCTAAGACTATCGAAAGATTCCTTAAGGTCTCCTAACTCAAAATGAAACCTTCATGCAAACGAAAACATGTTAAACCAAAACAACGCTAGTCCTAACAAGATTTAAAGCACAACTAATGCAGCATGACTTAGTGGACTGCAACGAAGAACAACAAATACGTAGCGGATAACTAATTCTAGATCTTGATTCTATCAAAAATCTGAGAACTCTTCTTGAAAATCTAGATACAATATTTTGAAGGAAAATAGAAGAATAAACTCAACTTTGAGTATTCTCATTAATCAATATCAATAATAAACAACAACTGCATTCTTAGGGCTCTAAGCATTTATTTATAACCCCAAGACTCTTAGTCCTAAGATAACAATGACATAAAGTCAGTTTATAAGTCTACGAAAGATAACTCAACCAAATAAAATACTAACAAAGAAACCTAATTCAAATAAAAGACTGAAAAATAAGATAGAATAAAAGACTAATAAATAAACCTAATTCAAATAAAAGACTAAAAGATAAGATATGATGTCCTGATCTACATCAAGAACTAAAGCTAAAACTACAACTAACAACAAAAGACAACATTTAGGCAGCATAACGACGTAAAAATAAGCTAGGTAAAGTGAAGTTACCTCCTTGTAGTGAAACTTCAAGAATTTCTCTCCAATAGCACTAAACTCACAACACCTCACAAACACACACTCAAAGGAAGGATTTTCATAGCCTGGGGGCCTAAGAGAACGTGAGAATTAATGAGGGGTGGAGAGTATTTATAGCTGAGGGGTTCTACCAACTGATAAGTGCTTAAACATTCATATTTAAGGCCCTTAATTTATATTTTTTAATCTCTTAGTTTTGCTAGTTCATGCTATTTTACTTTCTTTTTGTATTTTCTTTGTTTTATAGGTTTTTGGAAGAAAATGAAGCATTTTTGGAAGTATCAGGCTTAAAGAGCAAATTTGGGAAAAAAGTTGGAGATTCTGTCAATGTGATCGATCGCACCAAATCTGAGATTGAGCGCTCGAGTGCCAAAGCCAAGGAAAGAGCGCATCTGCGCTCACGCGCGTAAGAAGAAGGATCAATCGCATATGCGATCGAGCGCAAAAGACCCATGATCGATCGCACTCGTGCGCTGTAGAATTCAAGAAGTTGCAGCCAGACTTCTTTTGCTTTCCATATTAGGGTTTTACAAGTCCTAGTTGCACTAGGACTAAACCCTACGATTTTTAGGGTTTCTAGAGTATTCCTAAGCCTATAAATAGACCTCTTAGCTTCTAGAAAAATGGGGGAAAAAGAGGCACAAGCTCTGGAAAGGAACTGAAGGCTAGATCAAAAGGAGTCTGGGTTTTTTCTCTCCCACCTTTATTTTTGTTATATAGTTTATATTTTTAATTGGGGCTAGATTGAAGCCCTAGTCATGTCTATTTAGGATTGCAATATTGGTGCCTTTGCTACAATTATACTTTGGTGTATTTAACTTGATTAATTCTTGTTTTCTTGAATTCCTCATATGTGTTTGCCTGATCAACATATGCATGTGGTATGGATTAATTAATTAAATTAATTTGGATGACCGAGTCCTGGGTTTAATAAAAGTAACAAAAGAAATCCACACCGGGTTCTTGGGTTAATCAACATGGAAAACTAGGAGTATACACCCATGCCCTTAAGTTGACAAACATTAAATATACCAATATGAGTGGCAAATTGGCATATTATTATCTTACATAGTCTGATTAGTGGTGGATATCAAAACCTTAATCCTTTTTAGTTTTAGTTTATCTTTTATTTTATTTCTTTATTTAATTCAATCGTGACAATTGAATTTTATCTATTAATTAAATAGGAAATTACTTCTAAACATAATTTAGCAATCCTTGTGGGAATGATCTCGTATTTTCCTGCTATACTATCATTTTTGATCTTGTGCACTTGCGAGTAAAACATACAATTATTCGCCTATTAATTTAGGTAGATATTTGCACAACACCAACCCTCCAGAAAAGCAACAAACATCCGCCAACCCTAAGGTACGTCTAGTACTATTTACACAGCAGTCTAAAGGGTGCTTCGTACATCTAGGTATTAACCAAAGAGTATACCATAAAGTAGCGTACATCTGTGTGGTCCCGCGTATGTCTGCACTAAAGACAGAAGCATACGTTCGCCAAACTTAGTGTACGTCTGGTCCAAAAGTTCAAATTGCCCCTCTTGTGTCCTTAGTGACTCAAAGCCCAAATTAACCTCCTAACTAAGCTACCTAAGCTTAGTTAATTATTTGGGTCATTACATTCTCTCATCCTTATAAAAATTTCATTCTCGAAATTTCTAGACAAAATAGCAAAAGAATAGCACTCAAAGAGGAGTAGAATGTTACCTTTCATCCGTAGTATCATCGGTATCGTGCTCAGTAGGTTCCGGGGCTATCTCCTCCCATCCATCAACTAGCACTACATCATCCTCAAACAACTGCCGAAAATCATCTTGTAGGTCATCGAGCGCATTATGCTCAATGTTTCCAATGCTATACCAATACTCATCAATCTCAACTCCTAAGTCCATCAACTCACCGAAGGAGTAGTTCCACATGCAATCTGGGTCGATTGGTATAGGTGCCATAATCCTGTAGAGAAAAATAACTCTTTCTTAGTCAACTATTCCATTACCCAAAACTGAAATAGGCATACTGTCTAAGTATAATCCTTAAAGAAAAGAGTCATACACAATCATTCAAACAAATGCGGTTAACAACTTAACATGTCTTGTTGTGCCTCCCATGATGCTTTGTCGGCACCATGGTTACATTACAGTACTTTAACGATAGGAATCGTCTTGGTACATAGCACTTGCTCCTTCTTGTCCACAATCTTCATCGGCTCCTTGACGTAGTTCAATCCTTCCTGGATTCCCAAAGGCTAATATTCCATAATTGCATCAGGATTAGCGATGTACATCCTCAACATCGACACCTGAAAAATATCATGTGTCCCGACCAAATCTGGGGGTAAGGCGACTATACGCCAACCTCTCTACTCGCTGGGTGATCTCAAACGGTCCAATAAATCGAGGGTTGAGCTTCCCCTTCTTTCTAAATCGCATCACTCCCCTCATAGGTGATATCTTAAGGAATACACTATCCCCCACTTCGAACTCCAACGACTCTAAGCTACACTCATCCTTTTCCTAATGATGAGTACCTTGTCACGAGTGTCCTAAATCAATTATGGCCCCACTGTCTGCCTCTCACCAACATTGTCCTAATACAAGGGCTATTGACACTTACGTTCATAAAGTACTTCATACGGCGGAATCCCAATAGTTGCCTGGTAGCTATTGTTGTAGGCGAACTCAATCAAAAATAGGTACTGGACCCAACTACCCTTGAAATCCAACATGCACCACAACATGTCCTCCAGAATCTGGTTAGTTCACTCCAACTGATCATCTGTTTGCGGGTGAAAAGCGGTACTAAACTTCAACTTCATCCCTATCTCCTTTTGCAAACTTTGCCAAAATCTCGAGGTGAAATGGGAGTCTCTATTTGAAACAATCGCTGATGGTACCCTATGTGATCGGACTATATTCTGAACATATAGTCTGGCCAACTTATCCGTCAGATCTTTAACTTTCATTGGAATGAAGTGAGCACTCTTCATGAGAGACGATCGATGACCACCCAAATGGAATCTTCTCCGGTTGGTATCTTAGTTAACCCCAAGATAAAATCCATGGCGATCTCATCCAACTTTCATTTTGGTACAAGCAACGGCATGAGCGTTCCTGCCGGCCTCTGATGCTCTGTTTTCACCTATTTGCGGGTTGAGCACTGTTCTACAAACCTGGCGATATCCCGCTTCATATTGTTCCACCAATATGATCCCTTCACGTCTTGGTACATCTTAGTACCACTAGGATGTATAGTGTACGGGGAATGATGAGCGTCGCTCATTATCTCCTTTCTCAATCCTCCACTCTCTGGTACATACACTTGCTTAAAATGGGTGACCAACCCGTCATCCTTAAGACAGAACTCTTTCGCCTTTCTTTCCCCAAGCAACTGCTTGATTTTGGTGCATGATGTGTGCCAACTATTGTATATTTGGGCCCCTTAACTTATATTTGTTAAACTCTTAGCCTTGTTATTTTCTAATGTTTTTGTTAGTTTTGGTGTTTTGGTGTGTTGCAGGTCATTGAGAAAGAAATGCGGTTTGAGGGTGGAAATAAGCAAAGAATGTGAAGAACCCTGGAAGTGTGATCAAGTGCACAAGAGCCATGATCGAGCACATCTGCGCTCGAGCCCATGCATGGCACGCTCGAGCATGCAGCTCCTAAGTGCTGCACCGTAGTAGCTCTGAAGACCCCGAGTGTGCTCGAGCGCACAGTGAGTGCAATCAAGCTCACTCATGCTGATTTGGCAGCGCAGAACCCTAATTTTTTATTATTATTTATAGCACTTTTTCTTTTGTGAACCCTATGTGGGGAGGCGCTATAGAGAGCTTATTTTTGACTTTGTGTCATTCTTGAACTTTACGCACAATTCCCTATGTGAGTTATTTACTTTTTTATGTTTTTTACTGAATTAATCATGTTGTTTTTAGTCATGAGAGGCTAAAACCTTTAATTAAGGTTGAAGATGAAGCCTCGTCATTGATAAACACTCATGTTCTTATTGTTTTACGTATACAATTTGACTTTTAATTAAAGTTTGTTTGAAGTCAATTCAATTGTGTGATTAATTTCATTTGATTGAATATATTTCTGTTATTCATGTGACGTTTAATATTCGTTGTGTTTCATCTTGGGGTACATTGAATGATTGGATTGAGAATAATATCCATTGTGATCTACGGATATAGTGGATGATTTGATTTCAATTAAATATTCGTTGTGATTCTTTTAACGGATGGATTCATCAAATGATTTTACGTGCGTGTTTATGACTTTCAAACATTGTGTAAAACTCATTGCTTGTCGGATTTATGCATAAAATGCAAGAATATGTTGTTTGATTTGGCTAGGCGGATTCTGAAAACCTTAGTACTTTTCCTTTAATAATTTTCAAAGCATTTAGTTTAGTTTATGTTTTGTACGACAAATTCACTCAAACTTTGGAACTAGGTTAAGATAAAAATTTGGTTTGAATTAGAAAATTGGTTTTTGCAAACACAACTCCCTATGGATTCGACCTCGCACTTGCACACACTTTACTGCACACAACTCGTGCGCTTTCGAGTACAATTAAATTTGTACATCAAATTTTGGCACCGTTACCAGGGAGTTGTTTGTATTTGTGAAAATTAATTTTTTATTTGAATTGTTTTTATTTTTCTACTAGTTTTGTTAGATTTCTTGTTTTTGCAATTTTATTTATTTATTTTTATTTACTTTTGTGTTGATCTAACAAAAAGAAAAAGAAGAAAGCGTTTTGTGTTTTTTTTTTTAGTTTTCTTGCAGATTTGGTGAAAATTAGTCCCTGTTAGAGCGATCGAGCGTAGCCTACCTACACTCGAGTGCACTCGAGCCTATGACAACATTGTCTGCGCGATTGCGCTCAACAGTTCCTCACTTGCGTGCGAGCACACAACAGATCGACGCTCGAGCGCATTGCGCCTTCACGCTCGATCGCACCACAGTGATGATCGAGTGCACTAGCAAATGACTAACTTCTTGCACACTTACGCTCGATCGTACCTTGCCTGCGCTCAAGCGCATATTCACAGTCAGCAGCAACAAACCAAAAGTAGCTAAGTGCAAAGTTTCTGATTTCTTTGGTTTATTTTTATTTTTATTTTTTTATCTTTTGTTTGTTTGTATTGTTTTTGTGAATATTTTATTCCTTTTAGTTAGCCCATTTTGATTTCAAACCTTTTTGTTTGGTGTATGCTTGGTTAGACATCCAAGAGCTTTAAATTGATACCTTTAGATCTCGACTTAGAAAGAACTCTTAGGAGAATTCGTAGAGCACCTATTGAAAGAGAGATGGTTGAGATGGGGGACAATTTAAGGAATGTGAATCAACTGGAGAATATGGAGCAACCTAGGTTTGGGAATCAAGATGTGAATGGTGAGCAAGCTAGAGCTTGGAATGTGGACTTCACTACATCACTTAGGGATTTGTTGGCACCTATTGCGATGTGACACCCCGCCCAATGGGAATATCAATTAACTAGTAATTGATTCCAAGGCGTGCCATCCCAGCCATGTCCCTCCAAGACAAGACCTCCAGAAAAACACCTTCCTCGTCGTAATGAGAAAACTGCAGCGGAAGACTTTACCAAGACTATGAGATTAAGAGATAGCAAATGAAACATCACACAGCAATACCAGAGATAAAGTACTACATCCACAATTTGATAAATAGTCGCCAAATGTACCGGTCATCAAACCATCAACAAGAGAATAGATACAACCCCAAAATAAGATACATCAATATTGTTCACAAAAAATCAATATATTAGAGTCTAGACTTAAGCTTAAGCAGGGCTAATGAGATCAGAATCTCAATCATGTCTGCACGGGCAGATCCTCCATCTTCCCACATCGCCCTAAGCCAAACGGGATTCATATCCTCAAAGATCACCCATATCAGGTCCTGAGCAATCACCCAAGTAGTCTCTGATGGCATCTTCGTCTAGTGCAGCTAAACCGCGTAATTATTCGTAATGATGGGGAAAGACATAAAATAAAGGGGGTAAGTTTAAGACTTAGTGACTTTTAACGCAGATTATACCCATGCCAGTTTTAGTAATGAACTCAGATGTTTAATAGGCAAAAGCAATTCCATCATGACATCTTATTAATGCGTGATATATATATAGTAACGATATATGCATATGATGTAAACAATGATCATAGTTCAACAATATGGTCTACCGAGATATTACCCCTTCTCAGTAGAGTTGATGCTGTCCCGAGGGACCTATAATACAATGTCAGTGCCCCAGCCATTGTACAACATATCGTACGTAACATTAGTGTCACGATCAGGTCCGACCCCGAATGACCCACACCAACTAATGGCGTTCGTCCTGTAGTGACCGAACCATTAGGAATGGTTGCATCAAGGTCACGAAACCAATGGATCCAAAGCCCCGTATAACACAGCCATTTGACCATAAAGCTAACATGTATAGTAAGCCCATGGCCATTACTACTGCACATACCAGTGTACCATGTCATACGATGCAATTATCTTATCTGTATTTTACATGCATGCCATTTTACAAGTTCCACTTAATTAACATGTTCAGCACAACATTTTTCTCAAAATGACAGAGTTCATGTGCAATAAGTACAAACAGTGAGAGTTGTAAAATATGCATGCTTTCTCGATACATAAAATAGATGTGTAGTGCATGGAAAAATAGCAATGAGCATTATGTGAGTTAAAACTCACCTGGATCGATACGCGTTTCCGAAAACTCCAAAAGATCCGGGTTCTCCAAATCTGTGGAAAACCTTCTATTAGTCCTAATTCTACTAAACAACTCTAAAGTAAGGAAAACATGAGCTACATGATGGTTGGTGAAAATAAGGTTTCCCTATCACATAGTAACTGTACGTCCAGGCTCGAGAGCGTACGTCCGTCGTTCAAAACAAGTCGTGCGTCCGGTCACAATACCGTACGTTCGCTGTATGGGTTCTCGAGGAGAACCTCATTTTCTCTCCACAGTTTGCCTATTTTTTGACTCCTAGGGTTATTAGGAACACCTTAAAGCCTTCTAGTCTAGTTTATAGCCTCCATGCAACGTAACAACGCTAAGCTAACGAGAATGTTAACCCAAACGGCAACTACAACTGAATATAAAACGGGCAGCATAACGACTTAATTAAAAGCTATGGATCGAACGTTAACTCCTTGAAACAAAACCGCAAGAGTTCTGCCTCACGAACGTTTCAAACTCACAAACCTCTCACACACACACGCTCAAAACACACTCAAACACTATGAAAATGCTCTAGAAATACTCTGGCAACCTGGGGGCGTCTAGAAATTGTGTAAAACACGAAGGGGGTAGGGTGCTATTTATAAGTTCAGAAATGCAGCGGACGTCCGGCCAAAGGGCCTACGTCGGGTGGTTCTTGCCCAGTGGTTCCATGGCTGCCTCGTATGTCTAGGTATTAACCATAGGGTATTCAAAAAGTAGCGTACGTCCGGTGGTGCCACGTACGTTCGCCTGTACGATTTGTAGAGTGTACGTCCGATGGTCCCCGACTGTACATCTGGACTATAGATAGTAGCGTACATCCGCCAGACCTAGCGTACGTCTGCCAAAAGTCCAAATCACCCTTCTAGTGTCCTTAGTGACCCAAAGTCCAAATTAATTCTCCCAACTAAGCTACTTACGCCTAGTTAATAATTTTGGTCGCTACATGCGACTAGTTCCCACTCGTGCATAGTGCTGCCACCAACCAATGCCACCCATTTTGACTTAAAGCTACATGTCATCCAACTCCTACCATCAATTCACGGCATAGACCTTAAAAATCTTTACAGTCATGTAAAGAAATTCAAGGACATGTGTGCCACCTTTAAATTTCAGAATTTTTTCGAAGAGTCTGTCCACCTTAGACTTTTTCCTTTCTCTCTGCACGATAAGGCTAGGGCATGGTTGGATTCCAACACTCCCGGATCCATTACATCGTGGGAAAGCTTGTTGAGCAAGTTTTATAACAAGTTTTTCCCGATGTCTAAAGTGAACGAGTGCCGAAAGGAGATAAGCTCTTTCACTCAGGAGGAGGACGAGAAATTTTTGGAAAGTTGGGAGAGATTTAAGGAGTTGTTGATAAGATGCCCTCCACATAGATATGAGAAGTGGAGACTCATTCATTTCTTCTACCAAGGGTTGACTCAGTCCAACCGTAGCATGATCGAGTAGATGAACGGGGGGGCATTCTTAAGTTTGACGGGGGATTTAGCATATAAGGCATTGGACAAGCTGTCCGACAACTCACAACAGTGGAATTTTTTGAGTTGTTGAGATAAATCTGCTCGTATCTCTAAGAAATGAGGCATCTATGAGTTAAAAGGAGAAAATGAGTTGAACATGAAGATAGATGCGCTCACTAAGAAGCTTGACACTCTCACTGTAGGTCAGTCCATCAAATGCTGCCAACACTTTTAATGTTGATAGCTATTCGTTTGTGCTAGTCCTATGCACTCAGCACAAAACTGTCCATATGTGCCAGCTTTTGCGGAGTACTGGAAGGAATAAATGAATGCTTTCAATGATTATCTAAAGCAGTCAAATGGACCATATTTTGAGACCTACAATCTAGGGTGGTGGAACCACCCTAATTTTTCTTGGAAGCAGAACCAATCAGCGAATCAGGAAGGAGCCTCTCATCATGCTTACAATCAATATCCTTCCAGATTCCCTCCAACGATCCCGAGTCATGGTTACTCGGCCCAGCCAACATCAGCATCTGCGTACCAAGAGAAGAGAGTGGCAACAAGGAGGAAAGAGATGCTGAGCCATCTACAGCCACCCCATTGTTAAGGATCCTCCTAGGTCATTTGTACCTAAAGTACCTTATTCTGAGAGATTACAATTGCCCAAGAAAGGAGGGAAGTCTAAGGACATTTTGGAGGTGTTCAAGCAGGTCCAAATCAATATCCCATTTTTGGATGCCATCCAACAAGTACCTTCATATGCCAAGTTCTTGAAGGACTTGATTACAGTGAAGAGGAAGACAAATGTTCCAAAGAAGGCATTCCAGACCGAACAGTTTAGTTCAATCCTGCAATGCAAGGTACCCCTCAAGTACAAGGACCCTGGGTGTCCTACTATTACTTGCATGATAAGAGTCAACTAGATTGAAAGGGCATTATTGGATCTGGGAGCAAGTGTAAATTTGTTGCCCTACTCAGTCAATGTGCAGTTGGGGCTAAGAGAGTTGAAGCCCATATCCATGATACTACAATTGGCTAACAAGTTAGTGAAGGTTCCACGAGGAATAGTTGAGGATGTCTTAATTAAGGTGGATATATTTTATTTCCCCATGGATTTTATTGTGCTTGACACGGTGCCGGTTCAAAACGTAGGGAGTCAAATACCGGTGATCTTAGGGCGTCCATTTCTAGCTATGCCTAACACCCTGATCAATTGTAGGACGGGGGTGATGAAGTTTTTCTTCAGAAATATGATAGTGGAGTTGAATATTTTCTATATTAGAAAGCAACCACTGGAATATGATGAAGTGCAACAGGTATGTTTGATAGAGGAGATCATGGAAGAGGTTGTTGAAGAATCAAGTATAGAGGACCCCTGGAGGCATGCTTTGCTCAGTTCAGAGAATATTTGGATTTGGATAAGTTGATTGAGCAAGCGGATGCGAATCTGGAGATTGCTCCTCTGGTGAGCAGTGAGAAGGAGGAAATAGCAGTACCTGATCCCCCTAAGAAGGAACTTAAGCATTTACCGGACAATCTTAAGTATAAGTTCCTAGGTCCAATAGAATCTTTGCCTGTGATTATAGGTTCAGATTTGGTTGATGCTCAAGAGGAGAAATTATTGGATGTTTTAAGAAAGCACAAGGAAGTTATCGGCTAGACCATTGAGGATATCAAGGGGATCAGCCCCTCGGTGGTGATGCACAAGATACATTTGAAAGAGAATGCCACGCCATCGAGAGAGCCACAGAAAAGGCTCAACCCAGCTATGCAAGAGGTTATGAAGGCTGAAATGATAAAATTGTTGGATGCAAGGATCATTTATCCAATCTCTGATAGCAAGTGCGTGAGCCTGATTCATGTCGTGCCAAAGCGGGCTAGATTGATGGTAGTGAAGAATAAGGATGACGAGTTGATGCTAACTCATATTCAGTCAAGATGGAGAGTATGTATAGACTATCGTAAGTTGAATGCTGCCACAAGGAAGGATCATTTTCCACTTCCATTTATTGATAAGATGGTGGAGCGCTTGGCTGGGCACGATTACTATTGCTTCTTGGATGGTTATTCTGGATATAACCAGGTCCCTGTAGACCCTGAAGATCAGGAGAAAATGATGCATGCCCTTTGGGTTGTGCAATGCACCCGCTACTTTTTAGCAGTTCATGATTAGCATATTCTCTGACATGGTAGAGCGTTTCTTAGAGATTTTCATGGATGATTTCTCTGTCTTCAGTTCATCATTTGAGGAGTGTCTGCACCGTCTCACTTTGGTCTTAGTGCGGTGTAAGGAGAAGAACCTAGTGCTTAATTGGGAGAAGTGCCATTTTATGGTCAAGCAAGGTATTGCACTAGGGCATGTCATATCTCATCGGGGGATTGAGGTTGACAAAGCGAAGGTGGACCTGATTTCCAACCTTCCACCCCTACGTATGGTGAAGAAGGTTCATTCTTTTTTGGGCCATGTAGGATTTTACAGGCGATTTATCCAGGATTTCAGCAAGATCGCAGGCACTTGTGTAAGTTGTTGGTAAAGGAGACCCGTTTATATTTGATGAGGAGTGTAAGTAAGCATTCAGAGCTCTGAAGAAGATACTGACGTCCACACCTATTATTTAGCCACCCAACTGGGGTGTACCTTTTAAGATTATGTGTGACACGTCAGATTATGTTGTTGGAGCTATTTTGGGGCAGCGTGTTGATAAACTCCCCCATGTCATCTACTATGCGAGCAAGACTCTGAACGATGCACAACTCAATTACTCTACCACTAAGAATGAGTTGTTGGCAGTCGTTTTTGCACAGGACAAGTTCAGATCCTATTTGTTAGGATCTAAAGTCATCATCTACTCGGATCACACAGCATTGAAGTATCTTTTTTTCAAAAAAAGATGCTAAATCTCGTCTTATCCAATGGATTTTGTTACTTCAAAAGTTTGACATAGAAATTCGGGATAAGAAGGGTTCCGAAAATGTGGTGGCAGATCATTTGTCTAGGTTGACTGTGGATTACACTGAGGATGCCAGTCCCATTTCTAAGACCTTTCCTGATGAGCAATTGATGCACATTGCTCACAATCCCACACCATAATTTGCTGACATAGTAAACTATCTCGTCACCGGCCAAATGCCTTTGCATTGTGGGTGACAAGATAAGTTCAAATTTTTGTCCATGGTGAAGTACTTTTTCTGGGATGATCCTTATCTATTCAAGTATTGTTCCAATCAGATAATTAGGAGGTGTATACCTGAGCATGACCAATCCAATGTCATCTCCTTTTAGTCATGATCGTGCTTGTGGAGGCCACTTTAGTGCTAAGAAGACCGCTGCAAAGATTTTGCAGTGCGAATTTTATTGGCGTACCCTGTTCAGAGACACATGCTTATTGCACATCTCGTGAGCGTTGCGAGAAGCTAGGGAGTATTTCTAGGAGGAATATGATGCCCCTCAATCTCATTTTGATTGTTGAGATTTTTGACGTGTGGGGGCATTGATTTCATGGGACCGTTCCCGAACTCTTTTGGCTATTTGTACATCTTGGTTGTTGTGGACTATATGTCCAAGCAGGTGGAGGCAATTGCATGCAAGACCAATGACCATAGAGTTGTGGTCCAATTTTTGAAAGACACTATCTTTGCTCATTTTGGTACGCCTCGAGCAATCATAAGTGATGGAGGCAAGCATTTCAGCAACCGGATTTTTGAGCAGTTGATGAAGAAGTATTTCATCACACATAAGGTTGCCACTCCATATCACCCACAGACGAGTGGACAGGTTGAAGTTTCCAATCGAGAGATCAAGCACATTTTGGAAAAGACAGTGAACCCCAATAGAAAAGATTGGTCTCTGCGATTGAGTGATGCATTGTGGACATATAGGACAGCATTCAAGACCCCGATTGGGATGTTACCCTATCAACTTGTGTACAGGAAGGCATGTCATCTTCCCTTGGAGTTGGAACATAGAGCATATTGGGCCATTAAGCAGCTAAACTTCAATCTTTTGAAGGCTAGCTCACAAAGGCAGCTCCAACTCAATGAATTCGAGGAGCTGAGGAATGATGCATATGATTTTGCAAGGATGTACAAGGCATAGATGAATAAGGCTCATGACCAGAGCATTTTGAGACGATCTTTTGAACCTAGTTAGAAAGTCCTTCTTTACAATTCACGGTTGTATATATTCCTAAACAAGCTAAAATCTCGATGGATAGGCCCATTTATGATTCGATCAGTTTTTCCTCTTGGGGCCATCAAGATTGAGGATCCAAAGAATGGTAACACCTTTAAGGTGAATGGACAGAGATTAAAACCATCCTTGGAGTTGAGGAGTATGGAGGTTGAGACAACTTTGTTGGAGGATCCGAGTTATTCAGAGTGATTGTCGTCTCTTGTGGAGAATCTGGCTGAAGGCTTTAAACTTAGCACTTGTGGGATCTCACCCTCATCATTTTCCTTGTTATTTGATCTTGGTTTGTCTGTTTTGTTTTTGTTGTGTTTTTCAGGTCATGTGTCTGCCATTCAAGTTTGGGGGACAGTTCTCCTATGTTACGCCTAACTTGCGTCGCTCTTCTGGTATTGTATTTCTGGACATATTGGGGACAATGTGCCATTTTAGTTTGGGGGTGGGGTAGACATTTCTGTCTTTTTATTTGATTATTTGTGTTGTTTGTTTGTATTAAAAAAAAAATTGCTATGTTGTTGATTGGGCAAGAGTTACATCATAACAGTGGATCGCATGTCACTGGTGTGTTTAACTTGTTTGAACACTGCATATCATTAGAGATCCCAGTGTTTGACTCATGTGTTGGATTAGAGAGAGACTTCACTTGTTTAATTGGTCTTTCACGTGCACACTAGCATAGGGTCTGTGAGGTATGAGATTTGACTTAAGGAGTGTGTCTCTTGAGATTTGTAGGTTGATGTCGTGATGAAAACCTTGGCTAAAAAAAAATAAAAATAAAATCATGAGTTGAGCTTCTAATTGAGTAACCGGAACTTTTGCCTCATCAAGCAATGAATGTTCACGTAAAATGATGAGAAATTCAAAATAAGTGATTGTATGGCTAGTTAGGCTTCATAACTCTTTTTGACTTGAGTATTTAAGCCCTTAAGGATGTTTCCACATTTAGTGCCCTAAACCCACCTGGTTTGGGAGTTACTAGCCCAACACTCATTACATAAGTCGATTAGAAGTTTAAAGGAGTCAAGCATTGCACAGCCTACACAAAAAAATGTACCTTTTGATTCAAGCCTTGGTTGTTTTCATCATATTGCATTCTTATGAATTTTGGGGTACACATCTTTTGAGAATAATTGAAAACCCATGAGTCTGTGTTAATCCACTTTGCACTTTTTGGAACATGTGTTGTCTTAATTTTTCAACTGTGAGTTGAATGATGTTTAGATGCCTAGATGATGTGGTTTGTATGTTCAACTTGTTAAATTTGCTCATGATATATGAACCATGTATTTGTGTGAAAGGCTTTGTTTGTCAATAACGTAGTGCCAAAAAAAAAAAATGTTTGTAGGTATCATTGCTGGTAAATCCTCATGAGACTTTACTCGTCCTCTAGGGATGCCTAGGGGTTTAAAAGGCTTGTTGCATATGCTAAATGCAATTGTTTATCCCACAACAACGGACTTATGTTTCTTGTTTTGAGATATTTTTCATTTTGTTTTGCTAAGGGAGTAGCAAAATGTAGGTTTGGGGGTATTTGATGTGTGCCAAATATTGTATATTTAAGCCCCTTAACTTATATTTGTTAAGCTCTTAGCCTTTATTTTCTAATGTTTTTGTTAGTTTTGGTGTTTTGGTGTATTACAGGTCATTGAGAAAGAAATGCGGTTTAAGGGTGGAAATAAGCAGGGAATGTGAAGAACCCTAGAAGTGCGATCAAGCGCACAAGAGCCACGATCGAGCACATCTGCGCTCGAACCCATGCATGGCACGCTCGAGCGCACATCCACATCAACCCTAGCATGCAGCGCATAAGTGCTGCACCTCAGTAGCCTTGAAGACCCCAAGTGCGCTCGAGCGCACAGTGAGTGCAATTCGAGCTCACTCAAGCTGATCTGGCAGCGCAGAACCTAATTTTTTATTACAATTTATAGCACTTTTTCTTTTGTAAACCCTACATGGGGAGGCACTGTAGAGAGCACATTTTTGACTTTGTGCCGTTCTTGAACTTTACGCACAATTCCCTTTGTAAGTTATTCATTTTTTTTTAATGTTTTTTATTGAATTAATCATGTTGTTTTTAATTATGAGAGGCTAAAACCTTCAACTAAGATTGAAGATGAAGCCTCGTCATTGATATACACTTATGTTCTTGTTGTTTTATAAAGTTTGTTTGAAGTCAATTCAATTGTGTGATTAATTTCATTTGATTGAATATATTTCTGTTATTCATGCGACGTTTAATATTCATTGTGTTTCGTCTGGGGGTACATCGAATAATTAGATTGAGACTAATATCCATTGTGATCTACGGACACAGTGGATGATTTGATCTCAATTAAATATTCGTTGTGATTCTTTTAACGGATGGATTCATCGAATGATTTTACGTGCGTATTTACAACATTCGAACATTGTGTAAAACTCATTGCTTGTTGGATGTATGTATAAAATGCGAGAATATGTTATTTGATTTGGCAAGGCGGAATCTGAAAACCTTAGTGCTTTTCCTTTAATAATTTTCAAAGCATTTAGTTTAGTTTATGTTTTTGCATGACAAAATCACTCAAACTTTGGAACTAGGTTAAGATAAAATTTGGTTTAAATTAGAAAATTGGTTTTTGCAAACACAACTCCTTGTGGATTCAACCTCGCACTTGCACACATTTTACTGCACACGACTCGTACGCTTGTGAGTATAATTAAATTTGTACATCAACGCACTCAGGGTCCTCCAATTGAGCAGCTATGATCCTTGCAATCAATTCTGACTGAACCATTAGGTTAGCCAAGTGTATGGGTGCACCTTCGTTTACTACTTCCAATCTCATCCCAGTGAATTCCTTAATCAACTGGGGTTGAGAAATTCCAAGAGCAGCAAGCTCCACCGTTGATTTCCTGCTCAACGCATATGCCACTATGTTAGCCTTGCTAGGATGATAACTGATCTCACAATCATAATCCTTGATTAGCTCCAACCACCTTCTTTGCCTCATGTTGAGCTCTTTCTGGGTAAAGAAGTACTTCAAGCTCTTATGGTCCATGCAGATCTCACACTTCTCGCCATACAAGTAGTTTCTCCAAATCTTCAAAGCAAACATGACTGCTGCTAACTCCAAGTCGTGCGTAGGATAGTTCTGCTTGTATGGCGTCAGTTGGCGTGAAGCCTAGGCAATAACATTTCCGTTCTACATCAAGCACACACCCTAAACCCTTCTTAGAGGTGTCACTATACACTATGTAATTGCCAAATCCTATAGGTAATGCCAACACTGGAGTAGTTATCAGGTGCTTCTTCAGCTCCTGAAAACTCTTCTCACACTAGTCCGTCCAAATGTAGCGAGCGTTCTTCTTTGTCAAGGCAGTAAGTGGTCCTGATAGCTTCGAGAAACCCTCAATGAAGCGTCGGTAATAACTAGCGAGTCCTAAGAAGCTTCGGATCTTGAATACGCTGATTGGCCTAGTCCACTCTACCACTGCCTTTACCTTCTCTGGGTCAACTGCTACACCTTCTCTGGAAATAACGTGTCCAAGGAAAGACACACTATCCAACCAAAACTCGCACTTCTCGAGTTTAGTATAGAGTTGCTCCCTTCGAAGCCTCTCTAAAGCTCTCCGTAGATGTTTCTCATGCTCCTCCGACGTCTTTGAGTAGATTAGAATGTCATCAATAAAGACCTTCATCTAGGGGCATACATCCAGTACTATTTACCCAGGGATCTAAAGGCTGCATCGTACGAACAGGTATTAACCAAAAGTTATCCAAAAGCATAGTATGGCTTACTATTGGCATAGTACGTTTGGTGTTCCCTAGGCGTATGTTTCATCTGAAAACAAGAGCGTACGTACAGTGGTCCCCAAGCGTATGTCTATACTAAAAACAAGAGCTCATGTATGGTGGTCCCCACGAGTATGTCTGATCAGAAAGTCCAAAATTCCCAGAATGCCCTTCCAAGTGATCCTAGTAATCCAAAACCCAAATTAACCGTCTAACTAAGCTACCTAAGTATAGTTAATTATTTGGGTCACTATAAAAATGCCACAAACTTTGGAGAGGTATAGTGTAATTTTCCCTTTAAGTTTATTAGGAAAGCTCTAGACTTAGTAGTTTATGATTCTAATCATTTACTTGGTTATCAGTACTTGAATGGGGCACTTTTGAGCAAAGAAGATCTAAGTTGTTGCAACTCTAGGCATGTCAAATATTGAAAGCATTACTTGCAAGATTTAAAGATTCATAGCAAGATTGAATTGCTTGAAGCTCAAAGGCTCTATGTGCTTATTAAAATGGTCATGAATTATGTAAATAAATAAAATTTAATTTGTTTTTACTTTATGTTCTTTTTTAATTAAATTTCCACCTCAAGTTACTGCTCAAACATATACTTTGAGTCATGTTTAAAACGACATGTTTTTAAAGTATTTGTTAAGATAATGTTGCTTGGCCACTTTAGCTATCTTACAGAATTTAGAGTACCATATAATTTGCGACTTCACAAACTTCAGAATATCGCTTGTAATTTAAGAGGCAAACAACATTACTTGTTTTTAAATTTTAAAAATTTAGTAATGTTATACATGATATACGGAAGCTGTTAGTGTTAGGTATACCGTACATACAAGAAAGAGCACCATTCTCTTGTCTAGTGTTAAATTGGGTTTGTACCAAATAAAAGAACATAATCAAACAAATTAGAAGAAAACCAATTATTTATGGACATTTTTAATGGTTTTGGGGATGTCATGCTTGTGCTAAAAACTTGCCAATGATATCTTTTCGATCCAAAAAATTAACAAGGTTTTACAAAAGAAGTAACGTTATTTAGTAGATTATTATAAGACTGTCATATAATTTGGATGATGTAACAATGAAAATCATTCATTCCTTATATATATATAGAATAAATTTTCATTATCACATCATAAAATTGTATGACAATGATATGTTGCCAATGATATCTTTCGACCCAGAAAATTAATAAGATTGTACAAAAAAAAAAAATTTAATAGATGATTATATGACTGTCATATAATTTGGATAATGTGACAATGAAACCCATTTCTTGGTGTATATATATATACACTAATTCAATTACTGACTTTCACTATCACATTATCAAATTATATGACAATTTTATAACAGTGTACTAAATAGTATTTCTCTTTACAAAAATAACAATGACACATAAAACAACAAATTACTTCCCAGCAATTATAATCAATAAGCCTCATATTTTGGTTGATTCCTTCCCTTCTCAAGTTTTGCTTTCCAATTTAGAAGGAAAACTTTTGGCTCAAATACTTTTTCCACGAATCCTGGGCTAACTCATAGTTGGGAACCCACATATGTTGGCCTCGTCCGGCCCGTAACTCCGAGGCCAACTGGATCTACGTGTGGGCCACACAACCATTTATTTGAATTAGACCAGAATGTCAATTAAACATGTTTTCAAGGGCATTTCCGTAAACCCAACGCATTCAAATTTGGTGACTTTGCATAGGGGTGTCAATGCGGGCGGTTATTAACCGCCCGCCAACCGCTAACCGTTATAACCGCCTAACCGCTATAACCGTTAACCGTTATAACCGCTATAACCGCTTAGCGGTTAACGGTTAGCGGTTATAGGGTCTACTAACCGCAACCGCTAACCGCTTTTTATATACTATATTTTTATAATTATAATTATAATAATATTTATAAATATAACATAATCAATTGATCATTAATGATTAAATCACATTTTTATTTTAGATAATTAAATCATAATTTGAGTATTAATATATTATTACTATAATTTATATGATTATATTACATAATCAATTAATCATAAAATCATTTGATTATATAATAACAAATTATACATACATATTCATAAGTCATAAATCATAAGTTATAAGTATGCAAGTTCATACTAATATAACAAATGAACAAGTAACTATCTAGAGACTTAGTTCCAATGTATGTTATCAACTACATAACATAAACTACATAAGTAACATAATTATTAATTAGTTTGTAGTTATATATTAACTAGCTTTGTAAGTACTTATATCATACATTCTTATTCTAATATTTTGTAATTTAGTATATATTAAGGAATTATACATATATGCAATTATGCATACTGAATAATATAAATATATAAGATCAATACTTAATCATATGATTCAATGACAATTCAAATATTTTATTCAAGTTAATCATATTATTAATGTACAATGATTATGTGATTCGTATAATATTAAATTAAGTAGTTAATATTGGATTCAATAAACAATGTGTTACTTATAACTACAATTGAATCAAAGCATTATTAGATACTTTATACTTATAAAACATATATCACATTATCTTAGATTCTTAGATCTAAGATAATTTTATTATATTAATATGAATTATGATTTGTAAGATAATATGATCATATAATTTAAGTATGAGTGTATGACCATTTAATCATTAAGAATTTAGGACTTAGGAGTTAGGAGTTTGAGCATTACCATTAGATAATAAGTTCAATTAAAAAATGCTTATAAGTAAATATGACAATAATTTCATAAGGAGTGAGACAATTTATAAACTTATTCATCTTAGTATCATAGTATGAGTGTATGACCATTAGATTATTAGGAATTTAGGATTTAGGAGTTTGAGCATTATCATTAGATAATAAGTTCAATTAAAAAAAAATATTATAAGTAAATATGATCATAATTTAAATCATTGATCATATTATCTAATTTAATTAATGAGATCATATGACTATATAACATCAAATTAAGTAATTGATATTAGATTCAACAATGTGATACTTATAACAACAATTGAAGTATTAATGTATTTTTTAAACAATGTTTTGACAATTTTTTTTAAAAAATAAATTGAACAATTTTTTGAACAATTTTATGAACAAATTTTTAACCATTTGTTGAAGTTTGAACATTTTTTTTTAAAACTGCATCACACAGCGTTGTTTTATCCTTAATGATTTGATAGAGGACCAAATGAGAGGATTGATGAAGTTTTAATGTTTTATTTGTATCATTTAATGTTTTATTTGAACTTCTTTTATATGTTGTGTTGAATTTTTTTTATATGTTGCGTTTTTTATTTTTCTTTTAAAGTTAACCGGTTATGATTTAATATTTAAGGATTTTTTTTTAAAGTACATGTAAATATAAATTTGGGGTCAAATATTTTTGATTTTTCAATATGGACTATTTTTATAGCAATTGGGACCAAAAAGACATTAAAAATACAAAAAACAAATTAGTGTAAAAAATGTTACAGTAATAATAAAAGCCCAAAAAAAAGCTCAATTTTGAAAAAGCGGTTAGCGGGCGGTTACCTATTTCACTAACAGCTAACCGGTAGTTAACTGCTAACCGTTAATCGCTAGGCGGTTAGCGGTTACGGTTACGGTTAGTAAAATCTACTAACTGCTAAGGCGGTTACGGTTAGCGGTTATTGCCACTAACCGCCAACCGTAACCGCATTGACACCCCTAACTTTGCAAGAGGCAAGCGAAACAACCCACCTCAAATCAGGACGAATCAGAAACAGGGAGAGAGAGGATAACCATAAATTGTCCCTCGGCCTACCACTTTTTCAGAAAAAAATAAAAATAAAATAAAATAAAATTGTAGATAGGTTATGCACAACATAACTACTAAGGGTGTACATATGGATGGATATTAACTTTCCACATCTTCTATCCACCATTTGCACATACATATACAAATGCAGATAGCAAAATTTACTATCTAATAGCCGCATCGGCATATCCTTTATATGTAAATATATTTTATATACTTTTTTTTTATTATTTTAATAAATTCACCAAAATAACATTGTTTTGGATTTGGTATAAATTATGTTTATATTGTTTTCAAATCAATATATTTTCAAAACATTAGGGCTTAAAAAAAATTGAAATTAGCCCAAGACACTAAAAATCAGCCTAAATTATTTTCAAAATTTTTTAAAATAGGCCCTAATAAGGACCTAAAGAAGGTCAAAAAGACTAAAATAGACACAAAAAGCTTATTACCTGATATGCGGATAGTGGATAATAACCACATTTAATAATTGCAATAATTATACAAATACAGTTAGTAAAAACATGGTGCAGATCTCTAAAAGAGATATCTGCATTTTAACAAATACATCTACGGATGTCAAAAATAACTATACCTACATCCACATGTACACCCCCAATAACTACAAGGGAGTAAAGTGTGCTGTTCCTAAAAAAATTATTTATTTTACAAATTTATCATGACTAATTCCTTTGATTGAACAAAAATATATGGATTAGAAAGAGTTTTGATCTTCTTGTTGCTAAATACCATGTATGAGCATAAAAGTCTGGAAATAAATTCCTACAAGCTGGATTGTAGAAAAATGTCTTTGGCCCAGTTTTTGAAAGTGTCATGTGTCCTTTAACATGTAAGATGCATATTTTTTAATATTACATATTTCTCACATGCATTTTAAGTAGTATTAATAATAATAATAAATATATATTTTTTTTAAAAAAAAAAAGGATTTCTCACTCGCTCAAAGGACAACACTTTTAGAGATTACGTTGAAATTTTTCCTACTTAAATTCGGCAGAAGAAATGACCAATCTGTCGCAAGGGCACTGCCAAGCCGGGCTGACGAATCTTGAAGAGATGTATGGACAAGAATCTGGCAATAAAAATCTAATGGAAGGCACTTCAGCGAGGAAACATGCCCTGAAGCCAGAAGTTGATTTCTTCTATCAACCTGGATCCTTTTAACCTCAAGTCCAAGGGCAAAGAACTTTAGCTTCATTTTTTCTTTTTTTCTTTTTCATCTTCAATTCAAACGCTGGAAGGGAAAAAGAACTTTATCTATTCTTCCTAGAAAGCTAACGTAAGTTTAAACATAGCTCAAATATAACGTAAGCTTAGTTTCTTTAGTTTTTTATGAAAAGAAAATTTTATTTAGCAATGCTACATGTACTTCCAAGTGCTTACTCCTTGATGTGGTAGTACAAAACACAATTGATATATCATATACAAATGAGAAATGCTACATGCGCTCCCGAGTCCACTCTCATCTGCAATCCTAACATGACAGTAAAAATCACCATTGAATTTTAGGTGAATAATCATTAAATTTTAAATCCAATAGTAATTTTCATTGTCATGTTAAGTAGTACACTTTGGGAGTATGCACTTGGGAGTGTATGTAGCATTTCACTATACTAACCAATCCAAAATTCAATAGTACTTTTTACTGCCACGTGAGAGAGTAAGCACTTAGAATTACACACAGTATTTCTCATGTAACAACTAGGTATCTCAAACTGGTCCTTTTACTTTTGAGAGCACTAGCCATAAACCACAGCATCCTCGTTCCAAAACACTGAGGCATCTTTTCAAAGCCACTCTTGACAACATCAGTGTTATGGTAAGAGCATATTCTGCTATAAACAGAAGCAAATTAGACATTTACCTTGTTTAGTGCTAAGCATTACAAGCAACAGCTACACTATTCACAACTGTTTAGTGAATAAATTATGTATGTAACTATCCACAATTTGCACAAGTATTTTCGTTCAGGGAATCCAGTGTTGGCAGGGCGAAGGAGGATGAAAATCAGGCAGGCTGCTTATACATTGAGATTGACAGTAACAACCCATCTACCTGTGTATGGCTTTTGTCATCTGATCGCTCCGAGTAAGTTGGCACCATCAAGTTTTGCACCTTCCAAATGCTAAGGCAAAAATTATCAATATATAATTGCTAATTAATATAACTAAGACAAAGGACAAAAATTCCCATAGCTTAGGGTCAAGAGGTTAGGAGCAGATTGATAGATCCAAAAAATATCCAGTTCAGAAGGCCCAAGACCCAATCGAACAAAAGGCCAACTATCACGGCCTAGAAAAGCCCAAAATATAGGGCCAGACCCTGCTGGAGCCTGAGAAGGCCCAAGAGAGGCCCTGAGAGAACAAATATAAGGTCCATCTTCTCTCACCCTTAGGTAAGCTCTCAGACTCTCTCACAAGACACCATTCTCAAATTAGAGAAGGAGCTCTCTCTCTCTCTCTCTCACTCTCCATTATCTTTCCCCCCTTAAAGATCAAGACACTGACTTCAGCGCTGGATTGCCTCCAGTCGCAAGACCGAAGGCTTATTGACAACCCATTCTTGGTTTTTCAGGTAAAGTAGACAACATTAAAAAAAATTCATCACAAATTAACCCTGGTTTGCTTCACTTACTGTATCCCGAAGATTGACCTGCCGTAAATAAGCTCGTTGAAGGTTTGCACCCTTTAAGTTGGCATTACTCAACTTTGCCCCCTGAAACATGCAGTTGATATGAAAGAATCAAATAAAAAGCTAGACAAACTATCAACAAGGAAAAAAGAAATCACCTTTTTAATTTTTTTGATAGTATGACAACCTTAATGTTGTCAAATGTAGTGTGACTACCTCTCTTCTCACTCTTGCTTAGCGGAATATCATCAGTTACATTTATCAACACACATAAACACAAGGCAACTACTATCCAAAATATCATGAAGGACGTTTTCATCCCAAAATCTAGATCACACAAAACACGCACATGTAAATATGTATACACTGCCAAACAAATACAATAATAGAGAGAAGCAACAAGACCCTCAACCCCCCACCCACCCCACTAAACAAAATGACCAAAAAAAAAAAAAAAAGAAACAGCAACAATAATGACAATGTTGGCTCCAAATACAATGGCAGATCACAGAAAATCAACTTTTACAAATCTCTCTTTGCATTTTCCCTTTCATGTTTCTTAAAGAAGGCAAAAGATGAGCAAGCTGGCTGTGCACGCTATATAAACTGCATAATGACACTCCATTCAGACCAATAGAAGGAAGACCATTAGGATAACTCCTCAAAAAGGTTCTGCTGTAATGAACGTCCCACCACACATTAAACCCCAAAATAGGACCTTCGTAACATATCTACACTGCAAGCCACTAAAACAAATACCTCACAAATAACTCTGGCCTGTCCTCTACGAGTCCCTAATCTTCAACGACTACTTACATTCTATTCCTTCCAAATGCACCACATACTTGAGGCCAATCTTGAATGTAGATTGCTGCACATGTCAACACCAATCTACG
Organism: Carpinus fangiana; assembly: GCA_006937295.1. Classification (NCBI taxonomy): domain Eukaryota; kingdom Viridiplantae; phylum Streptophyta; class Magnoliopsida; order Fagales; family Betulaceae; genus Carpinus; species Carpinus fangiana. Next base: position 20,456,361 of record CM017327.1, on the reverse strand, counting down.
AGTTGGCTCTATTCATTCCTTTTTCTTTTTTTTTTTGACATGTCCACACAAGAGGGGGGTGGGAGGATTCGAATTAGTGACTTCCGCTTCATGAGGCGTAGTTCCTAGCCGATTGAGCTACCTATTGGGGACGGCTCTATTCGTTCCTGTTGCAACATCGATGTTAACCTAAGGTCTTGAAGTGCAAATATAGATTCCCACCACAAAGCTATAATTGTGCAGTTGAAACCATCTAGCTAGTCACAAACACCCTGTCTCCACCAATGGAATATTGAAATTGCTTCTCTTCTCCAATTCAGAAAAAAAAAAAGAAAAGGAAGTTGAGATAACAGCAGCAGAAAGACGTCAATCTATAATGAGACCACTCTGGTGTACAGTGCAGTTCCCTGTTTCAGTTGTGTTTTAATTCTCCATTTCCTAGTGCATGAAAGGTCCATTTTAACCACAAAGACAAACATTGTTTTTAATAATTAATCAGAATTTTATTAAAAAGGGCAAAGAGGCAAACCCAATACACAAGAATTATACAAGAAATACACCTAGCCAGAACAAGAAAAAAAAATCAATAAAATTAGGCAACTTAGTATCACCTAAAGTAGTTGTCCAATGATAAAGAAAATTGAAGAGAGACTTTAGATCTTCTATTGTCCTCTTGCGGTTTTCAAAACTTCTATTATTTCTTTCCCTTCAAAGAAACTACAAATAGGTAAGACGAAACCATCTTCCACACTGTCACACTCTGATGATCACCACACAGCCCTCTCCAACAAGCAAAAAGGTCTACCCCTCATCTTGGCATAACCCAAGCTAACCTAATGTGGCTAAAGAAAGCATTCCATAAGCCCACAAGAATCTTACAATGGAGTAGAAGATGATCCACATAATCTCCACTCCTCTTACACATACAATACCAATCAATCACTAAGACATGATGTTTTCTTAGGTTATCCATGGTCAGAATTTTTCTTAAGGCTACTGACCAAGCAAAAAACACCACTCTCATGAGGACCCTGTTCCACCAAATACTCTTCCATGGGAAATGAAGTACTATCATGGGGAACAAGGACATTATAGAATGATCTAACGTTGAACAACCCTCTCTTGGAATGGCCCAATAAAGCTTCTCTTCACATCCTCGTCTCAATCTGAAGCAATACAACAAATTGAAGAATGAAGCAAAAACATCCATCTCTTAATCGTGCGTAACTCTGATAAAGCTTACATTTCACTGATGAGCGTTATTACACAACTCCAAGTGGCCCGCCACATAAGCATACTTAATGCAAGCAATACCATACAAATCCAAGAATGCTTGCTTTAGGTAGTGATGGCAATTCTTGTCAACATATCGGGCTCAGATCATGTTATAGCATGATTATAATTATGACTATATAAGTTAACTTCGACCCAACCTATTTAATTAAACAAGTCAGACCCCTCAACTCTAACCTACTAATTTTGTATTGAGCTCATGTCAAGTTTGCAAGTTGTGTAAAAAAATTTTAGTACTCAATGTCACGTCGGATTTGGGTTGTGTTAAGCCATAGGTATAAGAGTATGTAAGTCAACCCCAATCTGACCCATTTAATTAAACAAGTCAGACCCCATCAACCCTAACCCACTAATGGTTCACAGATGTCAAAAATTGAAAGCCCTATCTTTAGGATCTTACCCCCATGTCAGGTCATGCTAGAATTTAATCTTGGAACCTTTACTCACCCTAGAACAACCCTAGCCCCTCCTGATATTTTTTCATAACCCCACTCACCCTATACAACCTACGAACCTCATTTGAACACCACTTACCCCACGAGTTTCCATATTTAGAATCCACTACAACTCTCCATACGGGCTCACTATCATGTAGATAGCGCCAAAGTAACTTCCCCAAAAGAGCATGATTGAAAAAAGCAAGTTTTGGACCTCCAACCCTTCCTCAGAGAGCAAATAACAAACCTTAAAACCACCAACTTCCCAGGTGCAATTTGAATTCTTCACCAAGCCCAACCCATAAGAAATCTCGCTGTAACTTCTTTATACAATTGGCAACACAAACAAGAAGAGGAAAAAAGAGACATAAAATACATAAGCAAATTGGAAAGAGTGCCCTTGATCAAAGTAATTCTACCACCTTTAGACAAGTACATCCTCTTCTAGCTAGCAAAACGACGCTCAATCTTCTCAATAACACTATTCCAAATAGATTTGGTCTAAAAAGAAGCTCCCAACGAAGGTCCAATATATTTTTCAAGGCAATGAAGGAACCCCACAATCCAAAATATTTGCCAGACTATCAACATTGCCCACATTAATTTTCAGCCTGGATATAGCTTCAAAGCATAAGAACAAGGCTGCGAGTGGAGGTGATGTGGGTTTGCCTCACAAAAAATCAAGGCATCATTTGCAAGCAGTAGTTAAGTACACCAACATTCCTAGACCACCCCCCCCCCAATAGAGATTTTCCTTAAAGCCTCCATGAAATAACAAATAGTAAGGGAGACAAAGAATCTCCCTGCCTCAGGCCATGGGAAATACTAAGAAACCAACGGGGAGCCATTCACCAAAACAGAAAAGCGCACCAAGGAAATACAATGTACTATCCAAGTATACCATTTCTCCCCAGAACCGTTCCCCAGCAATTATAACAAGAAACTCCAATTGACATTATCGTAAGCCTTCTTGATATCCATCTGCAAGGCACACCTGGCTCATTGAATCTAATCCTACTATCCAAACATTCATTATCTATAAGAACAGAGTCCAGGATTTGCTTACCAAAGACAAACGCATGCTGAGGCTTTGAGATATTCTTTTCAACAATCATTCTCAACTTGTCAGCTAGAACTTTGACAATAATCTTGTAAACATCACTCACTAGACTAGTAGGGCAAAAATCCTTAACGTCAACAGCCTAATTTTCTTTGAAATAAGAGCAATGAAAGTGGTTTTAAGGCTTCTTTCAAACTTTGCCTTTGGCATGAAGCACATGGAATATACTCATAATGTCTACTTTAAGCACATCCTGGCGAGCTTGGAAGAACGTCATAGTAATACCATCAAAGCCTGATGCCTTATCCTTGTTCATACCTTTCACAATCTCAGGGACCTTTCTAACCAAGTGGCCTCTTCATCAATGTAATCAAATGTAAGGCAAGCCAACTTGGGACTCCAACTGAACTGTGAAGTAAACAATCTATCATAAAAATGCACAATGTATTCCTCGATCTCATCTTAGTATGATCAAAAGTAACTAAGCCATTTACCAACAATGCAATGAAGTTGTTTCTCCTATTCATGTTAGCCACTGAATGAAAACAAATTTGTGCATTTGTCAGCCTTGATTTCTGCCTCCAGCTCATCTCCTCTAACAAAATATCCCTCTCTAGTTCACTAATCACTTTGTCCTTCCTCAATTCTCTTCATCACATAAAGCTCTCTTCCTCCAAACCATCAAGAGCTTGTAATTCATCCAAGAAGAGCCGAATTGGTTTCTCCACATTACCAAGCACCTGGTCATTCCATACTCTTTAAGTAAGCTTTCAAGGCCTTAAGTTTGTGAGCCAAATGAAGCCTAGGGGCCCTTGAAAGTCGCCAGAAGACCACTATTGTTTCACCCAACCTACAAAGCCTTCATACTTTAACCACATGTTCTCAAACTTAAAATATCTTTTACCACCCTAAATGCCTCCACAATCAAGAACTGGAGAGCCAAAACCTATTGACTCTATATGAAGAAAGGGTATCCCGGTTTTCTGACCACGAAAAAGTCCCAACTCAAGGGGGATATCCATAAGGTCCTAATAAAAAAAAACTCCAAAAAATCCACTATAGTGGAACAAAAACAAGCTTCACCCAATCTTTCACTAGGAAAGTGGGTGACATTAAAATCATCCCCAATGCACTATTATGACAAGTTCCACCAACTAAGCAAGCCAGCCAATTCCTCCTATAAATATCTTCTATCACAATCCCTACAAAAGCCCAAGAGAATCCATCCACCTTTGATATTTCAAAAGGGCAGGCAACAGTAAACTCCCTTGCACACTCTCCTATTAGACATAAACAAGATTCCACTACCCCTTCTAGAAGCAGAATAACACCAATTTACATGATGACACTCCCACAAACTACGCACAACACTGTTGGTAATGAATTCCAATCTAGATTCCTGCAGATAAATAATAAGTGCCTTCCATTGCCTAAGCATGCTTTTGACTCTAAGACGTTTGCACCTTCATTCAACCCCCTCACATTCCAAGATAACAACTTAGGCTTCACAAATAATCGATCTTAGCCCTTCACTTAACTCTACCTCAGCTAGCACTACCACCCTTCGAGATGGAACATGATAACCTTTTTAATTCTCTTCTTCCTTTGTTAACCAATTTGGAACCAGAGGTGGATTCCTTCTAGGAGTGGCTTGCTTCAGTGGTCATAAATAGGGGTGGGCATTGGTTGGTTTCGGAGAAAGTCGGAAGGAATTTTTCTTGACCACACTAGAGTCGGTAAAGTTGGAAATTTCATCGACTTTACCGACCGAACCACTCTTCCGACACCGACAAGTCGGTTACGGTTTCGGTTGGTTAAAGTCAGTTTGGGCCGAATCTGACGGCCAGTGGTTCTCCATTTCCGATCGGAGCAGAGCCGGTGAAATCCTCTCACTATGGCGTCAGATTCAGATCGGCCGGATCCGACGGCCAGCGAGAAAGATCTGCTTCTCTGATTCGCCGGCCAGCGAGAAAGATCTGCTTCTCTGATTCGCTGGCCAGGGAGAAAGATCTGCGAATCGGAGAGAGAGAGAGAGAGAGAGAGAGAGAGTGTTGAGTTTCTGTGTGTTTGAATCCGATCGGAGCTGAGCTGAGATGAAAGTGAGAGAGAGAGAGGCGATGTCGAAGGTTCTGGACAGGGTTCAGCCAAAGTCAGTAATGTCGGGGCGGTGTCGGTCGAAAACCGACCAAGATCAAAACCCTACCGCCTACCGAACCGACACTATCGGAAATGAGAATTTCGTTCTGCCTACAATCCGGCGTGGAGTCGGCGAAGGTCGGTTACGGTCAGCCGATGGTCGGCACACGGCCGGTAGGCAGCAGGCAGGGAATTTGCCCAGCCCTAGTCATAAACAAGGCCATAAACTCTTCTTCAAAACCCTCACATGATGATGGATTTCCTTACCTTCCACGAAACCCAAGCTGATGACTTTGCCCCTGTACAATTCTCTTTCGCAAATCGAGGGAAAGAGGTAAACAAAGTAGCCTCCTCCATAAAACACTTCCATATCCAGGCAAGACCGAGTTACATTGACAAGAGGACACCTCCTACATCACACTCATCGATCTCAGCAAGTACAATACCTTTCCCCTTATCAACATTAACACTACACCCCCACCCCCTACTCCTCAGTATAGGATGGCAAGGAAGAAAGAAAAAAAAACCCGACAAAGGGGCCCACTTCCTCCCTTTTAACAACAATACCCCACCCTGAGCGGTGAAGGATTGTGACAACCCCAACAAGCCTAGGCTTGGGGCATGGAACTTCTTTGGCGTTGTAGGAACTAATTTAGCCCTTAAATCCTCATTTATCAAGCAAACAGAATCCACATCACCTATACTAGAACCCATTGCCGAGACAGACAAGGCAACTCTCCATTTCCTGAAAATGTTACCGCTAGTGACCAAATCGGAGAGCTCAAAGTTGATGGGGACCATTGCAGCCTCATCACCAGCAGAATCTAGCAGAGATAAATTGTTGCAGCTAGGCGTCCAAAAGTTCCACCTTGGACGATAGACCAAAGGCGAGCAAAAAACCTAACAGCTGCAACCCCTGAAATATTCAGTGCACCTCATACATTGGCATCCAAGTCATTGAGGGCTGCTAGCAAGTCCGCTGAAGGACCATTGGGTTGGGCAGATCTAGGACCTGCATGACCTACAACCATGATCTCTTGGCCCACCCCACAACCAGGTCTTTACCCGAAAATGAGGCCTCCCCAATCCATCTCTTCATTACCCACATACAAGTAGGCTTAAGATGAAATGATCATTTTACTTGTTAGAAAGATGGGCCTTTTTCTTTTAGCCGCACGACAAGCGTTGTCCTGTAGAGATGAGCTTTGAATAATAGTAGGAGAATTAAAAGCAGGTTGAGCCCTCTCTGTAAGCATAGGCTTCTTCTTAAGAAAATCAGCAAAAATATATGGAAATGAAAAGTGCTAATCAGTTCCTTGGTGCCAAATAGCAAAGAAGAAATATCATTCATAAACAAAAGATTACAAAATAAATAAATAAAAAGAAAAGAAAATTGAAATGGTTTTTCTCATCCCATTAACCTACTCCCCTGTTATCTCAAAGAAAAGACCTTAGAGAGGAAAAAAAAAAAACCTTAGGTATAAGAATTCTTTCCTCACCAATATTACTAGGTAAGCCTTCTTAAATTCATTTTATAATGACATCCAACTATTTTCAAATTAATCTTATGCCTTCAATCCTCACAATTCCCACTCTGATAATGCAAAATCCTTTGCATTGCACTCTCTTTCCGATACACTAAATACAATGCTAAACATAACATTTACCTTTAAATTGGCTCCTTCCAGAATAGCATTCTCCAAATTGGCATTAGTAAGATCAGCATTCTGAAATATGAGTAAACAAATAATTATGTCATGACAACTTTGAAGCAGAAAACCCCAAGGGATGAACATCCCAATAAGGAAATGAGTATTATTTCAGTGCTCAGCACGAAAAATAAACCCTCCTTTGAACTATGACACAATATAAAATACATATTAAAAAAAGAATCACACATGTGGCCAATGTAAATAGGAGTAATAGTCCAGCACTAAGCATAAAATATCAACATTTTCCTCCCGCTGGGAAAAAAGAAGAAACTCTTGTTCAATTATGAAATTTCACAAAAAATTCATAGATATCTACATGTGGGTGATGTGAGTCTGTGTGCCTGCGTGGCACATAAGCAAGAATAAACTATAAAAATGAAGCACAAACCAACAAGATCAACTATGAAATCATATAAAATATAAAATATACATTTCAAAAAAAATTCATACATATCTACATGTGGGTGATGTGAGTCTGTGTGCCTGCGTCGCATATAAGCAGGAATAAACTATAAAAATGAAGCACAAACCAACAAGATCTTTAGAACCAGAAGAAACACTATGTAAACAAAGCTACATGTTCTTGTGAACATTATTAGTCATTTGCTTTCAATCTATTATAATAAATCACATGCTAGATATTCAAATTGCTAAATGTTATTCCAACTTTTTAAAGGCAGATTAGGACGAATTTGTCTCAACTCCATAGACTTATGAACACTGGTGTATATATCTGAAACAGAAAACAATACAATAAATACGTTTTATAAAATTTTTTATGAATATAAATTTTTTTTTATAAGTATATTTTTTATGAATATAAATTCTCACAAGAATATCAAATAGTGTACAACATTCTTCCAATCCTAATCAAAATTACAAGCCCTAAGGCACTTAAACATTGTGCATATGTCAAAAATACGGTTGAGACAATGTTTTTACAAGATTTAGTTCCTTACAATCCACAATATATTTTATCGATTTCCTGGAAAACAGGTTTAAATCAAATTTACTCCAAATCTAACAAAAAGATCAAAATTAATTATTCTATGAAAGTACATAACCAAAAAAATAGATTATGCTGTGAATTTTTGGTTCCTCAAGCTTAATCACTATTGAAGTTTAAATCTTAAAGAGGTAGCAGAGAAATATGTTAGTATAGTTAGCTAACTTTAAATAATATTGCAGTTGTTCTCTTCTTCTTCTTTTTCCCCCTTCTGTTAGAACATAGTTGTTACCAGTGTCTTCCAGTGTAAAGCCAAAAACTCAGCAAGTTAATCATGCAATATCTTCAGAAGACTAGTAGGTTTTGTTTGTACAAAGGCCATCGCCAAAATGATACACTGTTGTTACTAGCTCATTAATCAATGTCCCAAAAACCCAGAAACAAAGGGCTCTGAGTCCAAGATAGCATAAAGGTTGAGAAAAGCTGAACCTGTAGGTGTGCAGAACGCAGATCTGCTTCAAAGAAACTACAATCCACCAAACAAGCATCTGTAAAATGACGAGTTTAAAGTTAAATTTGAATGAAATTTCACCGCAGATAATGTAAGCTCTAACTAATGATATAAATAGAAAATGTCATGGCTCAACATTTTGTTTGAGCTTAAATAGAAAAATCAACCATTATTAAACTATGAGCAATGAGAGAAATGGGACAAAAGAACTATGGCACACCATTCCAAGCATGGGATTCCATTTCGTCTTTTATAAAATTACTCCTCTAAACAAACAATATATTTTAGGAGAAACTACACTCACCCCACCCCTTGGATGACCAACCCTATTTGCAATGTCCCTTCAAACTTTAAAAAATAGCAATGTGGAGAGCTATTCTACCAGCCCATTTCAATTACACCCTACCATTAAAACTTTTCATTAATTTAGATGGCTAACGCATCACTTGATGTAAAAAGTCAATTATACCCCTCATAAAATTTTATGAAAACACAACTATGCCCTTAGAACACAACTATGCCCCTTAGATAAAAAATTAAAAAAAAAAAATGATTTGACTCACGGACTGGCCATGGATCCTTTTATTGTTTTTGCTTTTTTTCTGGATTTTTTATTTTATCCCGGGGTACTTTTGTCATTTTGCTTCCTCCATTAGGGTTTAACAGAAAATCTTAACAGATGAGCATAACTGAAAGGGGCTGGTAGAATTGCTGATAATTTGTTATTGCAAATAAGGTGGTAGTTCAGAGGGTAAGTGTAGTTCCCTATTTTTACAAATCTCTCTATTTATCAACAAACTACTTTCAATTAGAATATGAAGTTCTGATCCAATTTTTACCTGACAATGATTTCTTTAATATCATATTGTATCAGGGAGCCAAATCAGAATAATAACTTCTTCTAAATTGTACTTAATGAACTCCATTCACTCTTACCCTTCTTCAATTTATTTAGCCAAAAAAAAAGGAGAAAGGAATATAATTTCTTGCATCTTACATTACTTAGATAATTTGTGTTTTCCATACCCAATGCGATAAACATAAAAATAAACCAATATAATAAATTTGTAGTAAGTTACACTTTAACATTCCAAGCTATGGACTTTTAATATTCAAGCAACCAACCCTAGAGTTTCAACCTTTGTGGCAAAAAGCCAGTTCATTCGTAATTAACATTAAAACTAATATTTTCTTGGAACATGTGAGATTTGCATGACTACAAACCCATCTTTGAATATTAAAGTGTTAAACTAATGATTAAATTTACTTCTTATCAGCTTAAGCTTTTGGGATAATTAGTAGTTTAACATGACATCAAAGCTAAAGGTCCTAAGATCGAACCTTAACTCCGTCAATTCACCTCATTCTAAATAAATATTCCACTGTTGGATCTTACCTATTAAAAGAAAGTTTGAGCGCACACGTGAACAGAGTGTTAAACTAAGGGAGTTTGAGCGCACACGTGAAAAGAGTGTTATACTAATGATTAAGTGATTAAATTTACCTCTTCCTATCAACTTAAACTTTTGGGATAGTTAGTAATTTAACATAAAGAGTGCCATTCAATTCAAAATGTCCATTGTGCCCTTCATCTATCCATTAGCACCATTTATCACCTCTTTGACGGGTTCCCTCATTTCCCCCAATTTGCAACTTGGCTAGGATTTCAAAGGAAGAAGGGGGGGGGGGGGGGNGGAATCAATATGGTGGTTGATGGTAGCAGCAATGTTCAAACAATTTACCATTTGTGCTTAGTCCTTACAATTTTTTTTTTTTTTGGGTGGCAGCAACGTCTTCTCTCTCCTCCCTCACATTGTTTGAGTTGAGGGGAAAAATATAAACAATTTGAAGAATTGAGGAGAAAATGAAGCATTTGAAGCAAGATAAGTAATAAACAATTCGCTCACTGTCTACTCCTAATGGAGATTAGGAATAAATATATCCCAACTCAAAGGTGCGCTACTCACATTTGAGCAAATTCCAAAAAAACTAGTCACTTGGACTCTCCGTGCATCTTTACACAACTTTAATCGACCTAATGCATGCTTGATATAAGATTCAGCACACACCTGCACAACACCTTCAATTCAAATTGCCACATTTTCTAGCATCCTTTTTTTGACTAGATGCTGTAAATCCTCACCACCCTCGTTCAATAAACCATTGTTACGCAATGCCTCAAGGCAATTGGTATAACAAGGTTAGGTCCCATAATATTTATCACAACCTAGAGACACATAAGTGATTCCCAAAAAAGCTAGTCATTATTGGAGATCTCCATGCCCACTTATTTAGTCCACCTTGACCTAGCATAAGCCCAATGTGGCAATCACCATATGCCCCCTAAAATACTCTTGCAATGTCTTCTCTAATACCATTTGTGACGACCCAAGAACATACTAGGCACAGCTACAGAATATCAGAAAAATACTAGTCATAAATGGAACTCCATATACCCATTCATAAATGCAGATGAATATAGTGGACACCACATGTGAGACTTGGAACATGCCATACACTGCCCTCACAACCAAATCTTCCTTCTCCCTAAGGGCCACAACATGAGTCATTTCTACTGGTTCATTGTTATTCCTTCGCATATATGAGCTGCAAAGCCACGCTATCCCAAATGGCTAGAAAGAACAGTGAGTTACTGGCAGTAATTAAAGACAAAGTGTACTAGTTTCTACAAGGGTATAATGCTCATATCAAAAGCTTACAAGGAACATTACGACTGACCCCATAGTTTGAAGTGGCAAAGGGTAGTTCATCAGATTTTACCTATCTTTTTATCAAGTTCTTCATACCCACATGCAATTCTCTATTATTGATAATTAATAATATTTAATTTAGAATACTTGTTTCAAAAGGGACTCTCCATCATTCTTTTAGAAGAGAATAAGTAACACTAGATGCTCTCGACCAAAACCAAAATAAAAATGATAATACATGTCACTAACTTCAATGCATTATATCAAAGATAGAAGTACTATAGTTGAAAGCTGAAAAAAGATTGCCTTGTAGATTAGCACTCTGAAGATTCGCTCCAGCTAATAAAGCTCCTCGAAGATTTGCCCCATTAAATTCACACCTTCCCTAGGCAAGATAAAATCATTATGAAGGCCATCTATATAATTTATAATCTGGACAGTAAAGCACCGCATCAGTTTCTTACTCACGCAAAGTAGCATTGTGAAAGATGGAGCCCTCAGCATCCACATCCTGTGATAAGCAAATGAAAAACGTTGAGATGGTGAAATAAAGAATCCCAACTTCATGCTCAACACATAAGAGATAGGTTGGACAATAAGGCCTTGTTTGGATAGGGTTGTTTTTGTTTTGAGTTTGAATTTTTTAAGAAATCAAGGTGAGTTTTATGTTTGGGCTGATATTTTTGAAACCAAAAAAAAAAACGCAGATTCATTGTGAAGTCCCATAAAATGCATGCTGGCCCAATTTGTGTCTCGATATGTGTAAATTCAACGGCCAAAATAATTGGCCGAGACCCATCTGCCAGGCTGTGATCCAACTACTATCAACTTAGGCTAGGCCTGATAGTCCATTTTCCCATATTGACAGCACCTAAGGACCGTTAGATTTGCTGCAGAATCATCCAGATTGTGGGATTGGGTATTGGGAGATGGGTTTTGGGTAATGGAGTTTCCAGATTTTTTTTTTTTAGAATAAAAATCAATGATTACTACCCATCATTGCCAATTATTTTTTTACTTACACTTGTTTTGTGTTTCGTACGTATACTCCCAAATTTTTTCACATTGAAACACACTCAATTTTTGGAAATCTGAAATGGAGTGATTTCAAAAACCAAAAAATATGAAATTGAAAACAAAAATAAAAACAAGCCTATCCAAACAAGGCCTAAATCTTCCAAACTAAACCTACCCCAAAAATAACACATTGAAATTTGCACATAAAAATGCGCAAAGGCAGTCGTGATAAGCAAATGAAAAACGTTGAGGTGGTGAAATAAAGAATCCCAACTTCATGCTCAACACATAAGAGATAGGTTGGACAATAAATCTTCCAAACTAAACCTACCCCAAAAATAACACATTGAAATTTGCACATAAAAATGCGCAAAGACAGTCAAGAACATTAATATATAACTTGTAGAAAAAAGTGGTTACCTTTCATGACAAAGAATGCAAAGTATTTAAATTAAACCTACCCGGAACTTAGCACATTGAAGGTTTGCACGTGAGAAGAACACATTTTTAAGACAACCATAGCTGAAATCCACAAACGACAGGTCCTGCATCAAAAAGATTGTTTCAGATAGAGCAACATCCCATAAATATTTTTCTTGAATTTTTTTTTTTTTTTTTTTCATAAGTCAAAAGGATTTTATTAAAAAAGTGAAAGGCGCCCCAAAAGTACATAGGATATATACAAGAGAAACTCCTAGCTAGAAAAAGAAAAGCGGGAAAGAAAATCCGCATAACTAAGAGACAAAGGGGACAGGTAAGCCGCAGTCCACGAATACAAGGAATACAACAAAGAAGTTAGAATCTCTTCCATAGAGCTTTCTAAATCCTCAAAACACCTATTGTTTCTCTCCCTCCAAATAGACCAAAAAATACAAATAGGCACCATCTTCCAAACCACGGCACTCCTAGTCCTGCCAAAGGAACACCAGCAAGCACATAGTTCCAAAACACTACTAGCCATGACCCAAGAAAGACCAAGCCGGCTAAAAATATTGTACCACAAAGCATGGGCCACCTCGCAATGAAGGAGTAAATGATCGATCGACTATCCATCTTTCTTGCACATGAAGCATCTATTGATGACAACCACTTACCTCTTCCTTAGATTATCCAAAGTGCGAATTTTCCTGAGTGCTGCCGACCACACAAAGAACACAGCCCTTGGGGGGGACTTGGTCCTCCACACACTCTTCCAGGGGAAGCCTCCCCCTTCCGCCCTAGTTAAAGTTCTGAAGAAATCTTTGACCTTAAAAGTTCCTTTTTTGGAAGGAATCCACCACAATTTATCTTGATTCCCCCTTTGAATAGAGACAGACTGCAATTTCTGAAAAAGAACAGTAACGACTTCCACCTCTCAATCATGAACTTCCCTACTAAAGATAACATTCCACTAAGGAGCTCCACATAAAAATTCCACATTTGCTGCCACTGAAGCATCCTTCTCATGAGCAATACTGTAGAGCATAAGGGAAGTCCTCTTTAAGCTTCGTATCCCCACACCACCGATCATGCCAGAACCAGATCCAGGACCCATCCCCAAGCACTAGTCTAGTGTGACTAGAAAAAGTCTCCCACCCTAACCGAATATTCTTCCACAAACTTGCTCCCGACACTCCTGTATGAGGAACAGTGCACCAACCACCCCACATGCTCCCGTATTTGGCCTCCACCACAACTCTCCACCAAGCTCTCTCTCATGCCCATAACGCCACAACCATTTACCTAGTAAAGCACGGTTGAAATCCACCAGTTTCCTTAAACCAAGCCCACCCGCCGAAAGTGGGGAGCAAACCTTGTTCTTGAATTTGTCACCATCACATAGAAGTTTTTCAACGGGGCAGATTAGAATTTATATCCAAGATTTAGATTTCAAAATCATAAAGCTTCCTCATAAAATGAAGGTCACTAATTTGAATCCCCCCTTCCCCCTTCCTCCCGTTGGTGTCAAAAAAACTCACTTACCAAAAAATTAAAAATAAATAAGTGAGCCCCATAGTTGTTGCAGTAATAAAAATGTAAAAAGCAGCCACAAAGTGTTTATCAGCAATTAAATCAAACCCAATATTAACCACATTTTAGTATTAAAAATTTTGTATAATGAAAATTGCATCAGAAAACTTTAATGAAATTCTATGACGCAGAAACATGCATGCATTTTAACAGTAAATTATTCCAAGTACACAGCAAAAGGTAGAGTTACCAGTTTTGAAAGATCAAGACCAGAAAGATTAACCCCTCGAAATCTGACTCTCTCAGATTGTATACACATGATGATATCAGTCCGCGTCAATTCCGTATTAATCTCATCGTCTTCCTTCCTCTTATTTAGAATAGCATTAATTCCATCTATTAGTCCCTGAAAGATTTTAAAGTTTTGCACTTAGTGTAATGAATTTGAAAAAATGTCAAGTATGTTAACCAAAGAAAAGCAAAGAAAAAAACAAGCGACATATACCAACTACATAGAAGTATGGCTTACACGTAGCTGATAGTATTCTGCTTCACGAAGAAGCTCTGAATATTCAAAGTCTTTTAGTGTGGGAACAACACCATCCCTCAACCAATTGAGAATATGCCGAAAATGCTTCCCATCCCTATCAACAAAAACATATCCCTGCAAGAATTCAACATGATAAAAATATTTAGAAAAAAATTTAATAATAAAAAAAAATAAAAAGAGGGAACAGAATTTGATTTCAAAAATCCTCAACCCCAATACCAAAAAGAGAGACTATAGATGCAAGGAAAATTATGTGGAGGCTATAGACTAATTTAATTGCAGGCACTTCAATCACTGACATTAGCCTTATAGAAGAGTTATTAGGGTATGTGAGTCATTAGGGTTTGTGGGTATTTTGGTCATTGTAATATTTCTCTAACCCTATATAATAATATGTGCGGTAGGCTACAAAAAAACAAGTTTAATAGCTTCCACCTTTTGTGTCTAAATCATTCATACAAACTATAACAGTAAGAAATCTAAGGATTGCAAATTTGATATATATGTACATATATATAATATAGGGAAAACTTCACTTACCCCCCCTGAACTTTAGCCACTTTTGCAAATACCCGCCCAACGTTCAAAACCTCTCACTTAGGTGTATCAAAGTTTAGTTTTTTCTCACTTTGCCCTTTCTGTACAGAAAATCCTAACGCAATGCCAATTTTACCCCTGACTCTAAAACTAAAACCGCATCGTTTTGAGAACGGTGTAGTTTTGGAGTCAGGGGTAAAATTGGAATTGCGAACGATTTTATATACGGAAGGGGCAAAGTTGGAAAAAACCAAAATTTGATACACCTAAGTGACAATTTTTTAACATTGGGGGGTGTCTGCAAAAACTGAGAAAGTTCAGGGGGGTAAGTAAAGTTTCCCCTATAATATATGTATATAAACACATACACACATAAATATGTATGCATGTATATATGCATATATACATATATAAATAAGATTCATGTATTTGTTTGTATATATAAGATATTGAACTAAACCAGCAAAACAAAGAATGTATAATCTCATATTTGGTTGCAATGGCTAACAGGAAAGAATAAAAATGAAAATAAAAAGATAACGGTGTCAAGCCGCGGAGGCTCTGCAGCTTCAGCGTAGGTACACTTAACATCACCATCATCATCATCATCGAAAAATTCAGACACGGTCACACAGGTAAAGAAGCAAACTCTTTTTGACTTTTGAGATGACAAAACCATAAATTATTTGAACTCATTTTTGTCTATCTAGTAAGTGTAAACAATAGGTTAGCAAATAGACGCGGGGGGGGGGGGGGAGAAAAGAAAGAAACGAAAATGTTGAGATTGGAAAGCCCTGGTGCTAAGGATCCAGTATCCAAGCAATCAAGCATTAAGACAGAGGATAAAGCTTGGTTTGTTTTCATGTACATAACAGTGTCCTTACAATGTTTAGAGACTATTTCTTAGAAGTACAGCAATTTTCACCATTTAGAGACTATTCCTTAGAAGTATAACTTCAAACTTAGAATCGATTATAAAATCATGCATACTATCTTGCTACATCTCACATCTACCTGGGTTGTTCAATTAAGGATAAGAAAGGAAGGAAAAGCAAACCCACACACTTTTGGTAACGCAACTGATTTCCCAATGCTCTGAACATAATTATATACAGGAGAAAGACAAAGGTGGACTGGCATAGAATGGATTGTGAAGTCGTGGTTCAAGACCCACTGGATGTATGTGTGTCACTTACCAATTTCAAAAAGACTTCCGGTAGTTCTGTTACAAATGCAGACTAAAGCAATATTGTTTTCAAATCTAAGACTACAAATAGCATCAAGCTCTCAAGCCTCCCCTCCAACACCAAACTAAACAAAATTAAAAAAAAAAAATCATGTGAAATTAAATATTTGATGCCACCAAAAGTAATCGACATTTGGATTAAAGCTTAATGGCAATTTCATCCCAAGATGCCCATAATGCGCATAATTTAAAGTAAACCTTACACTGAATAACTAGTATTCAAAGTTTTACATTAAATCACATTAATCTTGATATTACCCACAGTTAAATTAGTTTTGTGCAATAATATGAGATCTAATGAGCATGAGCTGCAGGACCTTCCACACCTCCCACAAAAACTCCTATATAAGAAACTTTAGCATGTTATGCTTGCAAAGAATGGGCATAATTCTCTTACGAACAACAAGAATTAGTCATTCTTTCATGTGCAAGCACGTAATAAGAATTTGAAAGGCTAATTTCAAATGATATTTCTACCTTTTGGGGGTCCTCGCACACTGTGTGGCGACCGCTAAACATCGCAGCGAGCATCGAATCAGGCTCGCACTGAGTCAATGTATCAACAGTAGTGCAAAATTTCTTCCCTCCTGCAAAAAGAGCACAGAAGTTTCAGCGACTGCAATCCCAACAACTCTAGTGCTCCGTTTAGTTATTGGAAATAGTTTCAAAATACAACTATTTCGCAAATTTGTAAACCACAGACCAAGCAAGATAAAAACGAGAAGATTTATTAGTTTTCAGCTTTCTTCAGTTTTCTTGGCAACCAAACAGAGTTTAAGAGAAAAATGAAAATTAAGGTTCTCATTTTGTTACGAAAACGATAACTACAAAGAGGCAAGAGAGAGAGAGAGAGAGAGAGGGAGAGCTGACCAATATTTAGATGAACCAGAGAAGAGGAATCAGACCCCTTCGGCATCGCTCTGATCTCTGAGTCTCTGAGAGAGAAAATGGGCTCAACTGGCTGACTCATTTGTAATACGTTCAAGGTATTTATAGTTAAGTCTAAATTACACCTCTCCCCCGTTCCGTTTAATTTGAGACATAACCTTTGATCCATTTTAAGATCTCTAATAATAATTTGATTAAATAATTATAAAAATACCATCCTAACAAAATGAAAATATATCTCCTAAACTTCAATGTAAATTTTTTATTATTATTTTTTTTTATAAAAAAAAAAAAAAAAAAAAAAAAAAAAAAAAAAAGGTCTACTTACCTCTAAAACTGGTATCAACTAAAAAAATAATATGGAGAAAGTACATATTCCCCTCAAATTATTGTCAAATTGACAATGTTCTTCTAAATTATCAAAACATTGTCAATGTCTTCCAATGACATAACTACCCTTAATAAAATTTAAAAATAAAATAAAAAATAAAACTTATATAAAAAAAAGGACCAAATTTAAAAATAAAAAATTCTTTTTTATAAAAAAAATTAATTTTCTATATAAAAATTGACAATTTTCGTTTTTTTAATTTATTATTTTTAAACAAAAATTTCAGTTTTAAAAAATAAAATGAATTTTCGTTTTAAAAAATAGTTTTTTAAGCAAAATTCTTTTTTTTCAAAATAAAAATTTGCTTTTTAAAAAAATTAAAAATATATATTTTTTAATGAAAATTTTCTTTTTTAAAAAAATAATGTTTTTATTATTTTTTTATTATTTTTTAAAAGTATTTTTGTCCTATTGAAAAATATATAAGAGTATTTTTATCTTGTTGGTAACCTTGTGGGGGACACTAACAATGTTTTGGTAGTTTTGGAGGACATTACCACAATTGAATATAAGAGCTGACAAAACAAGTACTCAACACGACCAGTGGGGACCCATTACACAATTAACCTATACACAAACATGACGCATTTAGCTAAACGAGTCAGAGGGGCTGATGCAATTATAATATGAAAAATAGTTAGGTAACCCAACACGGCCCGTTTAACCCGTCTAAAATAACCGGGTCATATTGGGTAGACACGACCTGTGTTCTTAGCAGGTAACACAACCGGACACGACCTGTTTAAAAGACCCTAAATGAAAAATAGAAAGAATAATATAATAATAATAATAATACCAATGCCTTTATTAATTGTTAATAAATTGTCATTCAGTAAAAACACTCACAAAGATAAGCAACTATCAACTCTATACATATTAAATTGTCCATTTCCATCATAGCAATAAAAAAAAATTAAAAAAAAAAAAAAAGAGTTAACAAAAACAAAATAATAAATATAAAAGAAACAAAAATCCACCATCATTAAATTCATTACAAATTAGGTTTCCATGAGCCATTATGCATGGTGTTGTTGCAACTCCTAATTAATTCTATTGTTCGTCATTCAACCTTACTCCACTCCAAACAAGACTCAAAGACCTCTACTCATCGAAAACAAATGATACTAAATAGCAAAAAGTACTAAAGTTCTATAAGCATTTTAATCATTACAATCAAAGCATCTACCAATGAACATCAAAGTAGCTGGAATCATACTATATACATTATCGTTACAAGAGATCTATGCGAAACCTTAATATGCATACATGCATTAAGCCCTAAGTCTACAACATAACTCAAAAGTACTAGTTACCATGAATACCCACCTAAGCTGCAATAAGTCCTTAAGCATCTCTTGGGTTGAATCCTCCACAAGAATCGGATACTTTGCGGTATCCATCTTCTGCTAAACTATCTATAACAACATAATTGTATATATGAAAAAAAAAAGAAGAAATAATACAAGGGTAAGTCCGACGACTTAATGAGTATAAATACACATGACGTATCCGTTATTAAATGGTGAATTCAATTATTTATAAAGCACATGCAACATTATAAGATGACAGTTTATCGTGGATGTGATATAGATATAATATATACTTATAATCCTGAGTAACAGTAATAGTTCAACCATATGGTCTACTCGAGATATTACTCATTCTCAGTAGGGTTGACGCTGTCCCGAGGGATCTGTAATAAAATATCGGTACCCTAAATATTGCACGCTATCATACATAATGCTAGCTGCACGACCGAGTCCGACCTTAGTCGGCCCATACTGCTAACAATGTCCATCGTATAGTAACCATCCATTGGGAATGACTGTGCCTTAGTCACGAAACCATTGGATCCAAAGCCCCCCACACACACATGATCATAAAGTTAACCTGTATAGTAAGCCCATGGTCGTTATCCCATACGTATTGGTGTACCATGTCATATAATGCAATTAATCCTATTAGTTTTTTGCATGCATAGTTTTACAAGCCTCATTGTTATCTTATTAATTAACACATGTTCTCATAAAAGGGAGTTTACAGTGGTTCCAAAATGTATTTCATGAGAGTTACAAAACATATGTGTTTGATATATATAAAATAGATGTGCAATGCATGAAACGTAACAACAAGCATCCATGTGAGTTTGTACTCACCTAGGTCGTAAGGCTCCTCCAAAAAATTTCCTTGAGGCTTTGGAACCTCAAATACTGAGAAAATATCTATCTTTAGTTCTAAATCTAAATAAAACGAACCTAGAACAAGAAGACAGAGGTTATCGAATGACTGGCCAAAGTAGCGTTCCTTGGAGCACTTATAAATGTATTTCCCGTCTCGTGGCTATACGTCCCCTCAAAGGATTTCAGGTAGAATCTCATTTGGTTCAATCGTCCTCCTATCCTCCCAAACTGGTTTTAAGGCTACCAAAAGTCTTTCCTATGACGTCCTATCTCAAAACAACATCTCCATGCAAGAGGAAATATGCCCTACAATAATTAAACGCTAACCTAAGCTTAAACCAAGATTAAGGGCAACAACATAACTAAAAGCAACAAGCTAATGACTAAGCTAACTATGAAAATAATTTAAGCAGCATAACGACTAAGGAAACAAGCTAAGCTTAAAATATTACCTCCTTGAATCGAAACCTCCAAGAAATATCTCCTCCTCCTCCAATAACACTCACAACTCACAAAATCCTCACAAAGACACTCACACAGGGTTCCATAGGGTTCATGGGTGTACCATGTCATACGATGCAACTAAAACGACACATTATCCCCAATGTGGCCAAAAATACAATACCGATTGGGTGGTGCAAGTCTAGTGTGACGTAGGAGAGTGCTCACCCAAACTTGAATAGTAGACAAATTTCCTGAAAACCACAACAAAAACAAAAACAAAACAAGCAAAACCAAATCAAATGACAACAAAAACTAAAAGTAACAACGGGTTGCCTCCCACAAGCGCTAAGTTTACAGTCTTCAGCCAGGCTTCCTACAGCAAGTGTGTTGCATGGTCCAGATGGCATGCGACAATAGGCAAACACACCAAAGGCAAATGTAAGTAAGAGTGGTGTGGTCTGGCTTGCCGGGGTCCAAAGGGTAATGGTTGTAGTTGGAATAACTACCAAGCACACAAAAGTAGGGATGTCCAGCTAACCATTTCACAAACTGATCAATGAATGGGGAACGAAAATGATCTTTCCTTGTAATGGCTTTCATCTTGCTGTAATCAATACACCCTTGCCATCCTGTCTGAACTCGAGTGGAGAACGACTCATTATCCTTTTTTCTCCCCACGGTCACACTTGGCCACCTAGGCCAAATATGAATGGGTCCAACCCATTTGCTCTCAAAATTCAACTCGGGAGACTCAACATCTGATGAATATGGTGTGGGGAATGATAACTCAATGGTGTCCCCACATTCCGGCTTACTCAACTAATTCATCAAAGTGCACATCATATCCTAATTGAGCAAAACCTTTTAGCACATTGTCCTCCATACTTGGCTCACTTACACCCCTAGCCGGCTCAAGTAACCTATCAAAATTCATGTCTCCTCCATACTGAGCAAAACCTTCTAGCACAGTGTCCTCCATACTTGGCTCACTTACACCCCTAGCTGACTCAAGTAACCTATCAAAATTCATGTCTCCTCCATACTGATCAAAACACTTGATCGGTGTCAAATATTGTATATTGGACCCCCCTTAACTTATGTTTGTTAGACTCTTAGCTTTGTTAATATTTAATATTTTTATCTTGTTTTAGTGTTTTAGTGTGTTGTAGGTTTTTGGTGCAAAAGGTGGCTCAAATGGGAGAAATGAAGCAAAGAAGGAGTCAAGCCCCTGGAAGTGCGTTCGAACACACCAAGCGGTCGAACGCAGAGACCACGTTCGAACGCAGGTCCAGTCATCCCGCGTTTCCCGCGTCGCCCTAGCCGGCCCTATCGTACATCGCTTCAACCTTGCGCCGTGGCCAGTTATGTGCGTTCGACCGCACATAGTGCGTTCAAACGCACTGCTTTAGAACGCATCGCCTACTCTCAAACGCACGTGGCACGGTGGCACACCTGCGACTGAACACACAGCACCATGATCGAACGCACGCACTGTTGCGTTCGAACGCAGGGGGTGCGTTCGAACGCACCCCTGACCTGGCAGAACGATTTTATTTTTTCTATAAATAGGACTCGTTGTATATTTTGTTTTTCACGCTTAGGAGACGCTTGAGATGCATTTGAGGCACCCTCAGTGGCCCAAAACCTCCCCGTTCTTCATTGTAAACACTCCTAAACGTCAATTTAATTTAATGCTTTTATTTATTTTGCTTTAGTCTCTTATTCCTTCACCATGTTTTTATCTAATTATTTTTATGCTTAGTTTAATACTCTGTTCGTCATTTACTGTTTTGTTTGCTCGTTTCAATTCAATTTCGTGACAAAGTTGCGTTGATTGTTGTTTATGAATCGTTTAACGTCAACAGTCGTTGCAACCGGAGATACATCGGATGATTCGTCTTCGGACCAATATCCGTTGTGACCTCTTAAAACAGTGTTTGCATCGACTAGTTCGACAAGATTTCGTAACGATAATAGGACATGCATTAATGCTTAATCGATAGACGGACGTATGCACTAACTAATAGCAAATAGAATACGCCTAGTAGCGTAATCGTTGTTGAAGTATGAACTAGGCATTTTTATATGTTGATTAAATTGTGGTGAGGTAGATTAGGGACCTTAGCATTTTTATTTCTTTATTTTTATTGCTTTTTAATTAAGTTTTATTTTCTGCACTCTTTTATTTGTTTATTTTATTGCATTTTAATTTAGTTTATTTTTATGCACGCCATGTGTTCGATATTGGAACTAGGTTAAGATAGGATTAGTTTAGGCAATTTAAAATTGGTTTTTAACGAAACACGATTCTCTGTGGGTTCGACCTCGCACTTGCACATCCGCTGTATTACAAACGACTCGTGCAATTGGCGAGTACAATTAAATTTGTATGTATCAACACTCTATCTCAAGATCCTCACTACTTGGCTCATGCATAGTCCCAGCTTGCTGAAGTAACTTACTAAAATCAAGATCACCTCCAGATTGTGCAAAACACTCTATCTTAGGGTCCTTCAAGCTAGACTCATACAAAACACCATCTTGTCCTAATAGCCTGTCAAGGTCTAGGTCATCTTCCTATCGAGTAAAACACTCCACTTCAGGATCCTCCAAGCTAAACTCACTTACAACCTTATCAGTGATATCTTCAATTATGCACACATGGTGGACCTCATCATAATCAAGTGGCTGCTTATTGATGTCAAATATGTTGAGCTCCACTGTCATATTCCCAAATGAGATTTTCATCACACCCGTCCTACATTTTATTAGAGCGTTAGCCGTAGCTAAGAAAGGTCGCCCTAAAATCACTGGAATCTAGCTCCCAACATTATGCACCGGCTCCGTGTCTATCACTATGAAGTCCACAGGGAAATAAAACTTGTCCACCTTGATCAATACGTCCTCAATTATTCCCCTTGGTCTCTTCACTATCCTGTCAGCTAATTGGAGTGTCATAGAAGTAGGCTTCAATTCTCCCAACCCCAGCTGTAGATAGACTGAATAGGGTAGGAGATTTACACTTGCCCCCAAATCCAACAATGCTCTTTCAATCTGACTGACTCCTATCATGCAAGAAATGGTTGGACACCTAGGGTCCTTATACTTGATGGACAACTTGCACTAGAGGATGGAACTCACTTGCTCGATCAGAAATGCTTTCTTTGGGACATTTGTTTTCCTCTCGACCGTCACCAAATCCTTCAAGAATTTAGCATATGATGGCACTTGCTGAATTGCATCCAAAAACGGAATGTTTATCTAAACTTGTTGAAACACCTCCAAAATTTCAGCAAACTGTGCATTTTTTTTTTTGAGCTTTCAATCTCTCTGGATATGGAGCTTTTGGGATAAATGACCTCGGGGGATCCTCCACAGTGGGTATGGCTTTAGAAGGCTCAACTTTTCCTCCCTTATCTTTGCCACTCTCTTTCCCTTGCGGCACAACCAAGTGTTCTTCTTCTTGACCCACTTTATTGTCCACTTGTCTCTCTGACCTAAGTGTGACAATGGACTACACTTGTTCATGCCCGTGTGTATAATTTGAAGAATTTCCAATCGCATGCGCCTTAGGATTGGGCATCGGCTGGATTGGGAGCTTTCCCTTATCTCTCTCACCCAGGTGATTGGCTAATTGACCTATCTGCATCTCCAACTTGGCAATTGCCTAGGTGTTTACCATGGTGGCACTCCTCACGTTACTGATGGATTGACTAGTCATTTTCATAAAATCCTTGAGAGTCTCTTCCAATGACTATGAAATCGACGCTGGGGCTTGAGTGGGAGCTTGGTAAGTAGATGTTGATGCTGGCTGGGCCGAGTGACCATGACTTGAGACCGTCGAAAGGAATCTGGGAGGATATTAATTGTGAGCATGATGAGAGGCTCCTCCCTGATTCATTGATTGGTTCAGTTTCGAAGAAAAATTAGGGTGGTTCCACCACCCTGGATTGTAGGTCTCAAAATATGGTTCATTTAACTGCTTTCGATAATAATTGAAAGTGTTCACTTATTCCATAGGGTACTCAGCAAAAGCCGGTATAGATGGACAATTCTATGCTGAGTGCATAGGACTAGTACAAACGGAACAACTATCACTATTGAAAGTATTGGCAACATTGATGGACTTGCCCACAGTGAGGGCATCGACCTTCTTGGTGAGCGCATCTATCTTTACTTTCAACTCAGTTTCTCCTTTTAACTCATAGATGCCTATTTTCTTGGGGATACGAGTAGATTTATCCCGACAACTCAAAAAATTCCATTGTTATGAGTTGTCGAACAGCTTGTCCAATGCCTTATATGCTAAATCCCCCATCAAACTTAAGAATGCCCCCCCCGGGTTCATTGACTAGATCATACTACGGTTGAATTGGGTCAATCCTTGGTAGAAAAACTGAACGAGTATCCACTTCTCATATCCATGTAGAGGGCATCTTATCAACAACTCCTTGAACCTCTCCCAACTTTCAGAAAACTTCTCATCCTCCTCCTAAGTGAAAGAGCTAATCTCCTTTCTGCATTCGTTTACCTTTGACATTAGGAAAAACTTGTTATAGAACTCACTCAACAAACCTTCCCAAGATGTAATGGATCTAGGCGTGTTGGAATCCAACCATGCCTTAGCTTTATCATGCAGAGAGAAAGGAAATAGTCTAAGGTGGATAGATTCTTCAGAAAAATTTTCAAATGTGAAGGTGGCGCACATGTCCGTGAATTTCTTTACATGACTGTAAGGATTTTCAAGGTCTAGGCCGTGGAATGATGGTAGGAGTTGGATGACGTGTGGCTTCAAGTCAAAATGGGTGGCGTTGGTTGGTGGCAGCACTATACACGAGTGAGAACTAGTCGCAACGGGCACGAACAAATCCCTAAGTGATGTAGTGAAGTCCACATTCCAAACTCTAGCTTGCTCAAATTTCTCAACTCTCGCATCCTCATTCACAAACCTAGGTTCTCCATATTCTTTGGCTGCTTCGCATTCCTTAAATTTTCCTCCATCTCAACCGTCTCTCTCTCAGCAGGTGCTCTACGAATTCTCCTAAGAGTTCTCCTTAAGTCAGGATCTAACGGTATTAATTCTAAGTTCTGGGATCTCCGTCCAAGGATACACCAATCAAAAAGGTTTTTTTTTTTTAAATACTAACTAAACAAAAATAAATTATTCAAAAAAAATAAAGAACAATAGACAAAATATAATGTAAACAAAACAAGATATCAGCAAAAGAAATTGCAAAAACTTGTGCTTAGATGCTTCTAGTGTGCTAATACTTCCTCTGGAGGTGCGCTCGATCGCAGGTAAGGTGAGATCGATCACAAATGCGTTGGTGTGCTCGAGTAGCAATGCCGTGCACTCAAGCGTTCGCCTAGTATGCGCTCGTGCGCAAATGTGGAACTGTCAAGCACAGGATCGCGGAGGGTGTTGCAATAAGCACAATTGTACTCGATCGCAGGTAGTCTGGGCTCGATCACTCTAGCATGGACCAATTTTCACCAAATTTGCAGCAAAACTCAAAACACAAAATACCCATTTTCAATCAAAAGATATCCAATTTCAATCAAAAGATTCAATGTATCCATTGGATGAAACACATCGAATATCCAATGTTTCAACAATTTTACAAACAATAATCAATACAACTTTTGTCACATAATTGGATTGAAACAAAAATACTTCATTTTAAAGTCAAAATTGTACGAACAGAAACATGAGAAATATAGAACTAATCAATAATGAGGTTTCATCTTCAACCTTAGTTGAAGGTTTTAGCCTCTCATGATAACAAAAGACATAATTAAATCAATTGAAATCATAACAAAACTAAAACTTACAAAGAAAAACGTTCCAAAAGCTCAAGAACAACTCTAGGTCGAAGTTTAGGACTCAACAGCGCCCCCGGTACGTTTACAATAAAAAAATGGTATTTATAAGCTAATTTTAGGGTTTCAGCACTGCCAAGTCGGCCGATGAGCTCGATCACACTCAAGCATAAAATTTCCACATCCGATGGGCACGAGTACACTCGATCGCACTATATGTGCGCTCAAGCACACTACCTTTAGAGTTAGTCAATTCTTGTGAAATATGACTTTGTAGATCTTTGAGTTAGCTTTTTAATGACACAAAGAACGCTCCAATCAGAGTTTTACAACTTTAGATATGACCTTTTTGGTGGGACTTGTTGGGTGCGAGTCATCGCTCGACTCAAATTTGTTGCCAATGCTCCCCGAACTGTCTTAAACTCCAAAATTAATGGAATTAGCTACAGATGCACCTTAGCAACCTGTAAAAACACTAAAACACTAAAACTAGCCAAAAATATTAGAAGATAACAAAACTAAGGGTTTAACAAATACAAGTTAAGGGGCCTAAAATATGCAATATTTGAAGCTCAACACCTTCCCCCATTAGAACTTCTTCCAATTCCTTGACTAGCTCACCCTTTGGTTCGCCTTCGATTTTGCTACACACATTACCGATGGTTAAATCAGCAAAACCCGAGGGTTTCTATGAGGACGTGTTGTAGTATTTCCTTGCAACTGCTTGATCTCCCTTCACTTCTCCAACCCCTTCCTCGGTTGGGAACTTCATTTTCAGATGGTAGGTATGTTGAAGTTGCAGCCTTCAACTTATTTAGTGATGGACGCCTTATGATGGCATTGTATGCAGATGGACGATTAACCTCCAGAAAGTCCACCATTATAGTTGCTTGCTTGGGGGCTGTTCTCACTATGACAAGAAGGGAAATCAGCCCCATTGGTTGCACCTTTTCTCCAGCAAATCCAACTAGTGGTGATCCGTGCGGCTTGAACATTTTCTAATCAATTTTCATCTATTTGAAAAAACTAGGATCTAATGGATACCCCATTGTCATCGTCACCACCAAAGCATCATCATGGGGCATTGAAACTCTGACTTCATCGTCCTTGGAGAATGATAGAACCATCGATTCCTTCTTTAAGGCTTTCGAAGGCCTTTCAAGAAGAAGAATCTCCTCTACGTTCAATCTTTTGGCATGAGCCTTCTTGGCGGAGTTGGATTCTCATCCACCAGCAAATCCTCCCGAGATTGTATGGATCTCGGCTATCACATCTTGATTTTGAGGGTTTTGCTGGTCATCCTGACCACCCCTCGGCTCATGTCGCCTTTGCCTTTGCTCACCTCATCCCCGCCTGGGACCTTCATTGTGTGGCTCTATTCGCAGAGGCTAGTTATCCTGAGGGTTTCTTCCCCCCCTCCCCCCCCCCCCCTTTCTCTCTCTCTCCAGCTAAGAATCTCACCTATCTACCATTCTTGATGAAATTCTCTATTTCCAACCGCAAGGATAAGCAATCCTCGATTGTGTGACTGTGATCATTGTGATAGTCATAAAAATTTTGGTTATTGTGCTTCTGAGGTGGAACCCTCATCTTGGTTGACCACTTGAAATTGGGATGCATTAATCTCCATGAATACCTCGGTTACACTTGCATTCAATGGGGTCAATTTATGTTCTCATTGGTAGAACGGGTTTCTAGCTTTCTTCATGAATTTCTTTGGGTTTCTGTTGCTAGTTTCCCGAAACTCCCTCTTCTTCCCAGATTCTCCAGCTATCCTTTTACTGGTGTTGGCTTCACCTTGTGATTTCGACGTCAGCAAGGCTTTGATGGTTTCCTCCTAGTTTATGAACTCTTCTACTTTGCTCATAATTTGGTGAAGAGTTGTCAATGCAGGCTTCTGAGCTAACTCGGCCATCAATTTTCCCTCGATTTTTATCCCATTCATCAGGGCAACCATAACCATTTCTTCCTTCGAGTTCTCCATTCCTAGCTTCTCTCAGTTGAACCTAATCATGTAGTCCTTCAAGGACTCGTTCTTTCCTCGAGTTAGGGACAGCAAGTAGGAGGGAGACTTCTTCCTCTTTCGGATGGCTAAGAATTGGGTTGAGAACTGGTGTCCGAGGAACTTGAGGTTGTCTACAAACCTGGAGAGCGGCTTTCCGAACCATTCTTGGGCACTACCTTTCAAAAGTTAAAGGGAAAGCTTGGCATGCGATCTCTTCAAGAGTGTTATGAAGGACAAGATGAGCTCAGAAGCTCTCCATATGATTCACTAGATCTCCATTCCCATCATATATGTTGATGTGTGGGACTTTAAACTTCTTGGGCAGAGGGAACCTCATAACCCAATCAGTGAATGGCAAATTCGTATTTTGGATCAGGTCATCCACAATTGATCCGTCTTCTCCTCCGCCTTGCGCCTTCTATCGAGCCATCTCCACATATTTCAGCTTCAAATCCCTCACTTCATCATCGACATTGGGGGTCTCCTGGTGCCTCTCATGATGAGAATCGCCTTGAATGGTTGTTTCATGGTCGTCTAGAGTGGAACTTTTTTTATCATCTTCTGGACGTTTCTCCTTGCGTCTTTCTCCATGTTTTTTATCCTCTCTCAAACGGAATCGAGAAACGAGATCCTCATTCTGCTTCTAAAGCACCTCCATAGTTTTTGACATATGCTTCATATGAGCTTCCAGTGAAGCAATTCGACCGTTCGGATCGATGGATGTTTCAGACTGCCTAACTTTTAAGTTTGGTTCGAGAACCTCCCTTGAATGCGTAGTCACCATTTCGGGTTTTGTTGATAAGAACTGAGAGAATGTCGAGTTTCCCATAGAAGGGGCCAAACTATTGATGACAGTTTTTTGAGAGATGACGTGGCACTGAGTCCAAGAGAAGCTAGCCTAAAATTGGAGGAAAGTAGGATAAGAGCTGCCGGGGTGTGCCGACAAGGGATAGCTTTGATGCCTAAGTCAGTTGGTGATTTGAGAGAAAGAGAGCAAGTGAGCAAGAATGGCTTGAGAGTGATTACTAAATACTTAGTGGGAGCTTCTCTTTTACATGCATCAATGATCAGTTGGCATTCCCCGATTCTCGGCCCCACGTTCTCGAGTATCCACTATGCGCAATGTTGGGAAGGTGGATCATGGTACTATGGGTTACTCATGATCATGGGATCATGGAGTTCACTAGTATTTCGGTCATGTTTGTACCGAGCGTGGGTTCCCACTTTATTTTCGGGCATGCCTACACGTGGCTCAGTTTCGACATTACTGGTTTAGACCATGTTCTTTGATGAACGTGGCTTATGTTCTTGTAACAACCTTTTTCCCATTCTACCCTTGGTGGGCTGGCTTAGCTAAGGCTCGAGCCTTCCACCGGAGAGCTTTATGGGATGTAAACAAATTTGGGGGCTCATTGGATAGTTGTGGTTGATCTATTACCAAACAAGGTTGACTATTACCAATCTTTACCTTTTATCTACTAATTGCAGATAAAGTGTACATGTAGACCTTTTGGTGTCTTTTTGCAAAGAAAGAAAAAGATAAAATGTGGCAATAGTTATATATTATGCTTTTAGCTATTTATTTAGCCTTTTTTTTTTCTCCTTATCCAAAAACTATTCTCTTCTGCTTGCATCATTTATTTTTTTTTTGGATTTTGCAAGAGCTCAATCATGACAGAAACGCTGAAGTGACACTTTATTTTGATGCATATGATATTTACAAAGACTTGGGTAGATTAAGGTGTAGTGATGAGTCTAGTGAATATGCCAATGAATCAGACGGTGTGGAATAGGTGTAGTGATGAACATAATTTATATCCAATTTGAATTTTTAAGCTTGAACATATATACTTATTTTTATTGATATTTTTAAGGGTTAAATACCTAATATCCCCTTAGGGTTTCAAAACTTTATTTTTTTCCTCCTTAGGGTTTGGAAAGTGACCAAATTAGTCCTTCCATCAATTAACCATTAATTGACTTAACGGACTGACACGTGGACCAATTAGAAGTTGACATTTGGCACCTAATTAATTTTATTTTATTTTTGTCTTTTTTTTTAAAGACAAAAAAATTAGGGGTGGCCGAAACCACCCCTAGTGGGTACTGGAGGTGGCGAGCCACCCCTATGGAGCCAAGGGGTGGCAACCACCCCCAAACCACCATTTCAAATCCCCAATCCCCTCAAACCGCTCTGAATTTCTTCTCTGTTTCCCTTGCTCTACGCGCTTGGGGCCATTGTTGCTAACTAGCTCTCTCTGTCCTTGTAGCTCTTATATAATATTCTATAATTTTCTCGTGTTCAAATTTCAAACCCAACACAGTGAATTTACGTGGAAGATTTAGTGGTTTTGATTGGGATTCCAGGGAATATTTGTGTTGAAAATCGATGATGAAGAGGGCGAAATTGGAAAAGTTTGACATGTTCATGTCTCTGAGCAGACAAAGATCAATTCAGATTCTGATCGGAGTTGGGCTTTTGTATTTGCTTCTGATATCCTAGAAATCCACTTCGTGTTAAGGACTGGGTTGGGGTTGGCCGACCTTGGTGCCCAAGGGGAAGGCTGTAGCCACCCCCAATTTTTTTGTTGTCTTTTTTTCTTTTTTCTTTTTTTCTTTTTTCTTTTTTTATTTAATTTTAAAAAAAAATAAAAAAATTAATTAGGTGTCAAGTATCAACATTTAATTGGTTCACGTGTTAGTCCATTAAGTAAACTAACGGTCAACTGACGAAATGACTAATTTGGTCATTTTTCAAAACCACAAGGACTAATTTAGTCACTTTCCAAACCCTGGGGAAAAAAAATAAAGTTTTGAAACCCTAATGGGGTATTAGGTATTTAACCCTATTTTTAATTAAATGTAAATCATAATTTAGTCAAAGAGAGTGTAGAATGCTTGCATAATTATTTAAATAAAAATAAAAATTAATTAAAAAAATATATATATATTAACAATAACTATGGAGTAAATGATTATAGCCTATCGACAAGTCGACGCTAATAACCATTATTTTTATTTTTTATTTTGACGGAAGTCATCAGCGTTGACATATTGATTTCGGGTCTAAAACCACCATATGTCGACGTAATTATCAGTGTCGATGGCCGACCCGAACGTCAACATTAATGCTCATTAGTGTCAAAGTATATGCGTTGACCTTATTAGCGTCTGACATGTCATTATTAAACACCAATAGCAATAACATTGGACTTTTAGCGTCAATAAAAAGTTGATGCTAATAATCAATTTTTTTAAATTATTTTTTGGAGAAATTTCACTTTGACCCCTTGAATTTCCACGCGATTATACAAACCCCCTTCAAACTTTAAAATGTCTCACTTTGGACCCTTGAACTTTTAATTGCTCTCAAAGTGGATCCCTCCGTCAAATTTTAAACGTTACATGATGTTTATTGTGACGACCCACATAGGCAAATCAATTAACTAGTAATTGATCCCATGGCTCGCCTCCCAGCCCTGTCCCTTGCGGAACAAGACTCAGGGATTTAAATGTTTCTCGTCGTAATGAGAAAGCAGCGAAAGACTTTACTAAGACTATGGGAATAAGAGATAGAAATTGAAACATCACACAACATGCACCAGAAAAAATATAATAACATCAACACCATCACATAGATAAGCATCAAATGTACTAGTCATTGGATCATCATCAAGTAGGGGGTACAGACCATAAATAACATACCAACATTGTTCTAAAAAAGGATCAACAGATCACAGCTTAGATCTAAGCTTAAGCAGGGCTAAAAAGATCAAAATCTCAATCATATCTGCACGAGCAGTTCCTCCATCTTCCCACATAGCTCTCAGCCAGATAAGATCCATATCCTAAAAAATGACCCGAATCAGATCCTGTGTAGTCACTCAAGTTTGCTCCGACGGCATCCTCTCCTAGTGCATCTAAATCATGCAAGTATTCGTAATGATGGAAGAAAAGATAAATAAAAGGGTAAGTCTAACACTTAAATGATTTTTAACGCAAATAATACCCATGCCAGTTTAACAATGAACTCAGATGTTTTTATAAAAAGATAATAGTTTCATCATGACAGTTTATATTATGAGTGATATATATATGCATATGATACAAAAGTAATAGTCATAGTTCAACAGTATGGTCTATTTGAGATATTATCCATTCTCAGCAGGGTTGGCGCTGTCCCGATGGACTTATAGTACAATGTCGATGCCCCAACCATTGCACACTACTGTACATAACACTAGCGGCACGACCGAGTTCGACCTTGGGTGGCCCACACTGCTAATGATGTTTGTCCTATAATGATCACCCGTTAAGGCTGGGCCGGTCATGAACAACCATTGGATCCAAGGCCTATATAATTCACACATTTGACCATAAAACTAACATGTATA
Organism: Carpinus fangiana; assembly: GCA_006937295.1. Lineage (NCBI taxonomy): Eukaryota > Viridiplantae > Streptophyta > Magnoliopsida > Fagales > Betulaceae > Carpinus > Carpinus fangiana. The sequence goes on along the minus strand of CM017327.1, from coordinate 20,424,154 downwards.
GTAAGCCCATGGCCATTATACCATACATACCGGTGTACCATGTCATACAATACAAATTATCTTGTATGTATTTTACATGTATGTTCCTTTTACAAGTCTCACTTTATTAATATATTCAGCATAACATTTTTCTCAAAAATACTAGAGTTCATGTGCAGTAAGTATAAACTATGAGAGTTGTAAGATATGCATGTTTTTTTGGTACACAAAATAGATATGCAGTGCATGGAAAAATAACATCGAGCATTATGTGAGTTAAAACTCACCTGGGTCGAATAGAGTTTTCGAGTAATCCAACTGATTCGGGTTCTCCAAATCTGTGGAAAATCTTCTATTAGTCTTATTTTTACTAAAACAGCTCTAGAATAAGGAAAACAGGAGCTATGAGATGGCTAGTAAAAATGGAGTTCCCCTATCACACTCTAACTGTACATCTGGGTTCGAGACCGTATGTTCGCTCCGAGATTTGTAGGGAGAACCTTATTTTCTCTCAACTGTCCGCCTATTCTTCGACTCTTAGGGCTATTAAAGACTCCATAAGGCCTCCTAACTTAGAATATAACCTCCATGCAACGTAACAATGCTAAGTTAACAAAACGCTAACCTAAACAAGATTTAAAGCATAACTAAGATAACGATTACAACTAGTTACACAAAACAACAGTCGAGCAGCATAACGACATATTAAAAAGTTAGGTAACCGGGCATTGTCTCCGTGAAGTTAAACCTCAAGAATTCCTCCTCTGGCAGCACATAAACACTCACGAAACCTCACAAACTGGCAGCTTGGGGGAGTCTGAGAGCATGAGAAAACACAAGGGTAGGGGCTATTTATAGGAGATGATTGCTACCAACTCTCTAAAAAGTAGCGGACGTTCGCCCAACCCTAGCATACGTCCGGTACTTTTGTGCAGCGGTTCAAATAGTGTCTCGTACGTTCAGGTATTAACCAGGGGGTATTTCAAAAAGTAGTGTACGCCTGGTGGTCCTGCGTACGTCCGCTGTACTATTTTCCAAAGCGTGCGTTCGGTGGTCCCCTATCGTACGTCCACACTAAAAACAGCAGTGTACGTCCGCTTAACCTAACATATGTCCGCGCTTCAGTCCAAAATTGCCCCTTAAGTGGTTTTAGTGACCCAATTCAATCCCTTAACTAAGCTACTAATATCTAGTTAATTATTTGGATCATTACATTTATACTCTTGACTATTGTATAAAATTTTAACTTTCAAAACATTTTTTAATTTAAAAAGAAAATCAAAGATATTTTGGTCTTTTTTTTTGTTTTTTTAACTGCTAAAATTGACGAAAGGGTTCTAATTGAGAGCAATTCAAAATTTAGGGGTCCAAAGTAAAAATTTTTAAAATTTAGAAGAGTTTGTAATATCTCGTGAAAGTTCAGGGGACAAAGTGAAATTTTTCCTTCTTTTTTTTTTTAACTGATAATTCGGATCTGCTGCACCTATGCGGTTAAAAATGAAGGGCTGAGATTTAATCTCTCGTAAGTTTAGTTCTACCTAGTTGGGAAGTTGACTTGCTATTGCTAACTTGAACCGATAATTGTTACTGCATCAAAACTATTTCAAATGGGCCAAGGCCCAGTAGACACGTATATTGAGCAACACTGGGAACCAGGGGCACGCACCAGGTGTTGCATGGCGATCTCTACGTGGCAGTCCATCAAGAGACCGCGCACCACTCTTTCACCCTACTAAACGGAGCTCCCTCCCACTGCGCTTTACAGTTGGACAATGGCGAACTTGAAGCACCTTTCCACCGTCGCCAACGACGTCGTTCAGAAGTACTGCGCACAGTGAGTCTCCTCCCTCTCTGTCTTATAAAATTCATCCGTTTCCTGAATTTCTGGTCCATAAGAAGAATCAAATATTGTTGCAGGAAACTCGACACCCGTGTGGATGAATTGGCGGAAGAGTTTGAATCCGAGTGGAAGAAACTTCCGCCCGAAACAAGCGGCGATGGATATTCGTATTCGAGGAAATTTGTGGAGTTTTGCAGTGCAAAGGCTCTGGCTGTCGTTTGCCAAAACATACAAGAAAAGATCAGCGACGGGTCGTTTAGCCGCTTCACGTTTGACATGATGCTCGCTTGGGAGGCCCCGAGCTCTGCTGACGAGGAGGCTTCTATGGTGCCCGCCTCAACGCGATCTCTCTAATTAATCATCAAATATATATATATGGAGATAATTTATTGTTGTTAATTAATTTCCTGTCGATCTTATTTCTTTGTTTTTTGTATTTAGTTATGTTGTTCGTTTATGGTTGGGGTTGCAGGAGTGTTTGGCGAAGGAGAAACATGAGAGGAAGACACCGGCAAAAGTGACTAAAAAAGAAGAAGAAGATGAGATTCCACTTTTCTATTCGGACCTCATGCCACTCCTTGTAAGCTATACAGTTTTTCTCATTGTTATATATATATATATATATATATATATATATGATCTGTTTCAATTTGCAATTTCATTTCTATCGGATAAAAATTTCATCCAAACCAAATATGAAGGAAATAACCCATGGAAAAGGTTACAAAAATGCTATTTAAATTGAAGTTCAACGTTTGATAAGATCAATTTTTAGAAATAGTGCATTTTAAAAAAGTTTTTAAATCGTAATTTTTTTAAAAAAAAAACATTTTTTTTTTTATTTGGTTTAAAGTTACATTTTTTTTAATCTGCAAAATTAGAGTGACAAATTATATCTTAATGCTACTATTAGGAAGCATTACCTTTATTCAACAATCATGAAATATACTTAATGAAGCTTAATTTTATTGGATGTAAACAATTTTTTAGGACTAGTCCACTAGCGAAATTGGAGTATTATTTTATCCGTAAGGGCGGACCCAGTAATTTTTTCTTAGGGTGCCAGATCCCAAATTAAATATATATATTAAATTACTATTTTGCACCTGGGGATGCTTCCCTCCCTCATTATTTTTTCTTATTTTTTGTCCTCTCTCACCTTTCAATTCAATGCCGACAGAATGTTATGATTTTTCATTTTCATTTTTGTCTTCAAGTTTTAGGTATTTTTCCGACTTGCTGCGTGAGGCTAGGGAAAATTTATAAAAACCACAAAAACACACCCATATTGGCCCTAAGTTTAACCAACACCCTTTGATAGTTACAGTGTTTTCCAATGCATTGGAACTACCTAATGCTTTATTATATTGTAAAAAATCGTTCTCTCTCCTATCTCCTTCACATGTCCCATGTCTACTTTTATTTTTCCTCCATATGAAAGAGAAAAAAAATAATAAAATAAGAGTAAAGAAAGAGTATTTAATTGATATAGGGAAATATAAGGGAATATATTGTGATGTGTTTTTTTATAGGGAAGCAAAAAGTAGTTTTGTTCCATACATTTAAGGAAAATGGTTGGAAAGCTGTTGCTAGTACTCTTAAACTGCTGCGAGAGGCTAGGGACCCATCATAGTTTTTTTTTTCCTTGGCATTCATATTCTTCTAGGAATGTGTTCGTTGATAAAAGCTTATATATATTTTTTTATTATTATTATTAAAAGTGGGCAAGTGGCCCAAGTTGGGTTTTTTAAAGGGGTAACATTTTAGGGGGAAAATTTTTTCGGGGGGTTTGAATGGTAATTTTGGAAGGGCCATTATATATATATAAAGGGCTTAAGGAAAAATAAAATAAAATAAAATTGGGGTTGTCAAGGATGGAAAAAAAAATTTTGGGGTTGTCAAGGACCCCCGGGTCTGTCCCTGCTGATCCGTGTGGAGGAAGGGACGTTTTACATGGATCAAAGGTTTATGTGACATGAGTGGATACACGAACTAACTCTTTTCCTCGTTATATAATATATATATATATCTATTTAAAAAAAAAACCTCATGAAGCTTATGGAACTAAGGATCTAGTCTTGTTAAGATTATCAAATGATTAATTTAGTGCTATAGGTGATTAATTGAAACTATCACTCTTCCTCATTGGATGAGGGTTTTTTTTTTAATTTTTTTAATTTTTTTTTATGGGACTTATATAGAGTTTAATTTCTGCACTGGGGTTGTAGGTTGATAATGAACAAAACGTTGGAGAAGATGCATTTGCGTGGATGGCATCACTAGTTCCAGTAGTTGCAGATCCTGTTAATGCAAGATTTACCTTTGAAACCCTAACTGCACCAACAGGCTACCGGCTGCATTTTCCTGCCTATGACAAATTTCTGAAAGAAATTGACAAGTACGTAATTCAACCACTTTTTTCCTCTACTTCGAATGATGTCCATGTGCCAATATTATAACTCTTTTAAGGGGTTAACTTGGTTGGTTGAAAATGAGGATTACCTGTGGAAAATAAAGATTATGCATAAAAAATGGTTTTTATTCTGCAAAAGAAATTTAGAATACTCTCTCTTAAGCTATATTTTAAGCTGCAAAATAAATTTTCTCAGGCTTTAATGTACAACATTTAGTTAAAAATAAAAATAAAAATAAAAAAACACATCCGTTTTCTACTACAATGTTTTTTGATTTCGTCTGTTTGTTCCCTTTCTGCAACTCGCATGTTAGAGAGTACGCACTTGACAGTATAAAAAGAGGGAAAAGAGGGAGTTCGTGTAATATTTCTAACAAAGTCGAACTCAATCAAAGCAAATATTGCATTCATGATTGGTATAAGACACTATTTGAAATAGCAATTGCAGCTAGCTGACTTGGCCTTTCTTGTGGGGATTCTTGGTTTTATAGATGCATAAAACATTTGCAAAAACAAGCAACACCAAAGGGTGTGGAGCTGGCTGATGATGAATTTATATTGCATGTGGAAGGAACTGCAAGCTCCCAAAGAGTGGTGCGCCACATTGGAGGGACAAGTTGGCCTGGTTTGTCTCATAATTTTCTTTCATTGGTCTTTAAATGTTGGAGAATTATGTTAGTGATGGATTATTCCTTGAACTTACTATGAAGGCTGTTTATTCAGGTAGGCTTACACTAACCAATTATGCTCTCTACTTTGAGGCTTCTGGACTTGTAACATATGAAGATGCCCTTAAAATAGACCTTTCAAAGAACGGGGAACGTAGTGTGAAACCAGCTTCCACGGGTCCATGGGGTGCTCCACTTTTCGACAATGCCATAGTATATGAGTCGCCTGAATTGTAAGTGTTAGAAAATATTGATTTATAGGTTTATTCACTTCTTATTTATTCTAGGGTTTCTTGTTCACCGCTCCTAATTTTTCTATAAATACCATTAATTGTAATAAAGTTTAATATACTTTCAATACAATCAAGAAGTAGCCCTACGGACCTTTGTCCGTCTCTTCCACTCTCTCTTTCATATTATATAGTTTTACATTAAGGATACTTGTGCTGCATATGAAACGTATTGATATCATAAGTCACATATGCTTAAAAGTGGATAAGCTTGCTTATATATTGATGCTTTAGAGGATGCATCCCTTCTAGTTTGGTCTTGCTATGACATCTTTTTTTTGTTTGACATAAACACTAGACATAGGTGTTAATTTTTAATCATGATAATTTTGGTCTAGAACATTAATAAGATGTGTCATGCGACTAATACGGATAAGGATCTTTAACAATTTAGACAGCACATGTAAGAGAGCTACATAAGACGACTAAATGGCCGAATAGCCTAAAATTTATTTGGGCAGGTAGATCTAATATGGGCTCTCTCACAATGTGCTGCTCAAATTACCAGAGATCTCAATGCCGGCTAATATACCTCATACTTGTGTGTACAAATGCATCACCAAATAGGCAAGCTTCTCAATTAAGTCTTAAATTTTGTTATATGATTTGCAAGTGATGCGTGTCAATTTTCAGATCAGAGGGACTTGTGCTGGAGTTTCCTGAGGTAACAAGCTCTACAAGACGAGACCACTGGCTTGCAATCATAAAGGAGATTATGTTCATGCACCGATTTTTATCAAAATACAAGGTGGAATGTCAACTCCAAGCATGGGAAATGCATGCAAGGACAATATTGGGAATCATAAGGCTGCACGCAGCGAGAGAACTGCTACGAATATCGCCCCCTGCTCCAACAAAATTCTTGATTTTTGCTTTGTTTGATGAGTTGCCAAAGGGAGACTATATATTGGAAGAACTTGCAGAGAGTCTAAAGAAGGTCAACAGCGGGCACCCGTGCAGCGCAAGCTCAACCCTGAAGGATTTGAACATGTCGCAGTCGATGATCTCTAGTGCAGAAGTGAAAGAAGTTGGAGAGGAAAACGTGTACCTAAGTGGTCTACATGACAACCAGTCCTCATTGGAGACTACTATTAATCAAGCTAGAGAAGAAGAAAAGGATATTGCTATTGCCAAAGCTACCACTGAGGGGTTGAAAGAGGAAGGAATTGCTGAAAGTGCCCTTGTTCTTAAGGTAACTAAGCACATAAACTCGCATTCCACAATTATTATTATTTTTTTCTATTTGTCTTGATTTGTTTGGTTCGCTCGTTCTTAGCCAAACGATTAGAGTTAAGCTTGTGGTCAAGGGGAATGTGTATTATCCATATAGGGGATCGTTCAATTGAGATGATTCATTCACCCGAGAGATGAATAGAAAAGAAATGATTGTGGGTGTGTTATCATTATACAGCATGCCATGGTTGGTGTAGGTCAAGGGAATGAAATTTGGCTCGCTTAATATCATTTAGTATGCTTTTTTTTTTTTTTTAATCCTATTTTTTAGGCATAAACGCATCTTTTAATCAATCAAAGATATTAAATATGCTCTAAAAATGACCTCATAGTGTCACCTAATTCTGCCATGTAGGAGCTACTAAAGCCACTTCAAAGTGGTTTGCTTTGGTTTCAAGATATTCTCACATGGGAAAGACCAGCAGCTACCATCATCTTTATTGCTGCAACCCTTATAACCATCTACAAGTAAGTTTTCTCTCACCTTATTTCTAGTTTGCTTGTTTGGTGAAAATTGGAGGTGCTTAATTGTGTTTATTAGAGTGAGCACGATTTGAAATGTTAAAACTGCAATTTTAAACGTTAAACTGCGATTTCTAAAATTGCACGTTTTGAAATCGCAAACTCAAATGCGTACAAAGCCGTTGAGGAACATGAATAACATTTTCTTGGTGTTTTAGGGAGTGGATTGGCAAGGCAATAGCATGTTTTTGTTTATGGGTTGTAGCAAAGATGGTTGAAGCAAGACGAGAAAGGATTAATGAGAGGTGCAATGAGATTGTAGTCAGCACAGCCTCCGACCAGAGTACAATGGAGAGCATAGTCTCTGCCCAGCACGGATTGCAAACTGTTCATAAGGTTGTGCAGACAACAAACATAGCATTATTGAAAATATGGTCAATATTTGTCTCAAAGACTCGTAAGGTACTATGCTTCAAATCCCCCACACAATTTACTTTCTTCTTGCTACTATTTACATGCTTCAAATTAGCAACCAATGTATTTTCTTTTTTATAAGTTACTATTTCCACATTATCTTGGTATCTATCTCTTGGTAAAAATTACCAAGACCATTTCTCTTTGAGAAAATTGATGCCATGAAAAAAATGGGATTTGGCCCTTAGGATTTTTCGCTGCGTTTTCGTGTGATTGACTCACAAGGTAGCCCCTATAGTGATGGCATGACAAGATGGGAACTACTTCCCTTTACTCGAAAATTGCATTGGTAACTTTATAAAAAAGAAAATGTATTGGTTGATAATTTGACAAAGAATAAAGAGAAATGTTAGGGGTACTAAATTTTTTTTATCAAGATATGGATATGAAGATGATGCGGTGCTTATTCATTGGAGATGATCAAAACAATTAATTAAAAAAAAAAATGTTATGAGTACTAATAAATAACCACATTATTTCGGTACCCATTTTTTGGTAAAAGATTTAATACCTATAGCATTTCTCTTTCTCAAAACATAAAAATAGTTTGTATGAAAATTAAGGTTTAGTCGGTGTGAGGCTAGGTTTTCATGAAAAAAACCGCTAGGATTGACCTCTAAAGAGTTTATGATTTATGGCGAAGAGTGTGGGCATTCATCACACTAGTCTTTCTTAAATAAACGCCTATCCCTAGAGTCCTAATCTTTGACTCCTAAGTAGTAGCCCTCCACTTCAAGAGGAGGAGGAATTCTATTAGCTTGACGAGAGTCCTTAAAGAGAGAACAAATCTAGCTTTAAAGGGCTCGGGACACGCGTCATTCCATGACATGTCCTAATATACCATTAGTTATAATTTAGATTTGTGTTTGGTTGGTTGCAGCATGCAGATATGGTTATGATAGGGATGATTGGAATAGCAATGATAGTAGCAATGGTTCCAATGAAGTTCATCATCATGTTCATCACCTTGTGTTGCTTCTCCACCGCCTCCAAGCTTGGGAAGCGCGTGGGAAACAAACAAGGGAACAGACGCCTCAAGGAATGGTGGGACTCCATTCCGGTCATCCCTGTCCGCGTCGTAGACAAGCCTCTTGACAGCCCTACCTGCAACTAGCTTCTTCTGCTTGTCTTATTAGCAGTTACGATATACAGAGTGCACATGGACATGGCTTTTCATGTTTTGTTGTTTGGTTGGTTGGGTTTTTTTTTTTTTTTCTTCTTTGTAACTCTAGACTCGATTTCTACTGCCCCCACATGAAATTACGAAGTTTTGTAATTTGGGAAGATTTGTTGTAAAAATTTTAATTTAAATAAGAATCATATTGGCCACATGATTTTTGCAAGGACATGAAATTCAATAACATCCAACAGGATAGGATGTGCATATATATATATAAACTGTAAAACACTCATGTTTATGTGCAGAAGCTATCCTTTATAAAGAAAAATAAAAATAAGGGTAAATATATTATAAGTTTTTGAGTCAACCTGCCAAAATTAGAAATTCCTTAGGTTTTCTTTTCTGACAATTTACTCCCTGGGTCAATCAAAATGACAATAAACTTCCTACCGTCAAATTTTGTTAACTGCCGTTATTTTTGTTTAAACGAACCGTTTCACTTAAGTCCACGTCAATCTGTGAAACCACTAAACCACCTCAAGCACAAAACCCACTGGCGACAGAACCCACCGACACACCCACGGAGACCCACGGGCGCAGACAAACTGAACCATTATCCTTCGCATTCTCACAGACAACACCATCCCATTTGCAGCAATTGGATTCACCGGACCAGGCTGTGACGATGGACCCGTTTGTGAGGTTTCCTGCAAACTCCTTCAGCGCCACCAGATCATGAGGATCCAAGATGGGGCTGGGCTTTTCAGACCCATAGATGAATAAAGAAAGAAAGCCAAGAATACCCATTGGAGGAAAGTCATTGGAACAGACCGCAGCACCACCATTGCTAATACCACAGAAAATTTCCCAGCTCAAATCAAGGCCAACACTCCCATGCACTGCTTTTCAGAAGCAAGAAGAAATTCAAATGAAGAAACTCGCACACCAACGTGCCTAAAGAAGTGCAGCTTGCAAATGAAGCAAGAATTACAAGTAAAAGACAATTGAGATCACAAATTCCCACCAGAAATCGAGTGTTTAACAAACACTGCCCTCTATAGGAGGAAAGGACGCCCAAATGAAGAAAACCACCTCAGAAACCACAAAAGGAGAAACTAATAACAGCTTGCAAGTGAAGCAATTAACAGTGAGTCTACGTTGGTGGGTTCTGTCGCCTGTGGATTCTGCACTTGAGGGGGCTTGGTGGTTTCACAGATTGACGTGGACTCAAGTGAAACGGTTCGTTTAAACAAAAATAACGACAGTTAACAAAATTTGACGGTAGAGAGTTTATTGCCATTTCGATTGACCCAAAAAATAAATTGTCCAAAAAAAAAAAAAAAAACCTAGAGAGTTTTTAATTTTGATGGGTTAAACTCAGAGACTTATAATATATTTACCCTAAAAATAAACAATTAAGAATTGAAAAAAAGTAATGCACGACCACCATGATGATGGTGGCAGCTGTGGTGACTGTTGGATTAGCATGGTGGCAATGGCAACCACCACGATGGTCGATAAATTTCCAAGAAACGCATGGCTTGGTTATGTTGAATTTAGGTTTTTTTGTCGTTCATTTTATTTTTTGAAAACACTTCTCAATCTTATGATTTTAAAGAGATACCACTTAATTTACAATTTTTTTTTTTTAATTTTTGAACCCCACAAATAATTCTCAATTTTCACATTTTTCAAAACTCAAAACTTTATCAAACCAGTCTGGTTATATCCCTTCATTTCTAATGATTCCTATGCTTGTAGGTAAAGGGAAACAAATAGTTTTCAATAGTTGGGTCCCAAGCAAAAAAGAAGCTGAAATTCCTTATAATTAGATTATTCAAGTTGGAAGTTCTCAAGAGCCAATTTGACTACTAAGTTTTCATTAATGGTAAACCGATTCTTAAGTTAAAACTAAAATTGAGTTGGGTTAAAATTTGGATGGATTTGGTACTATAAGATCTAAATGTAATCAATAATAATAATAACAATATATCAATAACCAAGCTTCTTAGACAAGAAAATATGGGTACAATTACAGACACATCCAATGCAAATTGAATATAGACTTCAAATAGTTTTATGTTTGAGTGGCAGAGTCGGATCTAAACTTGGATTATTGTATGAATGCAAATCTGTTCAAATAAAGATTAAATCTGATCGCCATTACACTGTTTGCATTTATGCTCACCAAGATGTCAATGTGGTTTGGGTTCCTCCATCCTGTGTTTAAACTAGTAATATTGTATAGTATGTATTGTACACCCCTTGAGTTCATACTTTTATCTAACGCAGAAATACAGAGAAAATACATAAGAAGAAAGCAAAAGGCTCATTTTATAATTTTTGGTTTATGAAGAGAAAAAATAATAATAATAAATTTGCGAAGAAAAAATACCCACTTTTTTCCTCTAAAGCCCAATATTTTTTTTTTAAAAAAAAAAATTATTTATTTATTTATTTTTAAGATGAAATGATAATATAAATGAGAATTGTAAATAATAAAATTTTATTTCCATCATGATTTTCAGAAAAATACTATATATAATAGGAAAATGTTAGGCTTACAAACAAATTTTACAAACTGATGTAGCACAATATGATTAGGTTTCTTTAAATTTGAATTTATCTCATTTCTAATCGTGTTGTGTCACATCAGTTTGTAAAATTTGTTTATAAAGCATAGCATTCCTCTATATAATATATTTCTAGCCGAACTCTAGACTCATTGCCTAAGATCATCTTTATTGATGGTAATTGCCAATTGGCAAATCCATTGATGCAAAATGTTGCCTCCTAACTATTATATGTCAAAGCCGTGTGGGGGAGGTCAGCCACCCCCTATGGCTTGAGTTTGGGTGTGCTACTCTATTGGGTGATTTGTGAAATGCTGACGCGTAAGCACGAGATTGGAGGGTGTAAAACAGGGGTTTCGGTAATTTTAGAGAAAAACGCTAACTACAACTGTGCTAATACTCCAAATGACCAGTCAATTTGGAGCTTTTCTAGAATTTCTTAGAAAGCCCAATTTTACCCAGTAACGAGACAATGTGAGACTTAACACTCATGACTATCTTTACAAACCAACTACTCTATATGAGTTACCCCTCATCTTCCCAATATGAAATGTTATAGTTTCAGTGACGGGTGGCAAAACGGGTTGGCCAGTCGGATTTGGATCGATCTGCTTGACCCGCCAACCCGTTTAATAAACAAGTCAAACATTTCAACCCAAACACAACATGCTAATTTAACGAGTCACACGACACGACCTGTGTGACCCATTTAATTAATGGGTCATGTTGGGTTGACACAACCTGAATGACCCGAACCTGAAGTTTTTCTTTTAGTTTATATATAATGGGTCAACCCGCGGGTTGACACAACCCGACTCATTTATGACCGAATCCGTTTAATATAAGCCCTAACGATAAAATTACGTGTTGGTTTCATGGGTCACAGAGGCCTAGTTTCACATCCATATTTATTTGAAGTTAAACTCAACAATAAAATCACACCACCTTCTCATCAAAGAAACTAACCAAATTCGCCCCCAAGTTAACAGATTCATAGTAGCAAAATATCTGCAAGAACGAGTAGTACTCTGAAGCCAATAAATGAAGATCCTAGGAGGTCTTCAGAAGTAAATTCTAAAGCTTCTTGAAACATACCCTACCCTGCTAAACAGGTGGAAAACGTATTCGTTGCAGAGATATTCTAGTCTATAAAACATAAATAGTGGAGATGACCATAAGATTGAAAAAGCAACCTATGAAAGTTCATCTACTTTCATCAGTTGGCATAAAAGATCTAAGCACTAAATTTGGTAAAACAGGAACCTAATATTAAAAGTCTTGTGTGGTCAATGAAAAGCTAGGATGTTGGGCAATGGAAGCTCTTGTGAACACATTATCCTTACTTCTAAACTGATAAAAGAACATCAGAAACCACACAATGAGCCCTTAGAACACCATAAAGTAGTAACCAGACAAACCTGGTCAGACAACCAAGCATACAGGCCCATGCAATCAAAGGTAACCCAGAAAATCAAAGGTCCGACTACTTTTTGAGCATGAGTTCAATCAGATGTACACAAACATGAGTCATGGTCACTAACCTTTCCCTCATTTACCTATTTCTAAGAAGAGTGGTCGGAACATAAAAACCTGCTCCATGTTACATATCAGTAGTCACAGTTGCTAGTTTCCTCTTGCCTTTTCCAAGTCAGGAAGATCTGCCAATGCAATACCTTCCATGTTAGTTAGAGTGGAGGAGGTAAAGGATAAGAGAAAAAAAACAAAAAACATGTATGTTTATTCTAAAGAAAATTAAAGAACAAAAAACGGAAAAAGATGCAGGCATACATGAATGAAGCAAAAATAGTAATAGCCTACACATTTAATATTGATACCCAATGATTTGTTCAAAAATGCATTCAATTAGCAACTTTCTAAAATGCACCAAACAAGTTTCTACTTTCATAGGAAAATGGATTGACTGACAATTAAAAGAGCATATACCTGAGAGAAAGTTCTTGTAGTTCTTCAGAAAGAAAGACCCATTTCTCTTAAAATAATACAGACAATGAAATACCCCCAGCCCCTTCACTTTTTTATAGCTTGGAAAATATATATATATATATACACACACACACAATGAAATAACTCAATTAAAAACATGGATTTCATGATTTATACCATTAAAAGTGTAAAGAGTCCCCAAGGCCCCAAGTACACATAAAGTATATAAGAGAGCCACCTAGCTAGTTGGGGTGAAAAGAACAAGAAAATCAAACCATAGATTTCATGGTTTACATAAAAGATTAATGGAAAATTATAAAATTATTCCTTAGGTTTGCGCTCTATTACCACTCAGCACTCTAGTTTCTAATTTCAACAACTAATTCCGTGAGCTTTTACTCATTTCCCAAATCATTCTTTCCATCACCTTTTCCTCCAAATAATTAATGGATATGTGACCACTTGTCCACAAAGCCACATCAAAACTACCACCTCACTGCACCTGTCTAACCAGCAACATTAAATTTGTTGAAAAAGTTTTTTTTTAGTTCCATAAAGAAAAGAAAAAAGAAAAAGAAGCAGCCGAAGCAACAATCTCGCCCCTACCATAAGCAAAATCAATAAATTCTTGAAAGCCCACAGAATTCACAACATCAAGGTTGGGACTCCCTCCTCAATGGACGTCCTAGAATCTTCTTTTCCACCGAATGGCATATTCCGGTCTGATATTGTGGGTTGGGCCATAAAATCCATGTTGCAGTTCTTAAACTGGACCAAGTCCTTGGATGTGTACCTATATTTTCCCTTCGTCCTCCGTCCCAGACAATATCAAATTAGACTACACTATTTGAGGCCAAGAATATGACCTACACAGATCTGGGTTCGGGACTCACCTACACCAACCTCTTTGACCAAATGGTGTATGTTGTGATTTTCCTATGAAAAGAGTCGAACACCTGGATATCCAGATCTTTATCACCAGAACTGGTTGGCCCAACAGCAACAATATTGACCAAATCAGATGCAATATTCACAACACTACCACCTATAGTCGCAAATCGCAATGTGATAAGTAAGTTCATTTCCAAACTGCCAGTTAGGACACTGGCTTGGCCAGGTATCTGGATCTTCTTCTTCTTCTTCTTCTTCTTCCATCTTTCCTTCTGCTTCCTTCTTCTTCTTCTTCATTTTTTGTGTGTGTGTGTGTGTGTATATTTTAATTCCTTTAAGGGCATAGTAATTTTATTTGTTTATTTTTTTCCCTTTTTAACAAATTTGGAGTGGTTGGTTGGCTACGTGGCAATGAGGTGACAGCTCTAATGTGGCTTAGTGCACACGTGGCAACATTTCCATTAATTATTTGGAACAAAAGGAGATGGAATGAGTGGCTTAAAAAAGAGGCAAAAGCAACAGAGTTAATTGTTGAAATTAGAAACCCAACCAACGATTTGTAATTGAGTGAAAACCCAGGGAGTAACTTCAAAATTTTCCAAAATGAAAACAGAAGGAATTTTCACATTGCAAAAAACAAAAAATAATTTTCTAAGCATACATGAAATGCAACCAAGTTATTTCAAAATGCTATTATACAATATTCTCATAAAAGGGATTAAATTTAAGACTCACACAGCATTCCTTCGTCATCAGTGCTTCCATCATCTTGACCATCATACTGCATAAGAACAAAATTTGTGGTACATGATCAGGTGATGAAGTGTAAAGTCTAGTCACTACATTACTCATTCTTTACAGTAAATAGAAGGAATAAAATTACCGCAGCAGCAGCATCATCATCTGAGGCCAAATCAGCTGCAAAAGACCACCAAAAAATCAGTCTTAGTACAAGTAAACTACTCTCTACATTAGCCAAATTCTAATTTAGTCTTGATGCAACACTGCTAATCAGAAGAAAACAATAGAACAGTCTAAATGACAGAATACCATTTACCAGAAATTTTAAGGCACTTGATGCTAAAGTGAAGATTCAATCTTAAAAAAAAAAAAAACAATATAGTAGCGTGTAGATTTGATCATGCAACATTCTAAGGGTTATTTTTCACACTAACCCCAAGGGGTTGGCCCAAGTGGTAAGGCCTTGGTCTTGAGGGTTTGCTCCCTTCAAGGTCCAAGGTTCAACACCTCATGGGTGCAAACAATCCTTTGGGGCCACACCTCCTGGTGAAAAAGCCAGCGACTTAACCAGTTCCGTTTAGGGAAACTTCCGAGGGTGCGGTGCATGGGACCAAGGTTTACTTTGCAGGGGTGGGTCCGAAGGGCCCTGCCTTGGAGAGGTTCCTCAACATCAAAAAAAAAAATTTCACACTATTTTTTTTTTTTTTTTATGTGGAAGAGTATAACAGAAACAGCAACTGGAGAAGTTCCAGGGGATACTGGCGTGGATCTTGTCCAAATCTCCATCCAAACTAGTACTTCTATCATTGGCTCAACTTGTCAGACTTATTTAATGTAAGAAAATTGAAAGTTTCTGAAATTTTAATAAATAAGTGGAATTTATGGTGATAGAAAGGGCAGGCAAAGCCCATGCACCAAGAGAGAGAGAGAGAGAGAGAGAGAGCAAAGTAATAAAGGAAAGCCTAGTAGACCCTATCCTAAAAGGTAATCCATAGATGAAAAGTTGGAAGTACAAAATTCTTTGACAATACATCTCAAAGAAATTCAATGTTGCCTCTTGTAGATATGTACAAAGATGCAAAGCAATAAGAAATAATGATCATATACTTCTACTTTCAGCCTTAAGCCACCACGTACAGATGCGCTTCATAATCTTAGCATCACCTAATACATGCAGAAACAAGAAGGCAAGATAAATCTTTAACTACCAAGATAGGCCCTTTCATTAGATGCATGGATCTAGAAATATTTGAGAAAATAGTTCACAAGCAAGTTATTTGTCCATTTGAGAAGTGTTTGAGGAACTTTATGCCACCTCATGCTTTTTTTTTTTTGGCTTTTCACCATCCTTACTTTCATGGTTTTCTTCTTGTACAGTTGTTTTCTCTGGAGAACTTAACCTACGTGTAAATTATATTTTCCTTTCTTTTAAAAAAAGAAAAAATCAAATTATGTTTGACACACACGGATTCATTACTCTCAATCTGTAATTCACACAAGAAGCAAAAGTAAGGAGGAAAAAAAACAGGGTGAAGGATGGGTGAGTGAGAGATCAGCCATCATCTGTGGGTCTCAGTAGGGGAAGGACTACAAAAAGTACAATTGATGAGAGTTCAGGGAAAATAGTTGTAAGGTTTTTCTTAACGCAAAGGTACGATGACAGAACATGTCTTGTGAGGTCTCTTTTTTTCCCGCTTAAATTTAAACAAAACACAATTTTTCCGACAATACATGTAGTTGTCACCAATTTTTTGAAAAAAAAAAAAAATCAATGGAACCAGCCCCTTGTAATTAAGGTATAGTTGAGTTGAATAGACCTGAATACAAATTTTTCAACAATACCACATGGTTACTCAACAAGCGAGTTGGAGAAGGGTACAAAGCATTGCAACAGACAAGGTCCCGGAAACATTTGTAACAAAAGAGTACAACATAACATGCAGCAACATGGTTGAAACAGCAGAAACAGGGAAGAGATTTGGTATGCCAGCTAAACAGTTGGTGCATGCAATTTATAAGAGAATAAGAAAGAAACATACGATGGCACCAGACTATTAAAACAGATAAACCTCATATTGCATGAAAATGTTGTAAATGCTATCCTACTATGTGAGGCAAAACCACCTCAGTGAAGCGTGAAAAATAAAAGAAAAGAAAATCATCCAGGTCAGAAGCAGCCCATGATTGCAATGTATATTTGGAGTTATGCAAATATTCCAAGATTGAATTGCAAGGGAAACATGTACTCGTCTTTTGTAAGTGGTCATGCCAACTAAGGTGGTTAAATCATTGTGTTGCTGGAAATAACACTTTAATAGACATTGTAGTGGTGCAATTTAGGAGGTAATTCCTTTGTGTTTAATGTGATGTCTTTAAAGAAATGCATGCACTTTTGAAGGATGTAAATCTCCCATAATGAGGTCGATTTTGTTATTGAGATCTCTTTGCAATTGAAAGCAGCTACTAATACATTTTCTTTCTCTGATTTGTCACAGTTCTTCAATCTTAAAATTTTAGATACGAGATTTGCTTGGATATCCTCAACACACCTTTTCAATGAAATTTTATAGATATAAAATTACTCGGAGATTGAAAACACATGCACACAAGAGAAGGGGGGAGGGCAAACCATACCAACAAAAAAAGGAAGAAAATCTGCATCAATGTATCCAGCTAAAAAAAAAGGGCATCGAGAACTCACAAATTGAGCGCAGTTCTGAAAGACCCACATTAATATCCAAATAAATTTGATCACCACCTCACAAAATCAAATACAAGATAAAACTATCATAAAAGAAAATTATAGATTTCCCTGCCAATGATCTCTAACTCAAATAGCACCTTCTCCTCTTGTAAGCACGGGATAGAGACCAAGGATGCCCTTTCAAAACCCATTTAATGTGAGTAACCACCAATAAAAGAAAATTATAAATCCACACAACCCACCCCAACCCAAAAAAAAATGGTAACACTCCACCCATGTGAAATCGTGAATAAAAATCAAGTCAGAATCCTTAAAATATACAAAAAAATAAAAATAAAAACAGAAGAAAACCACAACACAAGCGTGCAGTCATTGAAAAATGCTCATATCCAAAGCCAGTGCATAAACAATGTCAGACATGGAAATATCCATATCATAAAACCAAAACCCAGAAACTGTTATCTGAACTTACAAGTTGACTCTTCCTCATCCTCGTCGCACCATTTGTTCCAATCAACCTTAAGGTAAGGAGCAGGTTTTACTTCTGACTTTAATAGTCCTTTCCACCAACCTTTCTGCTCTTTCTGGATTGAGCACATGATGTTCCTTAACCCAACTTTAGTTTTACAACCCTGCACCATTAGAGTAAAAAAATCAATGCATCTAGAAACCTCCACTACTTTCAAAAGTTAAATTGGAATGAACTTGGAACATCACAACTACAAAATGGCCATCATTATAGATGCTGCTGTTCTGAAAAACTAAAATACTGTTCAAGACTTGAAGTCTCTAATGAGCTAACATTCATTTATCATAGTTAAGCAAAGGAAAGTCAAATTCATCAAATGATCTACAATCTACATATCATACAAGAAAATTACAATTGTAAAGTACACGCCTTAATCACTGGATGCCAAATGGCCACAAATTCTTAGACAAGTAAGACTTTTTAATTCTTAAATAGAAAGCATATATGGCTTCATTAATGCAATAAAAACCACCAGCTTTAACAAGCTACAACATTTCTTTCTTTTGGCCAAACTCCAAGCACTTGACATACTCCTGTGTTTGAACAGCACCAAAGGCAGTTGATGTGTTCCATTTTAGATGCTTAAATGGCACTTAGACAATTTTGGAAAATCAAAAGCTGGTCTAACCGTGCTGTTGAAAGGTTAACAGCCATTGCAACATAGCTGCTTCATGGTAAAACCTGAGGTGACAGATGGTACTGATGTAGTTGCAAACAGATTGATGGCCGAGGGACTAGGTGTAAGTGCCACAGCAACCATGGAGGAAGAGGTGGTATGGCAGAGAAAAAATAGATAAGGTTGATGGGTAGAGATGCAATCCATGGTTGCGAAAAAGTGTAAAGGAGGTACTTAATGGTGGGTTATGTGTGAACAATATTTTTAGGGAAACGGATCCTCTCCATTTCAAATGAAATAGAGAGTATCAATTTAGTGCATTTAGGAGGACAAACTTGTCCAAAAAATTTGCCCCTAAAAAATAAGGACAATATTGCCCTCCTAAATGCACTAAATGGATACTCTCCATTTCAAATGAAATGGAGAGGATCCTTTTCCTATTTTTAGTGATATTGACAACATGACGATAAAAACAAAAAATTAAAAATTAAAAGGTCATATCATGCTTAATTTTGATTAGAGGAAAAGAAAAAAAATCAAACAAAGTATTAATTGAAGCTTCCTTCACTATAGTATAGATATCTGTTTGGACAAGGCACATATGTTCCATGAATATAGTTTTCAAATTGCATAACTTCAATACTCTGCCAACTTTATTTTCTCCGGAAACCGATGATATAATTACCAATCATTGTGTTCACACAAGCATACCACTTATCAAAAAAATAAAATCACACAAGCATACACACAAACATTTAGGGGCAGACAGAAAGGAGATGTGAAATTGTAAATAATCTAACCCCAAATGGTAGTACAATCAATTAGGAACCACGCCTTATGAAACACAGGTTATTGGTTCAAATATCTTCCTCCACCTCCCCTTAGAGCCAAACTCACTCATCCAAACAAAAATATTTAAAATAATTTACTAATAGGTAGGCCATATAAAGGTCAAAACAAAGTATGATGAAAATAACCAAGTGAAAAGCACTCTCACCTCAGGTAATATTGGGCCATACAATTCCAAGCTGAAGTCAAAGGATTCTCCTTGCACCCCTTGAGCAGAGAAACTGAACAAGCCTTGAGGCTCACACTTCACAGAAACGTCTTTTGCATCAGGTAGAGCAACAGTCAGATAAACCTTATCAGAGCGCTGAGCCCAAAGAACCTCTGGATGGCGACTGCATTCAAGAAAAATAATCAATTTTATATTTCACTAACAACCTCATCAAATCACTTTTTTGTTGGACTATGGTGCATAATATCTCTTATTTTTCTAATTTTCTCAATTTGTGGATTTTTGCTTTTCTTTTAGCATGTATGGGGGACTTTCTTTGTACACTTCTCATGTCCTAGGGTTGCGCCCTTCTATACTTTTCCATGAAATAAATTAATTAAAAAAAATAGAATTTAATGATTGCATTTGATACTTCACCTCTATTAAATCAGATTTATAAAAAAAAGGAAGTAGTCTCTTACATTTTTCACAACCTTACATTTCAATCCAGAGTTACTGGATTCCTCTACCCACCATAGGAACCATGAAAAGGATCATGTCTCCCAATTGATGATATTTCCAAGTTCCAATTCACCAAAACCCCTACCATGTATCTTTGTTGAACAAATACGAGAAATTCAACTAAAACTTTATAAGAGAAATTATAATATATGTGGAAGATAAAGAGCAGAAAAATGGCGATAAAGGCCAATCATTTTGTAAATTTAAGTCTTTATTCATACATACTGACATAATAGAGTGTCTGCATATCTATTTATATTGGTATCTACATATATGCATGTCAATCCCACGAGCCTCTTATCCATTCTCATACGATCACGGCAGGAGAGCAAGTCAAAATAGAAATTATTGGTCATTAAGGCATATTCTCAAAATACCTATAACTACAGCTGCGGCCAATAGGCGCATGATTGGGTAATATGCCAATTTGTCCACTATCAGTAGATAAAATGATTTATCATACCAAAGGAACCCAATTAAACGTTTTGATGGAGAGCATGAGCCCAAATAGTGAACCAATAAAGCCTAGCCCCCAACGTACAGAGTATCAAGTTTAAGAGCCAACAATGTCCCTGTACAAGCAGCACAAACCCAAAGATACCACGTTCGGTGGTACCAGGTAAAGTAGCCATATGTTTTAAATCTATTGGTCATGTTTCAAATCTATTGGTCCATTATCAGGTGCTAATTGAGATGCATCGTCAACCTATCTTAACCAAGTAAAACAACACAGACAATACTGTTAATATCCCACGACAACATTACAATGCCGCAAACAAGGCAATGTAGCCTTCTGCACAGCATCTAGAACATCAAAATAATGCCTCCCCATCACAATGCTTTTTGTTATTAAAATCCCTCAGCACATCACTAATTTCTCTTCCTTTAGCTTTCTTTCTGCAGTTTCTTAGCCTCCACCTATGGTTCTAATTTGGTTTGGCCATATCCCCCCAAAGAATTCAACAAATTAAATTCTCCCTCAATTGCATTGTCTACAATGTCGTCTAAATCCTCCATTATCCACCACANCCCCCCCCCCCCCCCCCACACACACACCATTTACCAAAATATCCCTTCTCTGCAGTAGCTGCGCACCTTTCCACAACCCACATCCCCTATGCCGAAATTTCCCACAAAGAAAGACACCAAAAAGCTTCAAATTAGGCACCCAATGAACCCAAAAAGATTAATAAAAAATGTGGAATTTAAGCAGAGCCGTTAAATGTGCAAATATTGGTTAAGCAAAATGTTTATGGTAGCAGATGAGAAAGAAAATAGGGTTTTACAGGTTCAGATTTGGGCGTACCTCATTTAGACTTGAGAGTGAAGGCAGAATCGGAGGCCGTCTAAGAAAAGAATGAAGACAAGAGAACTCCAAAGAGGGACGAGTGGCCTCCTGACGTACTTCAAACCTCAGCTTCAAGTCATCCACGGCCAAAGGGGTCAATTTTTGCCAACAAATGTTATTCCCTCTTTTACCGATTCTCGAGAATGTCGTGTTAAGTTAATGCGGTGCTTATTTTGCGACTTTTTTGCTTATGTGGTGCTTGTCTTTTCATTTTATTCCGTCATTTTGTTTTTATGCTCTCTTTTTCTTTTTCTTTTTCTTTTTTTCACTTACCCTTATTAAACTTCGGCGCTTTTTTAAAAATACATTTCAATTTTTAAAGTCTTTTACTTTTGTATATTAAACTTTCATTTTGTTTTAATTATCCCCTTCTGTTAAGACTATTTGTTAAATTCTAATGAAGAGATGTAAAATTTTTAAAATGTTATTATTTTTTATTAAAAAATATGATTAAATACCTAATACCTCCTTAGAGTTTCAAATTTTTTTTTTTCCCCTTAAGATTTAGAAAGTGTCCAAATTAGTACTCATGATTTTGAAAAGTGACTAAATTAGTTCTTCCGTCAATTGATCATTAGTTAACTTAACGGATTGACACGTGGACCAATTAGAAGTTGACACTTGACAACTAATTAAATTTTTATTTTAAAAAAAGACAAAAAAAATTGGGGGTGGCTGATAGTGAAGACGAGGACAACGACAACATTTCCTCCAAGGAGACGCAGAGCGGTTTCAGCGGAGGAGGATTTACTTCTTTGGGTTCTTTGAAAGACTCTCTTCCCATCAAGTAATTATTCTTTCTTCTTGTGATTTTATTGTTTTGATTTTTGGAATTAATTATGGTTTTCTGAAATGGGTTTTGTTAATTGTTATGCAAGACGGGATTATCAAGCCATTTTAGTGGGAAATCAAAGTCGTTTGCGAATCTATCAGACGCTTGCATAGTGAAGGATATGGAGAAATCTGAGAACCCATTCAACAAGAGGAGAATTTTGTTGTCGACAAGGAGATCTTCCTTCTACAGCTCCTTCAACCCTAAATCCATGCCTCTGTTGGCTCTCAAGGGGTGGGTCAGGCCACCCCCAAGGTGCCAAGCCACCCCTTGGTGCTGGCCACCCCCAAATTTTTTGTCTTTTTTATTTAATTTTTTTTAAAAAAAATAAAAAATTTAATTAGGTGTCAAGTGTCAACTTCTAATTGGTCCATATGTCAGTCCGTTAAGTCAACTAACGAAAAGACTAATATTTAGTCACTTTTCAAAACCACAAGAACTAATTTGATCACTTTCCAAACTCTATGGAGAAAAAATAAAGTTTTGAAACCCCAAACTGTATTAGATATTTAACCCTAAAAATTAATTTTTAAAAGAATGGAAAACACCTCCCCAATCTTCAAACACCTCTTTTTGCATCTTTGTAGACACCTCCCAAATCTTCAAAGTCACTCACTTTGATGTATCGACATTTTGTTTCGTTCCAATTACTCCCTATCGTTAGATATTGAAGTTAAATAAAACGGTAGAATGAATAAAAAACTTTTATGCCCCTAATTTTTTTTTAAAATTACAAATTTACCTTTATTTATAAATAAAAATTATTATAATTATTATATTACAAAAATGACCCACGGCAGGTCACAAGTTGTGACCCTTCGTGGGTCACCTTGATGACCCCGGTGGGTCACGGTGGTCTTTCAAACTCTTAGAATGTAATACTGCTCTGATTCTTGAAAGTGTAAATGAGTGGATAGAACATTAGTGAACCTACGGGTCAAGAGTTTTTTTTTTTTTAAAAAAAAAGAAATATATATAAGGGCATTTTAGGAATTCACACCCCTCCGTTAGGATTTAACAGAAAATCCTAACGGAATAGGATAACTAAAACGAAACGAAAGTTCGATACATCAAAGAGAGAGACTTTCAAGAGTGGGGGGTGTTTGCAAAAGGCGCGTAAGTTCAGGGGTTAAGTGAAGTTTCTCCTAATTATTATAATAATACTTTTTTATTTATAAATAAGAGTAAATTTGAAAATTTTAAAACAATTTAGGGGTATAAAGGTCTTTTATTCATTCTACCATTTGATTTAACTCCAATATCTAATGTTAGGGTCCCCAAGAGGTAACTCAATCGACTGAGATCACGCCTCATGAAGCGGAGGTCATTAATTCGAGTGCCCCCTCCCCTCTCTTGTGTGAACATGTCAAAAAAAAAAAAAAAAAAATCTAACGGTAGGGGATATTCGGAACAAAATGAAAGTTCGATACACTAAAGTGAGAGACTTTGAAGATTGTGGAGTGTTTGCAAAAAGCGCGTAAGTTCAAAGGTATGTGAAGTTTCCCCCTTTTTTTTTTGTCAATATTTTTCTCATGAAAAAGGTTGAAGACTCCAACATGTGTAAATGAACCAGAAAGTATCTAATTAATTATATTTGAAGGGAATTTTTGTCTTTTTACTTTTTAAGGAGACAAAAATATATTTTAAATATAACTAACCAGATACTCTCCAAAATTTGAACTAGAGAAAATCGTAATTCCCACCCACTAGGGAGAGAATGGTTAGCTAGAGACTCTCCACCTTCGTGAGTCTTTGGGATGCAAGAGAAGGTGGTAGTGGGCTTAGGTTAGTTTGGGGAGAAATGTTATGGGTACTATATCTTATTTTAAGAAAGGTTTACTAAACTAATGTGTAGCGCATTTATTGGAAAAAAAAAATTAATTAATTAAGAGAAATGTAACAGGTATTATTCAAGTTTTCATTGTAATGATAGGGACAAGAAAAAAAAAAGAAAGAGGAAATTCAAGGCATCAAGTGTCATGAATGTTTTTGTTTTGGACATAGTCAGAGTGTTTTGCCCAAAGTGTTTGTGGTCCAAAATGAAAGCCAAGAAAGCCACTTTGGAGAATATGATCTCCATGGCTTCATTCACTTCTTTGATAAATGGTAGTGGGTCTTATGTGGTTAACCCATGTGATTTTAGTGAATCATCTCAGAATGCATGTAAGGTTCCTGATCGATGCCAAATATTGTATATTTGACCCCCTTAACTTATATTTGTTAAGCTCTTAGCATTGTTAATATCTAACATTTTTTGTTGTTTTAGTGTTATTTGGTGTTGCAGGTCCTTGCGGTCAAACCACGGCAAAAATGAAGAAAAAGGGGAAAAGAAGAGAAGTATGCTCCCTGCCAGTGCGCTCGAGCGCACAAGGAGCGATCGAGCGCAATGCGCTCGAACCTAGTGTCCACAATCGAGCGCAGGCTTAGTCAGCCCGCGTCTCAAGCGGTTGCCCTAGCCAGCCCTACGATTCCATCGCTTCCATCCTTATGCCGTGGCAGTTACGAGCGTTCGATCGTGGCCTCCACGATCGATCACATATATCCCTGCACTCGAGCGCATTGCTTGCGATCAAGCGCACATCTCTGACTTGGCAGCACCTTAGTTTTCTATAAATACATGCCTTGTGTAATTTTTCATTTGTTACATTTTTTTTTAGCGACTTTTTGCTACAGAGACCACTGTTTGGCTCTACACAATTGTTCCAAACGTTAACCATTCCATTTTCATTTTATTTAATGCTTTCTTGCACCTTTATTTTGTCTTTCCATTCTATGGGAGGCTAATCTTCAACTAAGGTTGAAGATGAAGCCTTCCCTCTAATTTATGCACATTTACTTTACAGTTATTTCATTTCCGTCTTACTTTATGCATAGTCGTTTCATTATGGGTTAAGTGACAAGCTCATTTGATAATAGTTTTTGTTGCATCTATGTCCAACGTCATCACGTTCCAATCCGGAGGTACTTTGGATGGTTGGAATGAGACGAGGCATCCACTATGATCAACGATACAGTGGATCAAACTAACATCCGAAGTGACTCTTTATACGGTAAACGTTTTGATGGTTCAACTAGCTTCAAAAACAATTATAGGTTAAGCAAAAATGCTAACTCGATAGGCGGGATAATTATTGTAGAGTTTATTGTGTGTGTTTAGTGGGGAAGGTGGATTTTTCTACTTTGGTTACTTTTTGTTTATTTTACAAGTTCATTTTAGAGTAGTTTACATATTTGCAAGTTTTGTGTTCGATCAAACGACCATATTCGGAACTAGGTTAAAATAGGGTAAATCTAGTTTTAATATTAGTTTTAGAACAAAACGCATTTCCCTGTGGTTCGATCCCGTATTTCGCAACGCTACACGATCAACGACTCGTGCCATTGCGAGTGCAATCAAATTTGCATACCAAATTTTGGCGTCGTTGCCGGGGATATGTTGTTTTTGTTTAAATTAATAATATTTTTAGATTAGTTTTATTTTTCTAATAGTATTTATTTTCTGCAATTTCAATTCTGTTCTTAGTTTATTTTCGTATTTTTCTTAATTTTTGTTAAGTTTGTAGAATAGTGTTTGGCTAGATTTTAGTTAATTTCGGTTTCTGGAAAATCAGGTATTGATAGTACGATCGATCGTAGCCTATTGCGATCGAGCACACTTGAGCCTATTCCTCAGTTCGCATACTTGCGAACGCTCGTTACACACCTGTGTGCGAGTGCACGCCCCTGTCAGAAAGCAGTGCAGTGCTACGTTCGAACACACCTCAGTTGCGTTCGAACGCACTTGCAGAGCCTGCTACATAGTTGCTTGTATGCGATCGATCGTGCTGCCTGCGCTCGAGCGCACCTCTGCTTCCTGCACCAACATACCCAATGCAGTATGTTCAATTTTAATTTCCTATTATTTTAATTAATTGTTAGCTTAATTTTGATTGATTTTCTTGCCTGTTTTTAACATGTTCTTTGGTACTGTTGGTTGTGTTTAGTTTATTTTTGTTTTTAATTGATTCATTAGTTTTTATTTTTTTAATTAGCAGTTTAGCTAATTAAATAGTTAGTTGTTTAATTGCTTTGCCATGTTAGTTTTTATTTGTCATAGTTAGTTTGTTATATTTTTTTGTTCTGTAGCTGCAATTTCTGCCTGTGTTCATATTTGTTTGAACTTATTTAGTTTTAATTCATTTAGTGCATATAAGTTGCTATTTTCGTAGTTTAATTTTAAGTTAGTGTTTTCAATTCATCTAGGTTATTGTAGTTATTCTTTATTTGCTATTTTGTTTCCCTGTTTTTATTGTTTTTATCCATGCATGCTTGTTTAGCTTGCTGTTTTCCTTAGTGTTTAGTAAAATTTTTGTTAGTTGATGCATGGTCGGCGATCCTTGAACTTAGAATTAACACCCTTAGATCCCGATTTAGAAAGAAACATTAGGAGAGCGCATAGAGCTCAAGCTGAGATGGAGGAGAATCCAAGGAATGGAAATCAAGAGGAGCACGAGGAATAACAAGATGCTAGAGCTGGGAATATGGAACACGGACGAGCATACGACGTGGATTTCACTACGGGAACTTTTCGCACCAGTTGCGACTAGTTCCCATTCGTGCATAGTGTTGCCACCGACTAATACAACCCATTATGATCAAAAGCCACATGTAATCCAAATGTTACCATCTTTTTACGGCTTAGATCATGAAAACCCATATTCCCATGTGAAGAAATTTAAAAACATCTGTGCCACCACCAAATTTCAAAATTTTTCTGGGAAAGCTGTCCACCTCAGACTTTTTCCGTTCTCCCTTCATGATAGAGCTACGGAGTGATTGGATTCCAACGCTCCTGGGTCTATTACATTCGGGAAAGAATTGTTGAAGCAATTCTACAAAAAATTTTTCCCAATGTCCAGAGTGAATGAGGCAAGAAAGGAGATCAGTTCCTTTACTCAGGACGAGGACAAAAAATTCTCTGAGTGTTGGGCAAGGTTCAAGGATTTGCTCATCAAATGCCCCCCTCATGGTTATGAAAAATGGCAACTCGTGCAATTCTTCTACCAAGGGTTGTCTCAGCCCAACCGTCGGATGATAGAGTCGATGAATGGAGGGGCATTCTTGAACTTAACGGGAGATTTAGCCTACAAGGCTTTGGATAAATTGGCTGACAACTCACAATAGTGAGATTTCACGAGTTGTCGAGATAAATCTGCCCGAAACCCTAAAAGAAGGGGCATCCTTGAGTTAAAAGGTGAAACAGAGTTGGCACAAAGGATGGATGCCATTGTCAAGAGATTGGATGCTCTGAGTGTAGGAAAGCCTGTCAATGCGGCAAACACATTTCCAGTTGAGAGTTATTCTATCTGTGCTAGTCCCATGCACCAAGCACAGAATTGTCCATCGATGACGGTTTTTGCTGAGATGGAACAAGTGAACGCTTTCAACAACATTCAAAAGCCGTCCAGTGGGCCATATTCTAAGACATATAATCCAGGGTGGAGGAACCACCCTAATTTCTCTTGGAAACAGAATCAACCCACCACAAATCAAGGAGGAGCTCCTCATGCTCAAAATCACTATCCTTCTAGATTTTCTTCTTCTTATCAAAATCATGGATGCTCGGCTCCGCTAGTGTCATCATCTTATCAAGCCCTCACTCAAGCCCCAGCATCATCAACACAGTCACTGGAAGAGACCATGAGGGACTTTATGAAAATGACTGGTTAATCAATAAGTGACGTGAGGCATGCCACCATGGTGAACACCCAGGCAATCTCAAAGTTGGAGATGCAGATGGAACAGTTGGCAAATCACCTTGGTGAGAAAGACAAGGGAAAGCTCCCTAGCCAAGCAGTGAACAACCCTAAGGCATGCAGTATCGAAAATTCTTCAAATCAGGAGCATGTATAGGCGATTGCCATTTTGAGGTCGGGGAAAAGAGTGGACAATCAAGTGGTGGACCCAGAAGCAGACCAGGCTGAGGAAGAAGAGCCAAAAGATGAAGAGGGTGACAACCAGAAGGAAAGAGATGCTGAGCCATCTACGGTCACTCCAGTTGTTAAGGAACCTCCTAGGGTGCTTGTGCCAAAAGTACCTTACCCTGAAAGATTACAAGCGCCTAGGAATGGAGGGAAGTTAGAGGACATTCTGGAGGTGTTCAAACAAGTCCAAATTAATATTCTATTTTTGGACGCCATCCAACAAATCCCTTCATATGCCAAGTTCTTGAAGGACTTGGTCACAGTGAAGAGGAGAACGAATATCCCTAAGAAAGCATTCATGACCGAGCAAGTTAGTGCTATCCTACAATGCAAGTTACCCCTCAAATACAAGGACCCTGGATGTCCTACAATTACTTGCATGATAGGAGTTAGTCAGATTGAGAGGGCATTATTAGATTTGGGAGCAAGTGTGAATTTGTTGCCCTACTCAGTCTATTTGCAGTTAGGGCTAGGAGAGCTGAAGGCCATATCCATGACACTGCAACTTGCTGACAGGTCTGTGAAGATTCCACGAGGAATAATTGAGGATGTACTGATTAAAGTGGACAAGTTTTATTTTCCCGTGGATTTCATTGTGCTGGACACGGAGCCAGTTCAGGTCGTAGGGACTGAGATCCCTGTGATTTTAGGGCGACCATTTTTAGCTACGGCTATTGCCCTAATCAATTGTAGGTCGGGGGTAATGAAGATTTCTTTTGGAAATATGACAGTAGTGTTGAACATTTTTCATATTAGAAAACAACCACTTGATTATAACCAAATGAACCAAGTATGCTTGATTGAGAAGATCATGGATGAAGTTATTGAAGAATCAAGCATAGAGGACCCCCTGGAAGCATGCCTTGCTTAGTTTGGTGAAGATCTAGATTTGGAGAAACTTATGGAGCAAGCTGATGCACTTTTGGAAACTGCTCCTCTGGTGAGCGAAGAGAAGGAGGAGACAGCAGTGCCTGATTCCCCGAAGAAGAAACTTAAGCCTTTGCCTGATAGTCTTAAGTACAAGTTCCTAAGTCCTTCTGATTCCTTACCTGTGATTATAGCTTCAGATTTGATAGATGCTCAAGAGGATGAATTGTTAGAAGTTTTGAGAGAGCATAAGGAAGCTATTGGCTGGACTATTGAGGACATTAAGGGAATCAGCCCCTCGTTGGTTATGCATAAGATACATCTTGAGGAGAATTCCAAACCATCGAGGGAACCACAAAGAAGGCTCAACCTAGCAATGCAGGAGGTTGTGAGAGCATAAGTGATAAAGTTGTTAGATGCTGGTATCATCTATCCAATTTATGATAGCAAGTGGGTGAGCCTGATACATGTTGTGCCCAAGCGGGCTGGATTGACAGTAGTAAAGAACAAGGATAACGAGTTGGTGTCAACTCGTATTCAGTCGGGATGGAGAGTTTGTATAAACTACCAAAAATTGAACCTGCCACCAGGAAAGATCATTTTCCTCTTCCATTCATTGACCAAATGGTGAAGCGTTTAGCTGGGCACGAGTATTACTGTTTCTTGGATGGTTATTCTGAATATAACCAGGTCCCAATGGACCTCGAAGATCAGGAGAAGACTACCTTTACTTGTCCGTTTGGGACATTTGCCTACCATCGCATGCCGTTTGGGCTGTGCAATGCACCTGCTACTTTTCAGCGGTGCATGATCAGCATATTTTCTAATATGGTAGAGCATTTTATGGAGATCTTCATGGATGACTTCTCCGTCTTCGGTTCATCTTTTCAGGAGTGTTTGCACCGCCTCACTTTGGTTTTAGTGAGGTGCAAAGAGAAGAACCTTGTGCTTAACTGGGAGAAATGCCATTTTATGATTAAGCAGGGGATTGTACTGGGACATGTCATATCTCACAGAGGCATTGAGGTAGACAAAGCGAAGGTAGATTTGATCTCTAACCTTCCACCCCCACGTACTGTGAAGGAAATCCGTTCCTTCTTGGGCTATGCAAGGTTCTACAGGCGATTCATCAAAGATTTTAGCAAGATCACCAGGCCCTTGTGCAGGTTGTTGGCCAAAGAGACCCCGTTTGAATTTGATGAAGAATGTTTGAAAGCATTCGGGGCTCTGAAGGAGATTCTAACGTCCACACCAGTTATTAGACCACCCAGTTGGGGTGAACCATTTGAGATCATGTGTTACACGTCAGACTATGCTATTGGAGTTGTTTTTTGGGGTAGCGCATTGATAAACTTTCCCATGTGATTTACTATGCGAGCAGGACTCTGAACGACGCACAACTCAATTACTCCGCCACAGAAAAAGGAGTTGTTGGCGGTCGGTTTTGCACTGGACAAGTTTAGATCCTATTTGTTAGGATCTAAAATCATTATATATTCAGATCACACGGCATTGAAGTATCTTTTTTCCAAGAAAGATGCTAAATCCCGCTTGATCCGATGGATTCTGCTGCTTCAAGAGTTCGACATAGAAATTCGGGATAAGAAGGGTTCCGAAAATGTAGTGGCAGATCATTTGTCTAGGTTGACCATGGATTTCACCCAGGACGCCACCCCCATTTCTGAGACATTTCCTGATGAGCAATTGATGCATATTGCTCACAATCCCGCACCTTGGTTCGCTGACATAGTGAACTATCTTGTTACCGGCCAAATGCCTTTGCATTGGGGGCAACAAGATAAGATCAAATTTTTGTCCAAGGTGAAAACTTTTCTTTGGGATGATCCTTATCTGTTCAAGTATTGTCCCGATCAGATCATTAGGAGATGTATACCTGAATTTGACCAAACCAATGTCATCTCTTTTGTCATGATCATGCTTGTGGGGGTCATTTCAGTGCAAACAAGACCGTTGCAGAGATTTTGCAGTGTGAATTTTGTTGGCCCACCATGTTTGGAGACGCTAGTACTTATTGCACATCTTGTGAGCGCTATCAAAAACTTGGGAGTATTTCAAAGAGGATCATGATGCCCCTCAATCCTATTTTGGTAGTTGAGATTTTCGATGTGTGGGGCATCGATTTCATGGGACCTTTCCCAAACTCCTTCGGGTTTCTGTACATTTTAGTTGCTGTGGACTATATGTCCAAATGGGTGGAGG
The DNA here is from genome assembly GCA_006937295.1 of Carpinus fangiana. Taxonomy (NCBI): domain Eukaryota; kingdom Viridiplantae; phylum Streptophyta; class Magnoliopsida; order Fagales; family Betulaceae; genus Carpinus; species Carpinus fangiana. Next base: position 20,392,928 of record CM017327.1, on the reverse strand, counting down.
CAGTTGCGTGCAAGACCAATGACCACAGAGTGGTGGTCAAATTTTTAAAGGACACTATTTTTGCTTGGTTTGGTAAACCTAGAGCAATTATCAGTGATGGAGGCACGCATTTCTGTAATCGGATTTTTGAGCAGCTGATGAAGAAGTATTTCATCACACATAAGGTTGCCACCCCTTATAACCCACAGACGAGTAACCAGGTTGAAGTGTCAAATCGCGAGATCAAACATATTTTGGAGAAGACTGTGAACCCCAACATAAAAGATTGGTCTCTGCAGTTGAATGATGCTTTGTGGGCATATAGGACAGCATACAAAACTCTAATTGGGATGTCACCATATTGGCTGGTGTACGGGAAGGCATGTCATCTTCCCGTCGAGTTGGAGCATTGAGCTTACTGAGTCATCATGCAGCTGAACTTCAATTTTTTGAAGGCCGGCTCTCAAAGGAAGCTCCAGCTCACTGAATTAGAGGAGTTGAGGAATGATGCTTATGATAATGCGAGGAAGTACAAGGCACACATGAAAAGGATTCATGACCAGAGCATTCTAAGGAGATCTTTTGAGCCTGGTCAAAAAGTCCTCCTTTACAATTCTCGGCTGCACTTATTCCCTGGCAAGCTAAAATCTCGATGGACTGGCCCATTTATTATTAGGACAGTGTTTTCTCTTGGGGCCGTCGAGATAAAGGATCCCAAGAATGGTAACACCTTTAAGGTGAATGGACAACGTGTAAAACCATTCTTGGAGTTGAGGAGTTCAGAGGTTGAGGATACTTTGTTGGAGGATCCGATTTATTCGGATTGATTGTTGTCTCATATGACCAGTCTGGCTGAAGACGTTAAACTTAGCGCTTGTGGGAGGCACCCCTCATTATTTTTATCTTTTGATTTTGTTTGTTTGTTTTTGTTTTGTTTTTCTGGTTAAGTGTTTGCCATCCAAGTTTGGGAGAGCGTTCTCTTACAACTTACCTAACTTGCGACATTCCTCTGATATTGTATTTCTGGGCACATTGGGGACATTGTGCCATTTTAGTGTGGGGTTTGGGTAGACACTGTTGCCTTTCTTTGTGCATATTTGTTGTTTTTGTAAAAATTTTAAATTTTTTGTATGTTATTGATTGGGCATGACCTACATCATATCTGTGGATTGCATATCATTGGTGTGTTTAACTTGATTGAACACTACATATCTTTAGAAATCCCAGTTTTCAATTCATATGTTGAATTAGAGAGACTTCACATGTTTGATCCATTTTTTTCACATGCACCCTAGCATAGGGTCTGTGAGGTATGAATTTGACTTGAGAAGTGTTTTTGTGATGTGTGATGATAAACCTTGGCTGAAAAAAATAAATAAAAATAAAAAATAAAAAAATCATAAGTTGAGATTTTCATTGAATAACCGGAACTCTTGCCTCATTAAGCAATGAGTGTTCGCGTAAAAAGATGAGAATTCTTGACCAAGTGATTGTATGACTAATTAGACTTCGTAGCCCTAAGCTTGTTGTAGGGATTTAATATGAATTTCATGGGATAAGACCTATCCTGGAAATTAAGGAGTTGAGACCGAGATTCATAAGTCCTAAGTTTAAGGGATAAGAATTCTTTGTACCTTTCGTGTTGAAGTGATTAATTGACCGTCCCAGGAGGTGTTTGTCTTGGGACTCGAATGTAGTGGACGAATCTTAGTTCCAAGACGTGTATAATCTCGGGACCCAATTTGGTTGCCATTTGCTATATCCTCTCGGGATGACTTTGTTCCCGGGAGTAACCCACCGAATGTTCATATCTCCCGGGATATGACCCTCCCAGGAGTCTTGCTATTTGGACCCTTAAATTGGTAGTTTCTATGGGCCAGTCTTTGGTATTGAAGCCCATTATTCTTTTGATGGGTTGGCATTGGCTCTAAGGCATGTAATTTATCTGATGGGCCAGATAAGTGGGATTATTCCCAACACCATTTTTCATAACCTATTTTCTCTTGATTTCTCTCAACACAAACACTTCCAAAGCAATTTTCAGCCATCTCTCCTCGTTACTTGAAACCCAAGCTTGGTTTTAAACAAAAGTATGCGAACTTTCACCGATTAAAAAAACAAAAAAAAACAAACAAACAAAGTTCTAAGTTTTAGATTGGAGGATTTTTTTATTATTATTATTATTATTTTTTTATTTTTTTTTACTTTCTTGAATTCTTGTTAAATTCATGGCATATATGCTATAGGATTGCATTAGAGTTATTGGGGAGTAGTTGGTAACTTAATTTCAACACCCATAATCTCATATTTGGACCCATTCGTATATAGGGATATTTTTTTACGAATCTGAAATTTTTTTTGAACTTTTTGATTGTATGCTGTGTTTAATACATTGGGTTGAATCCCATTGAAGTTATAATCATGTTTGGACCGAGGCCCATTGGCCCGTACCCGTACCCATACCCATACGCATGCTCATACAGTCATACCCATTCGAAGTTGGATGTTTTATGCTCTCAATCCGAATCTTTCCCAACCCGTATTAAAATTCTTGTCAATCGATTGATGCATGATAAATGATAGAGACAAACAATTTTGGTCTAATTTTTATCTTATGTGATTATTTCTTTTAAAAGCAAAATAAAAAATAATTTTTTTAAAAAAGTAATAACATCTTAGGTTGTGTTCGGTGAGTAACACCACATTCCACCATGCCACTTTCCAGAAGGAGTTGAGCACTATTTACGTTTTAAAGAAAAAAAAAAAATTTAAAATAATTAATATGGGAAATGAAAAAATGAAAAAGTGGTATTGAAAGTGAAAAATTTTGTTTTGTAATGATTTTTTTATTTGAATAATAAATGATGTGATATAAAAAGTGAATAATTGATATGTTTTTTTTTTAAAAAAAAAAAAATGAAGTGAATAGTGTAGTAGAAATGTGGGAGAATGTAGTAGAAATGTGGGAGAATATGTTGTTTAGAGAACAAGGCCTTTAGTAGTTCCTTTTTTATTTGATATATATATGTTTGGGGAAACTTTACTTACCCTCTGAACTTTGGTCACTTTTGCAGATACTTTTTTAATGTTCAAAATCTCTTACTTAAGTGTGTTAAAGTTTGATTTTCTCTTACTTTATTCATTCCATACAAAAAATCTTAATAGAATGTCAATTTTACCTTAAAATTACGTGTCATTTTGGGAATGATACAGTTATAGAATCAAAGATAAAATTAGAATTGCGAAAAGTTTTATGTACGAAATAAGTAAAGTGAAAAAAAATTAAAATTTAATAGACCTAAGTGAAAACTCTTAAATATTAAAAAGTATATGTAAAAACCACACAAGTTCAAGAAATAAATGTAGTTTCGCCTATATGTTTTTTTTTTTTAAATCTTTCTCTTCGTAATAATGACCATTGATGAGTAACTTGTGGTAGTTGTCGACATCCTCCCCCGTATTGGTCGATATCTACTTTAAGCTCTCTTGGAACCTACAACAGGATAACACTCCAAGTCTGTCGGCAAGGTGTCATAAATATCTGAGTACAGCGTTTAAACAAGTTGTTCAGATTTCATAAATATCTGTCCACGGCGTTTACACGGAAAGGTTCTGCCTGATCCTGAGTGGACGGTACGTGTCGTTGCTTTATTGAATGACATGTGTCAGAAGCACGTGAATATCTCTGAAATGTTAGTGGTCTGAGGCCCTCAAAAGGTCAAAGTCTCTCGTCTGCATTTCTGCCGTGTCCCACGGCTTTATCGACACCTCATCACTTTCTCTTTTTCACCTCCGGAAACTACTCCCCTCTCTCTTTTCTTTTTTTCTTTTTTCTTTTTATAATAAAAATATATTCTTTACTGTTTTTCTTATCCTGACACATGCACGATCTGATCATCAAGCATTCCGTAACGGCCGATATCAAGTCCACGTGTACACGTAACAATGGCATGTATGTAATTTCGAAACATGGATTGGATATAATTTTGTTTTCGTTCTCTTGTGACGTGGCACCTGCACCCCGCTCCTCCAATGCTGTATATAAAGGAGCCGTGGAGCTTCATTATCTCTTCAGATCCGATCACAACTACAAGCAAAGACTTTTTTTCACGAAAACAAAGAATGGCAGGAATCATGCACAAGATTGAAGAGACCCTCCACATGGGAGGAAACAAGAAGGAAGAGCAGCACAAGGCCGGAGAGCAGCACAAGACCGGAGAGTACCACGGCGAGCACAAGGCCGGAGAGTACCACGGCGAGCACAAGGCTGGAGAGTACGGCGGCGACCACAAGACTGGGCAGCAGTACCAGGGCGAGAACAAGGAAGGGTTCACCGACAAGATCAAGGACAAGATCCACGGCGGTGGCAGCGAGGACAAGGACGGAAAGAAGAAGAAGAAGGAGAAGAAGAAACATGGCGAGGGACACAAACACGGTGATAGCAGCAGCAGCAGCGACAGCGACTAGATGTCTCAAACATCAAACACCATGCCTAGGTATTTTCAAAAGCATCAAACTTCGGTTTTTTTTTTTTTTTTTTCTCTCTGCATTCAATAAACTAATTTGGTAATATTTCTTGTTTTGTGTTGCAGGTGAACGGGGTAACCGTAGGAGTTTCTTCTTATCGAGAGAGAAAGAGGGGAAATAAAATAAAACAAAAACAAAAACAAAATATTTGCCTACTTTTGCCTCTTGCTATATTTAGTAGTAGGAGTAATCTTCCCTAGCCTAGGCAAGCTCTTGTTGTAACACCCGCTTTTTATGATGTGATGAATTATTATAATAATAATATGTTTGCTCTTGTAATCCATCGGGTTTTATCTATATTTGTTATTATATATTTATTATATTAATTAAATAATTAATATAATATAGAGGAAAGATTTTGAATCTTGTGCTGCAAATATCTTCCTCATATCTTTTCGACTTTCGTTACGAAAATTTTGAACTTCTCATGAGCGTGACAAATGACAATTATCATCAATAAGCGAAATTTAGGATCAAGATTTTCTAAAATTTGTTTTTGTTTAAAAAAAAAAAGAAATATTATTAAGTTTTTAAATTGTGAAATGTTAACACTTGAAAAATGTGGCATGTTAAAAAATTGGGAGCTGCTACAATACGATCTTGACATAAAGGTGGGATTTTTTATCTACTATTTACAAGCTAACACTAGTATTTTAAAAAAAATATGCAAATTCAAAATGAAAACAAAACACTCAATCAAGCAAAACACTAGTCAAACGTCACCACTCATCGCCTACCTTCGACGACTTTTTCGGCTAACAAAACAAAAAAAGAGATTCGACTACTGGGTTCGGCCAGACCCAGCCGTTGGGTCACCACTTACCTCTGACAACTTTTTCGGCTAACAAAACCAAAAAAGAGATCCAGCCACTGGGTCTGTTATTTACCCAGCGGCTAGGTCTGCCATAATCCACGGCAATGTCACCGTTGGCGAGGTGAGGGGAGCCTGCGGCATTCTTGCTGTGAGAGTGAGTCGTCGACAAGGCAAGGTAAGGCCGCGGCGTGGTTGTTGCGAGGGTGTGACCTATCCAGCGAGGTAGCGGGATTGTGGTTGTCGACTTGTTACGAGGTGGGTCGCCGCGAGGTGTTTGGCCTCGAAGCGACGGTGAGACATGGGATTGGTCGAGGGTGAGATCCTTTTGGCAAGGTGAGGCTGGCTCACCGATGAGGTAGATTTGCTGGCGAGGCAAGTTCGCAATGAGCTTGCCGGCGAAGTTGCGGCATGCTTACAGCGAGGTCGCTTAACCAGCGTTACCGACCAGACTTCCTTTCTCTCAAAATTGTGGGTAAATTTAGTGTTTTGAATTTACATAATTTTTTTGCAATTTTTTTTACTCTATATTAAGTGTCAACTTATGAGTTATAGGCACCAAAAAAAAAAAAAAAAACTATCATTTTTTGCCACGAACTGAAGTTATTACCTAAAAAATGTTTTGAAAAATGAAAGTCCATTAAAGTTAATACGAGGACTCACAGTGGTAGCGGCAGACATACAGGGGGCGTCCACCCGGGGACCCACACTGGTAAAAAAATATATTTAAGAGCTCCATGATAAAAAAAAAAATTTCAATTTTTTAGCCGGATGTGGGTTCATCATTTTAATAATAAACAATTAGCCATCGTGTGCTACAACTTCTCTCTTATATTAAAAATAATTTTCTACAAACAGTTGGATGCTATTCTACGGTTTTGATGTTATGAAGGAAAAAAGAAAAATAAAGAAAGAAAGAATAAAAAAGGAATAAATAAATAATATTTAAATAAGATAATAAAAGTGATAAATTAAAATACTGAGTCGGTTGTGGATGTCTTAAAAAAATAAGTAGCTAAAATAGATAAAAGTGATTTTTTGGTTAAATTTAAAAGTTTTTAAATTTAGACTCTTTTCTACGTAGACTCTAATCTTTAATGTGATTTATGTTTGAGATTTGAGACTTTTTAAAAGGAATAGTTGTAGGCTAACAACCCACTAAAAGGTGTTCATTTTTTTTAGACTAATAGTCATCTAATTGTGTTTAGTTTATTTTACAAGTAGTTTAAATTATTATGTGTTTTTAATGTCGTTAGATAAAAATTTTTAATAGTTACTTTGATTTTTAATTTTTTTTTTGTTTGATAATTTGATAAGTTTGATTTGCATCGATTATGTGATACATATAATATGATATAATTTATTTTTATTGTATTTATTATATTATAATAAAAATATAACACATAAAGAAAAAAAAAATTATAATTATGTTTTATTATTTTTTTCGCCGTAGTAACTCTAATTCTTAGATCAGCCATTGCTGAGGCAGTGGATCATTTCATTTTGTCTTTAGTTAACATTCCTCTGCGTTCCATTGAAGTGAATAATACTCTTTTAAAGATCATTATTCTTAGTGGATCCTTTAATTTTGTCTTTAGTTAACTTTTCTCCTATTCAACCGACAAAAATCAAAATCCACAAAACCAAGAGAGGATACTATTTTAACCTTTATTCTATCCTTTCGATCTGTTTTTTAAAGATGTGCCGCAACATGGAGGGGAAGTTCCTTTAATTAAGGGTCTCTCAACCTTCTTTACTAGGGACTAAGATTCTCTCCAAACCTCCTTTGTTTATTTTTTAAGAAAGCCTTGTAATGCTATTTTTAAGACCTTTGGGACCATCTAAGTCGCCTAGGTATCTAACGGCCCACAGTCAACAGATGCCACCATTCGGCTTTGCAGCTGGACACTTGCGGTTGTTTCAATTTTAACTCCAAAATGAATAGGCTTGAGTGGGGATAAAAAGACGAGCAATTAATAATTGTCAGCTCGTTATTAAAGTGGTTAAGAAAAAATGCTAACAGTCTAGCTATTAGTGATTTTAAATTTTTTTCAGAACTATTAACTGCTAATTAACTGTCTATATATATATATATATATATGACACGATGTACGTTATTTTTTTTTTATTTAAAATTTTAAATATATTGATATAAAAATGTATAAAAATCTAGAAACGGTGTCATATATAATATAATATTATCGTATTATCATAGAAACGACATCATTTTGATTTTTTTAAAAAAGGAAAATTAAATTTTCTCTAAAAATTTTTTTTTTAGAGTTACTAATCCCAAATCACCGGTTAACCGCTAGGTGGTTTAGGGTTTAGGGTTTAGGCATAAGCGGTTAGCGGAGAAAATTAATGATTTTTATTAAGTAATTATAGTTAACAATTTTAGCTGATAACCATTAATCATAACCCGCATTTTCACACGTGTCACTCACTTTGATGTTGTCATACTTTAAAAAACAAAACAAACAGCCGAGGTCCACAACGAGTGAATATTTTTTGCAATGCGCGCCACGCACCTCCCACAAGTGTCTGATCTACCCAATAGCTATGAGAGGGACAAATCCTATAAAAGGCTGTGAGGCTATGAAAATTCTATGTATCATGTCGATGGGCTGCCTCTTTCTCTCTCTATTTTTGGCCAATCTTCATTTGTTTTAAGGCTGCGTTAGTACTTCGCTCCGTCCAAATTTCTTGAGTTGAGTATCCGAATTACAAACAATAAGCATCTACAATAATTATTTGTCGGAATTAATAATAATTTGAATAAATAATGTGACAAACTTTATATAAAATTGACCAGACTGGTTTATAGTTAAATTATACAAATCAATCTAATAAAGTGACGTATATCCCTTAGTATATGAAAAATGTTCAGAAGATAAATAGTTTCAAAGTTTTTATAAAGAATACATTAATATACATATTTGAATATTACTCTAGCCAAAATACCTACACTAATGGGATTGAGTTATATTAACTATTCTAGCTTCTTTCTTCTTTCTTTCTTTTCTTTTCTTTTTTTTTTCTTCAATATAAGGCTCAACACTTACAAGCACATACACAACAAAAAGTAGCAGATTTTTTTTTTAATAGCATTTGCTTATCACATGTTTATTTTATTTTTAATAGCATTAATAAGAAATCATATGTTTTTCATATGCTTTAAGAACACATGTGCTTCTCACTAGTCGAATATACCTACCCAAATAAATTTTAGACTATCTAGCCTCATATTCAAACAGATGGGTATCATATAGAGTATCTCACTTTATCTACTCGAATTGCTAACAATTCAGACATTAAATTATTGGAACTCCCAATCACTTACTTAGGAATATGTGGCTTTCATAATATTTATGATATATAAGTTACTACTTATTATGATTTTTTTTTTTATTGATACGTATAAACAGAACAAGGACTCTGAGTTGCTTGATCTACAGGAACGAGCCAGTGATCATTTTATTGTAGGGCTACCAACAGATTCCTTGGTAGGATGATACAAATCAATACATGTGCAACTTAATTCATTTAATTTTTTTAAAAAATAACTTATAATAACAACAATATATATGTATTTTGCCAAAAACAAATATCCATTTTGACGGCCGCGCCGGAAGTGAAAAACCTCACACATTCTCTACTTGCTAGAGCACCGCCAACGGCAGCGACCTATCAAAGCTACTCCGAAGCGCTCTAGCTCTACTGGGCTTCTTCTTCTTCACGTCCCCCACCACCGCCTCTTTTGCGGCAATCTTCTTGTCTCCGAACGGACCCGGGCCGTGGTCGCCGGGTGCCGGATCACTATCATATTATCTTTGGTGGCGCCGCCATGGATGAGTATTCTTGTGACGCCAATGTAGTGCAGAGATTCTGCTATTTGCAGCGGAGTTACGCCCTTGTTTGTTCGCGCTTCCACGTCAGCTCCCTTCTTTACAAGCATTTCTATGACGTCAGTTTGCCCCGCCTCCACCGCACAGTGCAACGCCGTGTAACCATCTTCATCTTTAGCGTCAATGTCAATGCCTTTCTCCATTAGAGCTCGCACTGCATCCACTTTTCCTTTGAATGAGGCTCTGTGCAGTGCTGTCCATCCGTGCTGGTCTCGCCCGTTGATGGCTGCGCCGTTCTCGACGAGCTTTTGGATTGTTCTCACTTCGCCCTTCCGAGCAGCAACGCACAGGCTGTCTCCGAGCCTCAGCGCGTCGAAAAGCCGGTGTACCCCACCGCCACTTCGTAGGCCGTTTTTCCGACCCGGTTTCGGATGTCTTTGTTGGCTCCCTTTTGTAGCAACAGCTTTACCATGTGCTCGTCTCCTAAGCTTGCCGCGATGTGCAACGGCGTGTTGGCTGTTAAAATATAAATTAAATTGTTAAAATTATCTATTTTAAATAAAAATATTGAGTTCGAGCTCTAAATATTTCATGTGAAAGATATAAATTTTAAAATAATTAAAACTTTACAAAGTCGCTCTAAAATACCGTACGTTTTGATTCGTCAATTTTCAACACAGCTTTACCGAAAACTGATAAAAATATCCTTGATTTACCTTTGTTTTTTACCATTGGGTTATAACGATAAATTTGAAATTTTATAAAATAATTCAAGAGCATAAAAGTCATTTAATCATGTTTAAGATCAGTTTAAAGCAGCTGAAAATGACAGAAGAGATATATTGCAACAAATTAAAAATTGAAGTAAACTAATTAAATTTATATTTTTAAAAAATTTAAAATTTTGAACTAAGTGATCACCTTCTCCGGTGTTACGGACATCGGTCCTTGCACCGCTTGCCAACAAATGCCTGGCGCGGTCCCTTCTTCCTTCCTCGAGGGCGAGGTGCAAAGCCGTGTTCCTGTCGTTCGTGAGCGCGTCCACATTTGCCCCCTTGAGCAATAGAAGCCTCAACACATCGATGTGACTGGCGCCGGCGGCAAGATGAATCGGGCCCGAAGCAGCAGACTCCGACCTTTCTGTACTAGCCCGATGAGCCAATAACAACTCCACTATCAGGGATTCTCCAGCCGCCGTCGCCGCCTCAAGCGGGCTCGACCCTGAACGGTTTTGAGCCTCCACGTCCGGCTCAAATTCTAGAAGCTAGCAACTGCACAAGATCGGCTCGGCTCTGAGCAATCGCCAAATGAAGCAACGTTTATCCATGCACGTCCACCATGTCCACCGCCCTTAAATCGAGCTCACTCTTCTCAAGAACGTCCCGAATATCATCCATTGAGTCGTCGGCCACAAGCTGAGCCAAAACCGGCGGGCCGACGAACATGATTTTGATGCCGCTGTCTATAAAAACCTGCTTCTTCTTGGTTGTAAACCAGTCGTTTGGGACGGCGTCAAACATGGACGACGGCTCCTTAATCGCGGCTCCGGGAACCACCACGCTGTGCAAGAGGAACGCATCGTCGCAGAGCGGAAATGAGTGCGGAAGATTGGAGCCCGGTGGGAGGTGATAAACAATCTCAATAGTCAACGTTGCGAGAGGAGATATAATCCCCGCCTGTGGCCTGACAGTGTAACGGGTCTTGATAAGTGGCTAAAGCCAGAAGGCGACCGGCATGGTGTACATGACGTTGCGCAAGGTGAGCTCGCCGGAACATTTGTGGCCGTGTTCAATGCGGACAGCTACGAGGATGGAGGGCTCTAAGCTGATAAGCCTGTCCATTGGTGTTTGTGTAGGTTCAGAGGTGAAACCCATGAATGGGGGATCGATGGGGATTCGGGGAAGACGAAAGGGAGTGAAGGAGAATATAAGGGGAAGGGGAGGGTGAGGGCCGACGGTGAGGAGAAATTGCCAAGTGGGGGGGTGGTGTTGAAAACAATGCTGACTTGTTCTATTCGGCGTCTCAACTGCATAACTCCAAAGACAGTTTTTTATTTTATATTTTAGGGAAACCGAAAACAAATGGATGCTCCCTTAATTATTTTGGGAGTATCATATTGTCTATTTATAATATACACAAATACATGAGATGGGCCTGTAGTGTACATAGCAATTTACAATAAATGAAAACTATACATGGTGCAAATATACAATATATGGAAGTAGCCGTTAGATATAATCAATGTAGGGAAGGAGCCGTTGGGTAGAGGCAAAGTAGCTATTAGATATAATCAATATATGGAAGTAGCCGTTGGGTAGAGGCAATGTAAGGAAGGAGCTGTTGGTAATAATCCAAAGAAGGAAAGAATCAATGTAGCCGTTGAGGAGAGGAGATTGACCGTGATTGATGCTGGTCTTCACTTTGTGATTGTGGCTTGTGTGGAACATGAGGTGGAGGATGACTAATCATATTAGTCTCACTTACAGCCCCCCGCAAGCTAATGGGGGGAGGAAGCACCATTAGCTTGTCACGAAGGAAAATAAAGGGAGAGGAGGTGAGTCCCTTGGTGAAGATATTCGCAAGTTGGTCGTGAGTAGACATATATTTTACTGAGAGATCTTTATTTAAGACCTTCTCGCGGATGAAATGGTAGTCGACTTCAATATGCTTTGTCCGGGCATGATAAACAGGATTAGATGCTAAAGCTATGGCACCGAGATTGTCACACCAGATGGTTGGGATTGTTGTTAAGGGAATGTGAAGGTCCTTAAAGAGCATGCAGAGCCAATATATTTCAGCAGTAAGCATAGCCAAAGCACGGTACTCAGCTTCGGTGGAGGAACGAGACACAACGGGTTGCTTCTTAGCACACCAAGATATTAAACAGGAGTCAAAGAAAACTTCGAAGCCTGTGGTGGAGCGACGATCATCTGGGTTCCCAGCCCAATCAGAGTCACAAAATGCCGTTAAACAATGCTTGCCTTTGGAAAAGAGTAGACCATGATTGGGTGTTCCCTTTAAGTAGCGAAGAACCCGCTTAGCAGCTGTCCAATGTAGAGTGGTCGGGGAGTGTAAGTGTTGACAGAGTTGATTAACAGAGTAGGCGATGTCAGGTCGAGTAAGAGTGCAATACTGTAAGGCCCCCACTGCTTGGCGATAGATGCTGGGGTCAGGTAGGGGGTCGCCAGCTGAGGAAGAGAGCTTTGAGCCAGACACACATGGAGCTGAGTAAGGCTTTGCTCCAACCATTCCAGTTTTGTGAAGGAGATCTGTGACGTACTTGGTTTGTCAGAGATGGAGCTGAGTGGGAGTGCGAGCAGCCTCAATGCCCAAGAAAAACGTTAATTCACCAAGGTCCTTTAGAGGAAATTCTTGTTGTAGAGCATGGATGAGAGATGAAATGGCAGCCTTGTTATTTCTTTTGACTAAAATATCATCAACATAAACAAGTACGAAAATAACAACATTATTTGAGTGAAAAATAAAAAGGGAGGAATCAACTAAGGAACCCACAAAACCAAGATGTTGTAAAGAAAGAGATAGTCGATTGAACCATGCCCGAGGTGCTTGCTTAAGGCCATATAAAGGTAGGGTGATGAGGATCCACAAATCCTTGAGGTTGCTCCATAAAGACATCTTCATTGAGAGTACCATGCAAAAAGGCATTGGAGACATCGAGTTGCTTGATGTTCCTGTCAAATTGAACCGCGAGAGCAAGTACAAGTCGGATAGTAGCTAGTTTAATCACTGGACTGAATGCCTCTTTGTAGTCAATGCCACTTCTCTGATCAAATCCTTTAGCCACAAGACGAGCTTTAAATCTGTCGATAATGCCATCAGGTTTTCTTTTAATTTTGTAAACCCATTTATTGCGGATCAGGTTTTGGTGTGGAGGTTTTTGACATAGAGTCCAGGTGCCATTTTTTTATAAGGGCCTCATACTCTTGTTGCATAGCCAAACGCCATTCAGGTGCTGAGTTTTGCTTGGTTGAAACGAATGGGCTCAATCTCTGGAAAGATAGCACTTAAGGCTTTGAGAGGATGTTTGGTACAATAGTGAAGGATATAATCGGGGAAGGTCTTGAGTTTAATGGAGCCTGTGCGGGACCTAGTAGTCATGGGATGCAGTGGTTGGATTGAAGTAGAGGGAGATATAGATGGTTGGAAGGGAGCTGTCTGATGTAGGGGTGGAATGTGAGTGGACGAGAGGTGGTATGGGATGGGGTTAAGGGACCTAGTAGGTGTTAGTTGGTGTATAGGAGTGAGTGTGGCAGCTGGATTGGGTGAGGACCTAGTAGGTGAATTTGGAGGATTTTGGGAGGATGGGGTTTCGGGTCGGTGGGTGGGATTAGGTGTATCTGTGTGTGGTGAGGAGTTGAAATTTAAATTAAAGTTAGGGAGTGAGATGAAAGAAGGTACCTGGGCCGGAGCAATCTTGGAAAGAGACGGAGGAGTTGGTTGTGCATCCTTAGCTGGAAAAAATCTTTCATCAAACACAACATGTCGTGACACATAAACTCTTTTTTAAATAGGATCAAGACACCTATAACCACATTGGTTAGAGCTGTAGCCAAGAAAGATGCACATTTTGCTACGAAAGCTAAGTTTATGTGTGGAATATGGTCTTAGCAAAGGATAACATGCACACCCAAATACTCGTAAAATAGAATAATCAGGTTCCTTTTGAAACAATTTAAAGTATGGAGACATGTGTTTAAGAATGGATGATGGTAACCAATTAATTAAATAAATGGCAGTTTGAAAAGCATCTATCCAAAAACGAACATTTAGGTGAGATTGTGCTAAAAGAGAAAGACCAACTTCCATAATATGCCTATGCTTGCGTTCTGAAATACCATTTTGCTCAGGAGTATGTGGACATGTCACCCTATGATAAATACCATGTGTGGTTAAAAAAGATGTAAATTGACGTGACATGTATTCACCACCACCATCACTTTGAAATTGTTTGATTGTGCACGAAAATAAATTTTCAACAAGATTTTTAAATTGAACAAAATAATTAAAGACATCTGATTTTTGATGGAGAGGGTAGATCCAACTAAATCGTGAATAGTCATCAATAAAAATGACATAATATCAATAACCATTTGTGGATATAATTGGTGAGGACGATACATCAGAGTGAATGATTTGAAGGGGTGAAGTAGACTCACGGGTAGACTCAGTGAAAGGTAATTTCTTACATTTTCCTAACTGACATGAAGAGCAAAGGTGGGATTTAACTAAAGTGCCAGAAATAGGGAGACTTTGAGATGTGACTAGGCGATGAACAACAGGGTCAGCCGGATGTCCAAGCCATGAGTGCCACACATCAAATGTGGCCTTTATTCCTAGAAAGGCAGTGAGACCACGACATTTATTCAATGAGGTTCTTTTCAAGTAGATTGGATACAAGCTAGCTTCACTCGGTCCTTCCAAGAGTGTTGCTCCCGTTAGAATGTCCTTAATAAAATAAGAAGACCCGGTTAGTATGAAATAACAATGATTATCAATGTAAAAACGATTAATTGATAATAGATTAGCAGAGACTTTTGGGCAATATAAAATATTTTTCAAGACAATATTTGAAAAAGGAGTTTGAAAAGTGGATGAACCTGTGTTTTGGATTTGCAATCCATTACCATTACCTACTGCCACAATTTCATCGCTTTGGAATGGTTGTTGGATAGAAAGATTTTGAAGCTCAGAGGTAATATGAGCATTAGCCCCACTGTCTGCGAACCAAGGTTGCTCATCTTCTTGATAAATATTGGATTGTGCCACCATAGCATTTAATTGTGAAGGTGGATGTCTGCCTTGATAGGCATAGTCCATCCTATGGTAACAATCCAAGGCACGATGATTGGATTTGCCACAAATTTGACAAGGTGACCTTGGAGAAGTACCATGGAAAAATTGTTGCTGGCTGGAAAATTGTTGTGAAGGTTTAAGCTGCTGTTGTGCAAATCGGTGCTGCTGGTGGGAGACTTGTGAATGGGGAGAATTGATGGGCTGCTGTGTATTTGAAGGATAGTGTCATTGTGGGTATCTTGGTCCACGAAATTGACTTTGAAAATTCCCTCTTGGAGGTCCTTGGCGGTATTGGGTGAACTTTGGTGGCCCACCATATTTCTTCTTCCCATGAGATGAGATTGCTCCTTGTTTTTTAGTAAAGAAAGCAAACTTGCTAGCATCGGATGTTATGGCTGAATTTTGATTTTCAATCAAAATTTCATGGTTCAGTAACTCAACCTGAAAATCTTCAAAAGTTAAGCTTTTATCCCTTGTAGCAAGGGAATAAAATGCGACAAAAGTATTATATGAAGAATTTAAACCATTAAAAGTAAAAGAAATAAGATCCTCATCATCAATTTGATTTCCTATGATTGCCAATTGATCAACCAAGGATTTGGCTGCACGAAGATATTATGTGCAGGTTTGTGTACCCTGCTGCAAAGTTTGAAGTTGTCACTTCAGCTGGTTACATCTTGATCGAGATTTAGAAGCAAAGTTGTTGGCAAGATGAGTCCACACTTGGCGCGCAGTGGTCAACCCATAGACTGTTGCCAGCACGTTTTTTGCCAAGGTGGTGTTGATCCAACCGAGAATAAATTGATCCTTCTTTTCCCATAAAGCATGCTCCGGGTTGGCAATTTGCTTTTCCTTGTTTGTTGGGTCGGTGACAAAGGGAGGAGGTGGTCAGTGATAAAAGGAGGAGGTGATGGTTCTGAGCCATCAACTATTCTTATTAACTCATGGGATTTGAGCAAAGGAACAATTTGAGAAAGCCAACTCGTATAATTGTTGGGACCTTCCACTTTGACTTGAACCATATGCATAATATTTGGTAGTGTAAAACTGGGAGCAATGGAGGAAGCCATAAAAAAATATATGTATATAGAAATAAAAAGCTGATCGAGAGAAGAAAAAAAAAAATTGTGTGAGCTTAATATGGCTCGATACCATGAAAACAAATGGATGCTCCCTTGATTCTTTTGGGAGTATCATATTGTCTATTTATAATATACACAAATACATAAGATGGGTCTGCAGTGTACATAGCAATTTACAATAAATGAAAACTATACATGGTGCAAATATACAATATATGGAAGTAGCCATTAGATATAATCAATGTAAGGAAGGAGGAGGAGCCATTGGGTAGAGGCAAAGTAGCTATCAGATATAATCAATATATGGAAGTAGCTGTAGGGTAGAGGCAATGTTAGGAAAGAGCTGTTGGTAATAATCCAAAGAAGGAAACAATCAATGTAGCCGTTGAGGAGAGGAGATTGACTGTGATTGATGCTTGTCTTCACTTTGTGATTGTGGCTTATGTGGAACATGAGGTGGAGGATGACTAATCATATTAGTCTCGCTTACAATGTTATAAGCATTAGACTACCACCAATTGACTTATAAATAGAGACACTCAAGCAGCTATTTCTACCAAGTTTTCTTCTTCGGTAACAATATATTGCTCACTAGCTGTTTTATATATATACTCAAGGTTACTATTTTGTAAGATCCTCTAGATTTCTTACAATAACTCCACTAGCTATGGAGTTTTAAAAAATCCAAATCATTATATTTAATTAAATGGTTTAGCGTTTATCCAAACCACTATATTTTGTATATGTTAATTCAGCGTTTAAATTTATTTATTTATTTTATGAATTTGCAGAGAAAGGTTCACATATGGCTAGGCAGTCATCAAAGTTGGCCGTTGAAGGACTGGAGAGTTTTCTCAGGTTTATATTACTCTAGTTCTAACAATCCCATGCCTAACGTAGAGTGCAAATTTTATAATTTTCAGCTAGGTTTTGATTTAAAGGCTGGTGGGCATCTAATGGAATGGTTTTAATTGTTAGAGAATAGCAATGTGGGTTTGTCCCAAATTGCTCAAGTGTTGAGAAAGCCCACATAAATAAGCTTAGGTAAGGCTTATTTATGTGGGCTNTTTCATCGCTTTGGAATGGTTGTTGGATAGAAAGATTTTGAAGCTCAGAGGTAATATGAGCATTAGCCCCACTGTTTGCGAACCAAGGTTGCTCATCTTCTTGATAAATATTGGATTGTGCCACCATAGCATTTAATTGTGAAGGTGGATGTCTGCCTTGATAGGCATAGTCCATCCTATGGTAACAATCCAAGGCACGATGATTGGATTTGCCACAAATTTGACAAGGTGACCTTGGAGAAGTACCATGGAAAAATTGTTGGTGGCTGGAAAATTGTTGTGAAGGTTTAAGCTACTGTTGTGAAAATCGGTGCTGCTGGTGGGAGACTTGTGAATGAGGAGAATTGATGGGCTGCTGTGTATTTGAAGGATAGTGTCGTTGTGGGTATCTTGGTCCACGAAATTGACTTTGAAAATTCCCTCTTGGAGGTCCTTGGCGGTATTGGGTGAACTTTGGTGGCCCACCATATTTCTTCTTCCCATGAGATGAGATTGCTCCTTGTTTTTGAGTAAAGAAAGCAAACTTGCTAGCATAGGATGTTATTGCTGAATTTTGATTTTCCATCAAAATTTCATGGTTCAGTAACTCAGCCTAAAAATCTTCAAAAGTTAAGCTTTTATCCCTTGTAGCAAGGGAATAAAATGCGACAAAAGTATTATATGAAGAATTTAAACCATTAAGAGTAAAAGAAATAAGATCCTCATCATCAATTTGATTTCCTATGATTGCCAATTGATCAGCCAATGATTTGGCTGCACGAAGATATTCTGTGCAGGTTTGTGTACCCTGCTGCAAAGTTTGAAGTTGTCGCTTTAGCTGGTTACATCTTGATCGAGATTTAGAAGCAAAGTTGTTGGCAAGATGAGTCCACACTTAGCGCGCAATGGTCAACCCATAAACTGTTGCCAACACATTTTCTGCCAAGGTGGTGTTGATCCAACCGAGAATAAATTGATCCTTCTTTTCCCACAGAGCATGCTTTGGGTTGGCAATTTGCTTTTCCTTGTCTATTGGGTCGGTGACAAAGGGAGGAGGTGATGGTTCTGAGCCATCAACTATTCCCATTAACTCATGGGATTTGAGCAAAGGAACAATTTGAGAAAGCCAACTTGTATAATTGTTGGGACCTTCCACTTTGACTTGAACCATATGCATAATATTTGGTAGTGTAAAACTGGGAGCAATAGAGGAAGCCATAAAATATATATATATATATAAAGCTGATCGAGAGAGGAAAAAAAAAAAAATTGCGTGAGCTTAATACGGCTTTGATACCGTGAAAACAAATGGATGCTCTCTTAATTATTTTGGGAGTATCATATTGTCTATTTATAATATACACAAATACATGAGATGGGTCTGCAGTGTACATAGCAATTTACAATAAATGAAAACTATACATGGTGCAAATATACAATATATGGAAGTAGCCGTTAGATATAATCAATGTAAGGAAGGAGCCGTTGGGTAGAGGCAAAGTAGCTATTAGATATAATCAATATATGGAAGTAACTGTTAGATATAATCAATGTAAGGAAGGAGCCGTTGGGTAGAGGCAAAGTAGCTATTAGATATAATCAATATATGGAAGTAGCCGTTGGGTAGAGGCAATGTAAGGAAGGAGCTGTTGGTAATAATCCAAAGAAGGAAAGAATCAATGTAGCCGTTAAGGAGAGGAGATTGACCGTGATTGATGCTGGTCTTCACTTTGTGATTGTGGCTTGTGTGGAACATGAGGTGGAGGATGACTAATCATATTAGTCTCACTTACAGAAACTACCTTTTGTGCAGTTCATATGAACTGCAACGTTTGATACTTTTTTTTTTATGAACGGTCAATTGTGCTATTTTGTCCACATAAATTATTATTTTGTGTCAAAAAACTCATTTTGTCAGTCAAAGTCATTAATTTAAATGATCAAAGTGACAATACATTGTAGTTCATGAGAACAAAATAACTATGCATTATAGTTTATGGAGGTAAAATGACAATGCGTTGTAATTCATGAGGGCAACGTGATGTAAAGTAACGAGTTGACCATTTGAATTAACGGCTTTGACTGACGGAAAGAATTTTTGGATACAAAATAATAGTTCATGGAACAAAATAATATGATTGGCAATTTATAAAAAAAAATGTCAAAGTACTATAGTTCATATAGGCTAAAGGTAGTTTTCCTATATTTTAATAAGTAAAACTCCAAAGACAGTTGTGTACCTTAAAGTCGATTTCATTTGCCATTAAAATATTTAGTTTACAAAAAGCCACTTTATTCTTTTAGCTCTACCAAGGCTCACATCATATTATTATTATTATTTTTTATATGTTGCTTAAAAAAATAATATTTTGTGTTTTTGAGAAGTGAAATGGGTATTTAATTTTTTTACGAAAAAATGAATACCAAATGATCATTGGTACGAGTCACATTTCACTACACATTATTTTAGTAATCATCTCTTAATAAAAAATTTGGTACCCTTATCTATTTTTATTTTTATTTTTTAACAAAGTGGGATCAGGGCAGATGCACATTGGCATTTTTATTGGGCTAGTTAAAGGTTATGTTGAGTAAATAATGTAATAAAAATGGACAAAAGATTGAGCAAATCCATTACCTAGTTATTTTAGTTATTTTTTTTATTTTTTATTTTTTTGAAAAAAAAGGGGTTTCTCACTACAATGCTCATCAAATTTGCTATGCAGTAGCTTAACAATACATAAAATGAATTAATTATGAATCAATCTAATTATTTCTCCTCATTAAGAATAATAAAAGTGGATTAAAAAATAGAATACATTAAATGGAATATTGAAAATTGATAGCTAAATTAGAGAGCGAGAAGTTTGGAAAGTAAGTAGCTAAAGTAGAAAAAAAATATATATATATAATTTGTTAACTAAAATTTGCTCAATCGATCATATGTGTGGACTCAAACTCTTCCTCATAAAACAAGATTCAAAATTAACATTTTTACTCTAATATCATATTAAATAACTATTTATATCAAAAGTTTAAATTAATAATAAAAAATAAAATTAATTATTTAATTAATATTCTAAAACTCAGGAAAAAAAAAAAAAAACATTGAGATCATAAACAAATTATTCAAAAGAATATGAAGAGAAATATATATATAAAATAATGTTTTGGAGAGTTTGAAAAGGCCACTTACGAGGCCAACTCCGAGTGGGACTCTGTGGGAGCATGAGTTTTCATGGAACAACTCTTGTGCGACTTCTTAACAAGAATGAATAAACAATGAATAGGTGAGGTCGCACAATCATTTGGTTGGGGCCAACAGTATCGCTTTATGGGTTGTTAGATTTGGTCCTGTTGATTTCTTCTTCGTACGATTTTTTTAAAATATTATTTTTTTATTTTAGAAAACGTGAGAAACAAAAGAAATCAGACAAGTATCATCATTTTCACTAATTAATTAACCATTATTATTTGTTGTGTGTTTATCAAATTTAGTTTATTTGTTTCCTTCGCTCCCGCCAAACAGCATAAATCTATGCCACTTGGATTGAGAATTCTAAGCTTGAGGGTCCCCTCTAAATAGGATTTTTTTAACAAAAAAAAAATTAAATATTTTAATTTGTATTAATTAGATCTCACCTTGCTGAAATCATCGTATGGATCATTTTGATTGTGATGTTGAATGTAGGCCGATATATAAAAGTTTAAAAAATCGCATCACTTGCAGCCATTCTTGTTTTTCTTCTTTCGCTTCCTTCCTGTTCTTCGTTGTTTTATTTTTATTATTTTATTTTTGTAGATATACTAATTTTTTAAAAAGTTTTTCTGACGTGATTAACTGGATACTTTGATATTTATGATTTAACTTTGTGCAACGGCAACATTTATGTTAAGAGAAATATTATTTAGTAGACTTATGCTTGTAATGTCACACAACTTATGTTATCTAATTATATGATAATTATATAAGAGTTTACTAAATGTAATTATTTGTCTCTTAAATGAATGGAATGAGTGGTTTAAAAATCAGGTAAAACTCATTGAGTTAATTGTAAAAATTAGGAAAATTTTTACTTAATCCCACGAACATTCAGCACTTTTGCAAGTATCTCTCAAAGTTTAAAATTTCTCAATTTAGTGTATCGAGTTTCTACTTTTTTCTAATGTTGCCCATCTGTTAGGTTTTTCTGTTAAATCATGACAAAATTTTCAAAATACCAAATTTTTTTAATCATAAAAATATAAAATACAAAATTGCAAAGATTCATGTGTGAGTATTTTTGCAAATTCCGTTAAATCCTAACCAATGCCTGAATCTTTGCAATTTTGTTGGCATTACATTTGTTCAAACCAAAAAAAGAGGGTATTTGAGTAATTTTGATGTCACTCTCCATTAGGATTCAACGGAGGATGTATGACATTGTAAAAAATTTGACATTCGATATTTTAAATTAAGAATTTTTTTAGGGGTGGTTGCAAAAATGATAAAAAGTTAAAGAGTGTTAAGTGAAATTTTCTCCTAAAAATTAACAACTTTTTTTTTTTTTTTTGAAAAGCTAAAAATTAACAACTTAAACATCAATTTATAATGAATTTTTCCTTAATAGAAACACACGTGGAGAACCGAATTGTACCTACTAATTGGTAAAGTAGGATCATAACTTTTCTATCTCTTTCTCAAAGATTTGTTGTTAAAAAGACCGTCATTTTAATGAATGACAATTTGTTATGTTTTTTTTTTTTTTTTAAAAATATATATATTTGTTAATTTTTTTTTCTCCTCAAAACAAAAATATTAACAATTAACTCAAACATAAAATACTTTAAAAAATATAAAAAAAACATTTTTCACGTTTCCAAGCTAAATTGATGTTTTTTCATGTTCGTTTTAAAATATTTCTGGAGGCAAATAGAGCCCAAACAAAAGGGGGACACCATTAGCAAACATTTTACTCATATTATAAATCTTATAAGAAATACTTTGTATATTAGTTAGTTTATTCAGATAAGTGTTTTTTTATTTTTAGTCTAAATAATAAAAAAAAAAGTTTTAACGTGACAAAGTATTTTTTTAGTTTATATTTGATTTTTTTTAATATATATATAAAATACACATGCTTATTTTAAAAAAATCCAAACAAATGTAGAGCGACTCTTTACTTATATATATACAATAAAAAAAAAAACTGGTCGTATGTGTAAGTACTCTTTGTAAAGGAGAGGGATAACTGAACGGCGACCTTAGACTTTCTCTTTTTTTTTTTTGACATGTCCACACAATAGTAGAGAGGAAGATTTGAACTAGTAACTTTCGCTTTATTAGGCGTGATCCCAGCCGATTGAGCTACCTCTTGGGGAAAAACTTTTTTTTTTTTTGGTAAAAGATTTCAAACTTGCAACCTTGTCCCTTAAGCCCACAAAATAGTCAAGCCATGTAAATAAAGAAGAATTTTAGTATTGATACATCTCAAGCAAAAGACATTTTACCACGAATAAAATTATAAAATGATTGTAAATATTTTAATTATCCAAAAGTCAACAACCCTTCATGAAATTAAAGACAAAAGGAAAAAGAAAAGAAAAGAAAAGCCAATACCAATTTGCCTTGATGCATTGTAGCAATTCAAAAGTTCACGTCTGTTGACAAAACAATTTCAGCCTAAGAGCATTTACAATAGAGTAGTTAAATGACTCATAATAGTTATATTTAGTTATTATAAGTATTTTTTTTTTGTCTCCAACATATTAGCTTCGGAGTAGGTGAACTATATATTTTGCTACAGTGAATAGCTATTTCTTGCTATTCACTGTAGCACAATGTTCAAATTTTTTAATATATATATTTTTTTCTCTCCCTCAACTTTTCTCTCTCTTCTCTCCTCTCTCAACGGCCTCGTTCAGCACAACCTTCCTTTGTCCTTTGGAGACTCACTTTCTCCAATAAGAAAGTTCATCTACATTCCGTTTTTGTTTAGATGCTTGT
Source organism: Carpinus fangiana (assembly GCA_006937295.1). Classification (NCBI taxonomy): domain Eukaryota; kingdom Viridiplantae; phylum Streptophyta; class Magnoliopsida; order Fagales; family Betulaceae; genus Carpinus; species Carpinus fangiana. The sequence continues at coordinate 20,369,835 of CM017327.1, read as the reverse complement.
AATATTGGTTCTCATTGTTATCGCGTGTAACATCCCAATTTTAGTCTTATAAATAAATTTGACTGTTACGTTGAAATAATCTCACACAACATATATAAGCTGATTGAAATACCTCGAGGTGATATTTATTTAATAAAAATAGAATTATGGTTTCCATTACAATACCTGTACGTACTAGGTGTACTAAATATGTGCCACAAATGGCACCAAATCATTATAGTAATATTCCAAATCATTATAGTAATATTCATCAAGTTTACACACATCACAATAAAAGCGATTAACATAATTGAAACTTGGTCCATAGAGTAAGTATCAATCCTCCAACAGATGGTCAATCAATCATCAAAACTAATAAAGAGACCATCGTCCTCACTCTTTATTCCTGCATCAAGGTCTATGTAAAGATGATTTTATTATATTTACATAGACAAACAAGTGAGTAATCTACTTTCCTAGAGATAACGACTAAAAGACTAGTTTGGAACAAAGTAAGATTAAAGAATAAAATATATAATGATGAATGAGTTGCGAATGCAGCGTAGACCTCTCGTCATGAGCTCTCAGCCCGTTCACGTCCGTTATCTCCCTCACACTTTAGAGTTTTACTTGTTCGGTGCTGGAGACTACACCGCCCCTGCTTAGTTATATATTAGGCCTATTGGATGATTATATACCCCCATCCACTGAGATTACAACAGTTCCTCGCGGCAATCCACCTAACTTGTTTTTAAGGTGGTTATCTTATCAGCCCATTTTATTTGACACATTATACAACAGTTGTGATGCAAAATTATATCAATAAGACAAAATAAGAATTCCTACAACAATAAAACAAAGCTAATACTCAGTAAGTACATCTATACTTACATTACTTAGTGTAGAGTTCTGATCCACTTCTGCATATAAATACATACATACAACAATATATATAAATTAGTTCATTCTCAAATAATATCATTGTTTAAAGACCCTCATCTATCATAAAACACAAACTAATATGTCACTACGCTGCATTCGCAACTCATTCGTCATTATATATTTTATTCTTTAATCTTACTTTGTTCCAAACTAGTCTTTTAGTCATTATCTCTAAGAAAATAGATTACTCACTTGTTTGTCTATGTAAATATGATAACGTCATCTTTACATAGACCTTGATGCAGGAAGTGAGGACGATGGTCCCTTTACTAGTTTTGATAGTTGATAGACCATCTGCTACAGGATTGATACTTACTCTATGGAGCAAGTCTCAATTATGTTAATCGCTTTTATTGTAATGTGTGTAAACTTGATGATTATTCTATAATAATTTGGTGCCGTCTGTGGCACATATTTAGTACACCTAGTGCGTACAGGTTTTGTAATGGAAACCATAATTCTACTTTTATTAAATAAATATCACTTCGAGGTATTTCAGTCAGCTCATATGTGTTGTGTGAGATTATTTCAACGTAACACTCAAATTTATTTACAAGACTAAAATTGGAATGTTACAATATGGTATTAGAGCATTACCCAGCTTTAGATGGTGAGAGCATGTGAGCCTATGAGGGTCACTAGTGCCCTGCTTTGGAATGCCAAGAGTGGGTTACCTCATGAGGGTTTGGGGTTAAGACGCCAAGAGTGGGGGTAATACCATGAGGGTTGCCAACAGTGACATTGGCTCCCAAGAGGAGTGCTCGTAGTGTCTCACATCGCCTGGGTTTGGGGACATGCTAAGGTTTTTGCTCTGTGAGCAGATAGAAGTTTTATTTTGTTACTCAACAATAGTAAGTTACAGTGTCTGAGTTTGAGACTTATACCTAAGATTAAACTTGTTGAGACATTAGGATCTAAGTTTTTAGGTATAAATTAAGTATACCAGAGCATAGGGTATAATTAGTTTAAAAACCTTAAAACTTCATTTTGTTAAGGTAACTAAAATGAATAAATATATATGATTTAAAATGTTGTGTTTACATTTTCATAACTTATAAATATGTCAATTCAATTTACTATGTATGCATTAATTATACGATGTCACTGCAACTCTTTATATAAAATATTTTATACATTGATTATTTTTTGTGTATTAAATATTAAAAAAAAAAGTTTTAATGTATGATTATTTGTGTTCTATAAGTGAACTTATTGGATAATATATGATTGTGTGCATGCTTAACAATGGAATTTTTCTTATATTGTTAAAATATTTGCAAGATGATAATAGTTTTTGGAAATGATATACTTTTACGTTAATGATATGTTGATATGTTGTTACCTTTAGATTATGTTTATAAATAAACATATTTGATTTTAGTATGTATGGTTTTGTAAATGGTATTACTTATGCTCATACTTTAAATAAAGCAACTGATTGGATTAGACTATCGTTTGATAAAAGAAAATAGTATAGTTAGATAAGTATTCTTTGTAGAGTTTAATAAGTTGTTTTAATGTAGGGAGATTACAAGCTAGATTCCAACCTCAATATAAGGTGAATAAGAAACTTAAGGCATAGGAATAGAAACTACTACATGTTCAAGAATAATTTGATATCTAAGGTCACTTTTGAGGTATAGTCATAAATGATATTTGTGGAAAAATAAATTGCAGAATGCTGATGATTATTATTTTTGAAGATTTATGAAATAATAAGCTTGATAAATTAACTAAGCATCATAGTGATACTTTCTGTACATATACTTTTGTGATTGTTCATATTTGGAGCAACTTTAGATTTAAGAGATTGAATGTTGAGGTTTTAAATATATGTGATAAACTTTGGAGAATTAGAGAAAAATATATTGTTGAGGATTATTGATTGGAATCGTTTGGTGAGTAGGATTTAAATCAATAAGTTATGAAGATTTCTTAATGCACCAAGAGCCTAAAAATATTTAGAGTTTAAGGATAGAATATACATACAATTCACATGTATTATATATGAGTATTGTTCGAAACTATAATGTTGCGAAGTTCTGTCAACTGGCAACTTATTGTCTAAGTTGTGATTCTTGTAATTTTGAGTCGATTTTCTATAGAGGAAACCGATTGAGGTTGGTTTTCTTGTGTTGATAAAAAGTAACAGAGTGTGTGAAAGCTTGTTGAAGGATATGTGTGATGTTTTGATGGCAAAATTGTAGTTATTTTTAGTAATGATTTTATATTGTAGATATAATGACTAATTGATGTAGATAGTGAGCATATTGTTTATTGGTATGTATTAATGAGAGTGCATTGCAGTATCGATAGAATATAGTATGAACGTGTTTTAATTGTATTGTTTTGTAATATTAAATTAGAAGCTCTGGAATATTCAGTTGAATATTATATCGTCTCTGTAGAAGTACCCTTTCAGCACGTTATATACAGTTTTCCGCTATAAGGTTATTTAGAAATCTTTGATGTTGCAGCGTCATGCTTGCATAATTTGTTGGTACAAATTTCGGGGCGTTATAGTACATAAAAGAAATTTATTATTAAATAAACAAGAATTTTGTACAAGGGGAACTGTATAAATAAAGTTGTATGTAGGCAGACATCTTCACGAAACCTTTACAAGTAAATTATCTTTGCATGATACATAAAAGGATTAGCATGATTAAAATAATAATAATAATAATAAAATAAATAAATAAATAAACATTTTGGTGGAAATACTATTTTATAGATATTACCTTGCTACAACTTGATAAAGAAGCCTCACGATATTTCTGTAGGTGAATCTGAAGCCTCCTTATCTGCTCTTGAAGACATTCATTAGTCTTCTCTATTTTTACTAATCTTACTTCTAGATTATTGGCATATGATTCCAACATGTTACCCAGCCTTTTATTTTCAGCATAGAGATTTGTAACCGTTCATTTGGAATCTCTTAGTAAACCCTGTAAAATCTTAACATGGTTATTTAAATTCTGAATCTCTATATTTTGGACCCCTAAACGTCGGGCCATGTTGGACACAGAAGCAACACACTGGACAGAAAATGCCAGTGAGTCATTGATAGTTTATGTTTCAGATCGACTTGCTAATAGAATTTGATCACGAGAAGATAGAAGACCTCTAGCCACTACCACGGTAGTAGAATCATGTAACATGATAGAATGATGAAATGTGATAGGATGGTTTTTAGAAGTAAAGTTTGGCTGTCATGCGTTAAGAGGCATTGGAGGCATGTCAATGTGTACAACAGGCACTTTAGGGTGAACATCAAGCACGTCAAGTTGTACATTAGGCATAACAATGAATTGTGCTGTAGGAATAGCATTTAAGTCAATGTTGTTGATAGAGGATAATGAATCAGCCATTTTTGGTGTAAGGAAAATATTTGAGAATAAGAAAAAGTTGGGAGAGATGAAGTTTTGGGACAAGTGTGCTGAGAGGCTGAATGTTGAAAGGTGAACGTATTACTATGCTTCTCGAAACAACAGATGTTTGGCTTATAAAGAAAAATTTTCACTTCGGTTAAAGCTAAAGTAAAAAAGCGTATGACAGAAGACCTCAGGCAGCGAGGGATTTTTGTCAAAAAGATCCCGTTGAATTTGGATCTTATCACCTGTCATAAATTCAACCGACACCTTTTTGACTTATGAACGACTTTTGGCGTTCGTTTTTCAAACTTATTGTTCAATCAACGACTTTGAAATCCACACGTAAGCGGCCGAATGAATTATCATGCCAACGCCCACCGCGTGTGCTTGTTCGTCTTCCAGAACCTGTCCTATAAATTCATGCCTCTTCGCTATTGAAACGTAAGACTTCTGATCAAAGTTTTCATCTTTGATCTTCCTATAACATTTTCTCATGTACTCAAACTCAAATTTTGTTCGAGTTTGAGTTTCTTCTTATTAAAAAAAAAAAAGAGATGTAGCATCACGAATTGATTCATGAAACTCAACTTTTTATACTCTCAAAGTAAACCATTTAAACAAGATTATCGTTGATCGTGTCCTAAGAAAGCAAAATTATCCTTGATCATACTTCTCAGGCTAAATATCTCTCTCTTTAGTAATGACCTTGCATGACTGAAGAGAGAGAGCACTTGATGTGTATGTATCAGAAACCTCAGCAAGAAGTTCCATACATATCATGTTCTGAGCTGTATACCAAGCCCTTATGTTAGCAGTAGATTTCTTGACTGCTTTGACCCAAAAGGGTATGGTTGGTAATAAAAGTCATACCGAGGAGAGGAAGAAGGGATTTGTGTTGTAGATGAGAATTTAGAGATGCTTTAGATCGATGATGATTAATGAAGATTAGAAAAAGAAAATAATAAAGAAAGATTAAANTTGATGTGTATGTATCAGAAACCTCAGCAAGAAGTTCCATACATATCATGTTCTGGGCTGTATACCAAGCCCTTATGTTAGCAGTAGATTTCTTGACTGCTTTGACCCAAAAGGGTATGGTTGGTAATAAAAGTCATACCGAGGAGAGGAAGAAGGGATTTGTGTTGTAGATGAGAATTTAGAGATGCTTCAGATCGATGATTATTAATGAAGATTAGAAAAAGAAAATAATAAAGAAAGATTAAAAAATAATATATTTTTTTTTAAAAGTAGAGAATGAAATAAAAAATTTGTTGGAGTTGACATTAAAAAATGAGTAGCTAAAATAAAGAATTGTACTGTCTAACTAGGTAGAATACCTTTTATTGATGGAGATGCTTTGAATAAAATATATATATAAAAAATAAAAACAAAAAACAAAAAATTGCAGAATTGATGCCTCCCAAGTCCACCACCCCCCCCAAAAAAAAAAAAATTTCACTTATTTCAATGTTGACATCCATTTCGTCAAAACTGGACATTTCAATGACCCCGTGTCATTAGTTTATTTCCATAGGCCTTTTAAACACTTCATGTATTACGTATATGCTTTTGTTGTGGCATCTTCAGGGGACAATATAAAGGTTGCTTGCCTTGGGAATTTAAGGTTCTTGCATATAGGTTTTTATTATTGGAGGTAAATTATATTGTATAATATATATATATGTGTGTGTGTGTGTGTTTAAGATAATTTCTAATATTGATTTGTTTTGGCATAAAAAATTTAGTGAGGAATATTTATTCTCATTTTCAGGTGTTTTTGGTGGGGGATTTGTTCTCCCCATTTCCTTGGATGCGTGCGGGGGATTTCGATCAAATTACAGGTCTTTCAAAAAAATATAAGGCTGCTCTATGACTTGACAGACAAATAAAAGTATTTAGAGAAGTTTTGGAGAATTGTAATTGTAGTGATACGGTATATGTGGTCCAAGTTTATGTGGTGCAACAATAAAGAGGATAATCATTTTACTAAGGAAAGACTTGATTGTGTGGTTGCCAATTCGTAGTGGTGTGATATTTTTGGGGAGGCGAATATTTTTGTTTTGTCCGCCAGGAGCTCAGACCATTGCCCTTTGTTCATTACTTATGGTGAAAGAGGGTCGAGATTGGGGATTCGGGAGAGAATTTCAAATTTAAAGCAAGTTGGTTGGTCAATGACACATGCTATAAAGTAGTAAAAAAAGCTGAGAAGTTAGTGAGTTTGAAGGGGACCCTCTTGATAGCATGTAAGATTTTTTTTTTTTGTTGAAAAATGTTTAGTTGGAATTATTTTTTTGAGGTTTGGAGCGTATGAAAACTTAGCGAATATTTCTTATATTTTCATTCAATCATAAATATCGATCTTTATTCACAACATAAAAATATTAATATAAAAAAAACTAAAAACAATCAACCTAAAATTTATATTTAATTAAAGAGTTAAATACTTCATTAGTCCCTAGGGTTTGAAAACTTTATTTTTTTTCCTCTTTAAGGTTTGGAAAGTGACCAAATTAGTCCTTGTGGTTTTGAAAAGTGACCAAGTTAGTTTTTCTGTCAATTGACCGTTTGTTGACTTAATGAATTGACACGTGGCCACCTAATTAATTTTTTTTAATTTTTTTTTCAAAAAAAAAAAAAAANGTGTTGTTTATAGAATTGTTAGAACATTGGATATTCGTTGTGTTTCATCCAACGGATACATCGAATCTTTTAGTTGAAATTGGATATCCATTGTTTTTCGTTGTTTAAACGGATACATTGGATCTTTTGATTTCGATTGGATATTCGTTGTCTTTCGTTATAGAGTTGGATTCATCGAATCCTTCAATAAGATTTTATAAAAACATTAGAAAATGCTTTGGGTTTTAATTCCTGATGGATCTATGAATAAAAACATGAGAGTATGAATTTATGATTTGATGAGGTGAATTCTGAAAACCTTAGTGTCCTTTTATTATTTATTTAGTTAATTTTATTTTGCACGACCAAACCACGAACTTCGAAACTAGGTTAAAATAGGTCATTTAAATTAGACTAAATTAGTTTTTACAAAAACACAAATTCCTTGTGGATCGACCTCGCTATTGTAAGCGCACTTTACTGCACACGATTCGTACACTTGCGAGTATTATTTTTGGTACATCAGGGGTAATTGTGACATCCCACATCGCCTGGGTATGGAGATGGGGATGTGCTTATATGTATACTTACACCCTTAATGGCAACAATGCATTTTAAAGTCGTGATAGTAATGATCCCATTAGAACTCTGCAGTTAAGCGTGCTTCTGCGAGAGTAGTACCAGGGTGGGTGACCTCCTAGGAAGTCTGGTTTAGGGGAGCCAAAAGCGGAGAATATTGTGTGTCATTGGGGTGGGATGTTACATACGCCATCGAGGTCGGACGTACGGTTAGTGGGCAGAGCACCTGTTCTTAAGTTTCACACGTGTATGCTCAGGCTTGGCCACATTTCTAGGTTTTGTAAGGCTTAGAATAACGGTGTCTTGTATCCGTTATAACAGGAGATAGCTTGGTCAGAGGATTTGCTCGAGTGCTCGAGGTAAGTAAACACTTACACCCATTTTTGTAAAACGTGGGTGATCGTACCAAATATAGTACTCGCTAATTGCACGAGTCATTTGTAATAAAGTAGTTGTGCAAGTGCGAGGTCGAACCCATAGAGAATCGTGTTTTGTTAAAAACTAATTTTAAAGTGCCTAAACTAATCCTATCTTAACCTAGTCCCAAAATCAAACATATGGCGTGCATAAAAATAAACTAAATTAAAATGTAATAAAATAAATAAATAAAAATGACTAAAGTCCCTAATCCACCTCACCACAAATTAATTAACATATAAACATGCTTAGCTCATACTTANAACTTTCCCTATAAATAGCCCGCCCCTCCTCTTCATTTCTCACGCCTTCTTCTTCCTCTGGTATGCCCCTAGGTTGCCGGGACCATTGCTGGGACAGATGCCAAGAGTGGGCTAATCCCATGAGGCCACCAGTGGGGACGCTGGATCCTAAGAGGGGGTAATTGTGACATCCCACATCGCCTGGGTATGGAGATGGGGATGTGCTTATATGTATACTTACACCCTTAATGGCAACAATGCATTTTAAAGTCGTGATAGTAATGATCCTATTAGAACTCTGCAGTTAAGCGTGCTTCTGCGAGAGTAGTACCAGGGTGGGTGACCTCCTAGGAAGTCTGGTTTAGGGGAGCCAAAAGCGGAGAATATTGTGTGTCATTGGGGTGGGATGTTACATACGCCATCGAGGTCGGACGTACGGTTAGTGGGCAAAGCACCTGTTCTTAAGTTTCACACGTGTATGCTCAGGCTTGGCCACATTTCTAGGTTTTGTAAGGCTTAGAATAACGGTGTCTTGTATCCGTTATAACAGGAGATAGCTTGGTCGTAGGATTTGCTCGAGTGCTCGAGGTAAGTAAACACTTACACCCCTTTTTGTAAAACGTGGGTGATCGTACCAAATATAGTACTCGCTAATTGCACGAGTCATTTGTAATAAAGTAGTTGTGCAAGTGCGAGGTCGAACCCACAGAGAATCGTGTTTTGTTAAAAACTGATTTTAAAGTGCCTAAACTAATTCTATCTTAACCTAGTCCCAAAATCAAACATATGGCGTGCATAAAAATAAACTAAATTAAAATGTAATAAAATAAATAAATAAAAATGACTAAAGCCCCTAATCCACCTCACTACAAATAAATTAACATATAAACATGCTTAGCTCATACTTAATAACGACTATGCTACTAGGTATACTCTGAGCGCTAACACATTGTTCATATTTTCGTCTATCGATAAAGCACATATGCATATCCTATTGTTGCTACAAAATCTTGTCGAACTAACCAATGCAAACATTGTTAAGAGGTCACAACAGATATTGGTCCGAGGACGAATCATCCGATGTATCTCCGGTTGCAATGAAAGTCGACGTTTAACGATTTGCAAATAACAATCAACACACTTTTGTCACTAAAATGCATTGAAACGAATAAACATAAAATGAAATGACAGAATAATACGAACGAAACATGAATATATGTAAACAAATCTATACTGAATGGAATAAGAGACTAAATAAAAGTAAAATAAAATATTAAATAAATAAATGACAACTTAGGAGGGATTTACAGTGGAAAACAGAGGGTTTGAGGCCCTAGAGGCGCCTCCCAAACGTGCAAAATACGAAATACACAAAGTCCTATTTATAGACAAAATTTAGTGTGTTGCCAGGTCAGGGTTGAGTTCAAACGTAGGGGGTGCGTTCGAACGCAACCCTGCGTACATTCGGTCGCGTGCTGTGCGTTCGGCTGCAGGCGCATCGTCGTGACTCGTGCGTTCGAGAGTAGGTATTGCGTTCGACCGCAGTGCGTTCGAACACACTACCTGCGGTTGAACGCACATAACTGCCCACGGTGCAAGGTTGAAGCGATGAACGATAGGGCCGGCTAGGGCGACACGGGAAACGCGGGTTGACGCGGCATGCGATCGAACGTGGCTTCTGTGTTTGACTGTAGTGCGTTTGAACGCAGTATGTGCGTTCGAACACACTTGCAGAGGCTAAAATTTCATCTTTGCTTAATTCCGCCCATTTGAACCACAATTTACACAAATGACCTACAACACACTAAAACACTAGAACAACACAAAATATTAGATATTAACAAAGCTAAGAGCCTAACAAATATAAATTAAGGGGTCCAAATAAGCACTTTTAGGCACTCGTCAGTGGGATATGTCAGTTGACTGACCACGCTTATGATATGAGCATATTTATTTTCCGTAATCACTTGGTAACTGTGTTGATTAATAAACTGTTAAGATGTATCGTAAGGTATGGTACGCCAGTACGTGCGGTATAAACGGCCATGGGCTTACTATATAAATTGTGTATTATGGCCAAATGGCTGTGTTACGGGGCTTTGGATCCATTAGTTTCGTGACCTTGATGCACCAATTCCCAATGGTTCGGTCACTACAGGACGAACGTCATGAGTTAGTGTGGGCCACTCGAGGTCGGACTCGATCGTGTCACTAATGTTACGTACGGTATGTTGTATAATAACTGGGGCACTGACATTGTATTATAGGTCCCTCGGGACAGCTTCAACCCTGTTGAGAGGGGGTAGTATCTCGGGTAGACCATATATGGGAGTTATGACTTATAAAGCATTAGCTTTTTTCTGCATTAAAACGCTTAGGTAATTATCACCGATTCTACACCATAAGTTTGAAAAACCCTAAAACCATTAAATGGTGTATTAGCGGAGGTAATGCCATCTTTTTGGTTATCACTCAAATGCACGTTTACCTTTATTAATTTGGCTCATGTCATACCTAAGTGTGGGGTTTACTTACTAAGTCGTTAGACTTAAGCGGTTATTATTCTTTAGGTAACCTGATTCACTGTTATTGAAGTAGCGAGAGTTGCTACTACCTGACTGGTTATGTTTTATCTATAGTTACAGGTTTGTCTTTATCATTTAGTAGCTCCACGTTCTTACTTGATGGATTATAGTCATACTCAGATTTATTCACCTTCCCTTATATTTACTCTGACAATTTTATAAGGGTGATTACTCGTTGAGTCACAAGTTGGCTCAACTGGGTGGATTGAAAATGACTCCACCAGATTAGCCGAAGCTAATTTTGGGGGTGTTACGGTATGGTATCAAAGCATACAGTCTTGCCGACTGTAGCTGTAAATCTGAGCATAGAATGTAGTGTTAGGGTTGATCTTACTGAACTGGAGCATAGGATAGGTTTAGTTTCCTTGTTTGTGGGTGCAGGCCACTGTAATGGCTTATTTGATTGTTTGACTTGGGATGAACGGGATCGCCTGTTCTGCGTTACTGGCATTTGATCCTGCTTCATACTTAGATGTGCGATAGTTGTAGATGCCTACCGACTGTTCGCGAGTGGCCAGTTGAGTTCGGACCTTACGCACCCGGATACCAACCTCGCTCTAGCAAGCGCAGGGTTTCCACCCAGGCGAACCAAGAGCCAGAGTCTTCATCGGTCCTTAAGCCAGATAAAGGAAAGGAGATATGCTTTGTCACTAAGAAAAGATTTGCCGTACGTAAGTATCGTAGTATCTCGGCGATACGAGATTTCCCACCTATCCCTGGAAGGTTTAACCCTTATCTCAGTGATGAGCATAAGCGAGCCTTGCATACTCAACTAACTTAGATTTCGGACGAGTACACCCAATTGGAACAAGAGGAAATTTAACTACTAAAAACGGGAGCATTACCAAAAGGATCTGATTGTCAGAGAACTACATTTCTATCCAGTATCAACAAGGACTACGAGGCGTTAGTTAAGGATGAGGAAGACCTGTCGAAAGACTCATCTGAGGAGTGATAGGTCTCGGGGTAGCAGTCTTTAGAATTTAGATAGCTAGGTTTTTCCTCACCCTTAGCAGTGGTGAGTTTTGATGTTTGGACGTCTGGGGTCGATTGTAGGGCACAAAGGAATTTTCACTCTACCCCGACTTTCAAAGAAATAAAATCATTTTGACCTACCTCGTTATTTGTAGCTCTTTTATGCATTGGAAATTCCTAAAGGCTTTAAAAAAAAAAAAAAATCACTTTTAGGGTTAAGCGGACGTAGGCACCCAATGTCGGACGTATGCCATTAACCCAGAATTTTATAAAATGGCCGAACATCCTCAAACCCTATTTGTTCTCATTTTCTCTCATTTCTCTCAAACCCAAATGCTTTCAAAGTGATTTCGGCCAAGTCTCTCAAGGTTTTAAAGATTTCCCACCTCATTTTCAAGATTAAATCAAGGTATGAAGATTTCTTCCAAATTTTTCAAGTTTTCACAATTTTAGGGTTTTGTTTTATTTTGATTTTTCTTGCACATTTTGCATTTAGCTGGCTTGGTTGTGAACTAGGATCATGCATTTGAGAGTATAAGACCATTTGGTTGCACCATTTTGGCTTGAATCACACCCATTTGGATTTGGGGGATTTTTCACCCTAAGTCCGAAATTCTCAAATTTGTTGATCTCTTCATGCAATTGGTGCATGAAATAAAGCCTAAACCCTTGCATTATGATCTATGAACGAAACCCATTTGTCCTTTGCCCAAGATTTCTCAAAAACATTTTGGGTCAAAAACCTAATTTTGAGATTTGGGGGTTTCGGATTTTTGATCAAATTTGTGAATTTTGGGGTCATTTGGACCACTTAGAACTCAAGACTCGTACCCTAGAGTTCAACCTACGAATTGGACCGTTTGGATTTGAATTTTTCCGTCAAATCCAAAATTACCAAAATACCCCTCACATACAAAGGATAGGGTTTTTCGCCCTAATTCCAAGCAAACCTCTTACGATTCTTTTGGAACCCAACATTGATGTGTTCTTTAAAGTCCCTTACCATTTCTAAGATTGAGCCAAAATCCATTGGTCAATTTCGACCGACCCAAAACCCTAGTTCTTCAATTTAGGGATCCTTGCCTAAATTCGGGTTTTTGCGATTTTATGGTTTATCATGGGTCTTTTGGACCAAATTAGACTCAATAATTGTAATTGGGACTCCAACCTACAATTTTGGCACTTGATCCGAAATTTTGCTCAATTTTGTAAAATTACCAAAATACCCTTTACCCCCAAGGAATAGGGATTTTACGCTAATTCGACCTCGTGAACCGGAAACATGAGCCTACATAATCTTTAGGATACGAATCTCTCTCAAGGACTCAAATTTTCAATCCGGTCCTTGAAAATCCCGTCCCAATCTCACAAGTTACTAAAATGCTTTTCTTCTCCTAGAAGGGGCATTCTTGTCTTTTATCACCTAACCTATCAATTAGGTCCCAATTGATCATCGTGGGATATAATATCACCTAGTAAATTTTCACCCTTATTTTTTCAATTTTCCTTAACTGAACATGTCCTTCTTCTCCTAGAAGGGGCGATATTGACCTTTTGACTTATCCAATTCTAATCATTGTTGGATGTTCTATATCTATCTAGCTAACCAAGGTCTCGGATATTTTGATAATCCCGAAATGCCTTAATTTTCTCGACAACTCCATCTAAGTTGAATTCACCAATACAACTCTGTTTCCTTTCTCCTGTACTTGCATTTTTAGCGCATGTAGAACTAGAACCTTTGCACGGGTAGGATTTTGCATGAGAATTCTGAGAGTCGTGATTGATAGGAATTTTCCATGCAAGAAAATGGTATGCACATGCGCTAGTGAGGCCGCTTCTTCCTCCGCTGCACACCTGCGACCACGCCGAGCACCCTTACAAGAGGCTCAGGACCCCGATTCGGAGCTGGAGGTCGTGATGGAGGATGCAAAGAGTGATGATGCTGTCGGAGATAGACCAGTCCCTGGTGAGCCGATTAGAGAGGCCAGCACTGCCACAGATGAGGAGGATGCTGAGCTAGCGTATGACCACACCCATTTCCGGAGGGATAAGGTCAGGCGCCAATATGTTCGCTACTACCACGGGCGCAAGATCATCATCGAGAGAGGAGCCGCCATAGAGGAGTTTGATGAGTGAGCACTGAGGGTACGGGCAGTGCTAGATGCCCAGGGATGGACTAATATGGTAGAGGATCACCGCCCTGCAGTAGAGGCCATTGTGTGGGAGTTCTACACGAACCTTCACCAGAGATGCGGTGACTCGTTTCGTACTTGGCTCAGGGGGAGAGCAATAGAGGTGACCCTTACACTTATCAGCACGATCATCGGAGCACCCCGTGTATGTGACCTAGCTTACCCTTATCCGGTTGATCACCTTCCCTCTCGAGCCGACTTAGTGGCATGTTTCACCGAGGGGTGCCCTCACCAGATGGAGTTAGAGGGAGAGAGTAGCTTCTAGATGAGTGACTTCAGCAATGACGTCTGTTGCATTTACCACATCCTTGCTAGCCGAGTACTCCCGGTCATCAGCCATACGATGATCACGATAGAGAGGTCACACTGCCTTTATGCCATGGTGACTGAGACTCCCATCGACTACAGTTCCGTGGTCACTTCCACCATGATTTCTATCTGACTCCTGAACAAGGGCTTTGCGTTGCCATACGGGGCCTGATCACTCGAATTGCAGAGCACTTCATGGTGGACATGATAGGGTTGAGGGACATCCAGCCAGAGAAAGGAGCCATAGGTGTACGCTTCCTCAATGAGAGTCATGCTCACTTAGGAGAGGCAGAGCCAGAGTCGAGAGCGCAGCAACCGCGGAGAGCAGTGAGAGTTGGCGGGGCACCTGCTAGGATGGAGGAGCGCATGGACTGCTTTGAGTCTTCACTCCGGGAGATGCAGGACACTCTACAGGCATTGTAGAGGGCTAGAGCTAAGGATCGTATCGTTTTGGACCGACTATGTGAGAACCTCATGGGGCCTCTGGGTGTCAGAGACTACGGCATCCCCAGTTCCAGTTTCAGCAGAGGACGAGGGAGCCCTAGGGAGAGGGGGAGCCCTAGTGCCCACGGGAGCCCGAGTGCAAGAGGGATGCTGGTGCGAGCATCTACAGAGCCGACTTTGAGGAGACGACCCCGCTCGTAGCTTTAGTGCTGCTAGATGTTTATCATGGTAGGCGTTTGTTTTTCTTTTCTTCGGTTAAAGTCCATCGCGACGGTGGCAATTTTGGGATGTATCTTGCTACAGCTCAAGTCCACCATTTTTAAGGTGGCAATTTTGTTTTGTGTATATTTATGACTGCGTGTGTTTGATGGTTGATGTGATGCTTGTTGACCCTTTTCACTTTTAAGATCTACAAAATGTTATCTAGTACGTTTTCTTGCCATTTTCGAATTGCAAAGTTTTTAACATGATTTGTTTTCTATTTCTGCGTTTCAAATTGTAAAACTTTTTTCTCAAAAATGGACATTTTACCCTTGGTATTAAGAGCTTTAAATTTCGAGGACGAAATTTCTATAAGGAAGGGAGAGTGTAATACCCTGATAAAAATGACCTTTTTATTTGTAGAGAACCTTTCCACTAGGGCGTTCAACAAGAGTCTTTGGTAAAACTGCTTAGACAAGACTTAAGACCCTTAGCGTTAACCTAATCACCCTTGGAAACTTTAGAAAGATAGGAGCCAAACACTGAATCTCAGGAGGCAGACGTACACTAGGTCTAACGAACGTACGTTATTTGTCTGTAGTACAGACATACGGTAGGGGACCACCGGACGTATGCTATTTGTCTGTACTACAGACGTATATGGGACCACCGGATGAACGCTCTGTAAATAGTACAACAGACGTACGCGGGACCACCGGATGTACGCTAATTTTTAAGATACCCTTTGGGTAATACCTGGACGTACGAGACACCTTTTGGACCAATGTACAAAGACCACCGGACATACGCTAGGGTTGCCGGACGTCCGCTGCTCTGTAAGAGAGTTAGTAGCGAGCTTTTCCTATAAATAGCCCGCCCCTCCTCTTCATTTCTCACACCTTCTTCTCCCTCTGGTATGCCCCTAGGCTACCGGGACCCTTCCTTAGTGTTTTGAGTGAGAAATCCGTGAGAGAGAGCTTCAACGAAGAGTTTCCAAGGAGAGGAGACCATGTCCGTGCTTAGCTTTGGGGTAAACACTGTTCCCTTTAAAATTATCACTTTGTTATCTCGTGTTTCTGCCTTAATAAGGATTTCAAGTGTTCACCAAATGTTTTCTCAAGGGTAATAATATTTTCAAAAGGTTTTTCTCAAAGAATCGTGATTCTATGATTTCTTACATTGCATGTAATGTTTTGTTAGCTTATGAGAGGTTTAGAGGTCTATAAATGCCATTAGGAACATGCACTGTCCGAATCTTGAAACGGTGTGCTTAACACATTGAGCGGACGTATGCCATCGAGGCCGGACGTATGGTTAATGGGCAGAGCACCTGTTCTTAAGTTTCACACGTGTATGCTCAGGCTTGGTCACATTTCTAGGTTTTTTAAGGCTTAGAATAACAGTGTCTTGTATCCATTATAACAGGAGATAGCTTGGTCGGAGGATTCGCTTGAGTGCGCGAGGTAAGTAAACACTTACACCCCTTTTTGTAAAACGTGGGATATGTCAGTTGACTGATCACGCATATGATCTGAGCATGTCTATTTTCCGTAATCACTTGGTAACTGTGTTGATTAATAAACTGTTAAGATGCATCGTAAGGCATGGTACGCCGGTACGTGCGGTATAAACAGTCATGAGCTTACTATATAAACTGGGTATTATGGTCAAATGGCTATGTTATACGAGGCTTTGGGTCCATTGGTTTCGTGACTTTGATGCACCAATTCTCAATGGTTCGGTCACTATAGGACGGACGTCATTAGTTGGTGTGGGCCACTCGGGCTCAGACCCAATCGTGCCACTAATGCTACGTACGATATGTTGTACAATGGCTAGGACACTGACATTGTATTGTAGGCCCCTCGAGACAACATCTACCCTGCTGAAAGGAGGTAATATCTCGGGTAGACCATATATGGGAGTTATGACTTATAAAGCATTAGCCTTTTTCTGCATTAAAACGCTTAGGTAATTATTACCGATTCTACACCATAAGTTTGAAAAACCCTAAAACCGTTAAATGGTGTATTAGTAGAGGTAATGCCCTCTTTTTGGTTATCACTCAAATGCACGTTTACCTTTATTAATTGGGCTCATGTCATACCTAAGTGTGGGACTTACTTACTAAGTCATTAGACTTGCGCGGTTATTATTCTTTAGGTAATCTGATTCACTGCTATTGAAGTGGCGAGAGTAGCTACTACCTGACAAGTTATGTTTTATCTACAGTTAAAGGTTTGTTTTTATCATTTAGTAGATCCACGTTCTTACTTGATGGATTATAGTCATGCTCAGATTTATTCACCTTACCTTGCATTTACTCGGACAGTTTTATAAGGGTGATTACCCGTTGAGTCACAAGTTGGCTCAACTAGGTAGATTGCCAGTGACTCCACCGGATTAGTCGAGGCTAATTTTGGGTGCGTTACACCAAACCCTAGGGAAGAAAAAATAAAGTTTCCAAACCTTAGGGACTAATAGAATATTTAACCCTTAATTAAAAGATACAAATATTGACTAACAATTATAACATATTTTCAAGTTAAGAGAGCTATAAATAACTTCCAACAATACATTTAAAACATCAGTGAAAGTTTAATCATAAATATTACCATTCAAGTTTAACTATGAATAATATAATTAAGTATTAACAAACAATTTAATACTACAAAAAATAAAACTGAGTTTACCCTACTTCTCATAAATCTACTTTTAAATGCAATCCGTGTTATGATTTCTCATCTAAGCTTTTGAATGATCTTCTCTTCTGAGAGTAAATGGTTGCCATATTTTCTGTTCCTTTCCTTTAAAGTGGCATAAAATGAACCACTCAAAGTTTAAAAGTGCGTTTAATAGTCAAAAAGTCCGTTTGACAAAAAAAGTACCAGTTTAATAAAAAAAAAAAATTGAGAGCGTTTTTAAGGGTCTAAAAGGCCTAAAAATTGCCAAAACATACTTTGACAAAAGCTTAAAAATAAAGCTTATGCTTTTTTCTTCTTTTGTTTTTTTTTTAAATTTAATTTTAATTAATATAATATAATTTTTACTTTAAAACTCTATTTCTCAAATACAATCCCAAACATTTCTTACATGGCAAGTCAATTTGATGCAGATCAGATCCTATTCGAAGGACCCTCTGGTACGGTGCTCCATCATGCGATTGAGCGCATATGGGCGCTCGATCGCACCCGTGATGGCACTCGAGTGCACATGGGGGGATTATGTTATTTTTTTTATTAGTTTAAACCGACTTTATTTCATTGTTTTATTAGGTTTAGGGTTTTGGAGTCTTTAATTTGTGTTTTATTAGGTTTAGGAGTCTTGGGCTATAAATATATGCTTATAGCTTCCAAGAAAGTTGGTTGTTGTTAATTATTGATTTTTTGTTGAATAAGATTTACTCATAGGTGAGTTTTCTTTACATTTTTCCTTAAAATCATAGATAGAATCTATATTTTAGATCATTGATAGACTCGAGATCTAGAATTATCTATCCGCTGTGTATTTTCTATTCTTCACTGCAACCTATAAAGTCACGCTGCATCAGTCGGTATCAGAGCTTAAGTTACTTTCCATGAATGGGGAGGAGCAACCATCTAGCAGACATGAACGAGGTGTATGTGCACATGGAGACAACACGTAAGGAGTAACTGACAATTCATTTGCGGCACATCAGTGGTGGGCCAAACAGTTGTCGTCACCAACCAACATCATGATTTGTGGAGGCGGAAGGCAAATTTATCACTGAACGTGGGCAATACAAGGAGGATCAATTACAGGCTACGAGGGATCAAATTGAAGACCTTACTACCCAATTATCCAACTTGTGTCATCACAATGAGGATGGATCTAGAAACCCGTTAATGGAGCGCTGAACACAGGGATGTCAGCACCTTGCGCAAGCTCACGCCAATTAGCGGGTGAGTAGATTCGAACTCAAGATTCCAAAATTTCGAGGGAATCCACAACCCGAAGAATTTTTGGGTTGGGTGTTGGTTGTTGAAGAGGTTTTTGAGTTCAACGGGGTGCTTTATGAGTGACGGGTTTCTTTGATGGTACACACATTCCGGGGAAGAGTTGCTGCGTGGTGGCAGCAACTGAAGCAAAAATGAGTGTGACAAGGCAAATTGAAGATCAATAGTTGGGAGCACCTATTGAAAAAGATGTGAGTCGCTTTCTTGCCCCATAATTATACCATGGGACAATAGTCACAAAATTAGAGACAATGGTCTATGGTTGTGACAAAGAAAATAGAAAATTTCTATAAAAAAGAGGTATTTATAGAAACATGGAGTGTGGCGAAGAGTCCACGACATGCCAATTGGACTCCTACTTGCCAACCACAAATCCATAAACCGAATCTATATTCTGTGGAGGAGGAAAGAGAATCTGTGGATGGAGAGTTTTAAGAATCCGAATTCATTGATGACGAGTTCGAGCATAAAGGTGTTGAAGATGATGATCCTTCGCAAGGGTTTGTAAATTAGGATTCTCCACCAATCTATGATGATGACGTCAATGAGGAGGATCCAATTGGAACCAATTTGAGAGGGTAGGTGGATGTTGGAACAAATGAGAATCTACTTGAAACTTTCTGGGTGGACGTACAACCTTGAACTTGGACATTTGATAGCCTCTATTTTCACGTTCTAGGTTCATTTTAGCTGGATTTTGGACTAATGGTAGATTTTTCACATATTTGGAGAATTGATGCAGCACAACTTAGAAGGGCTGCAGCGAAGAACAACAATAAAGTAGCAGATATGTAATTCTAGATCTTGAGTCTATCAATAATCTGAGAATTCTTCACAAAATATAGAGTCTATCTAATATTTTAAGGAAAATATAAAGAAAACTCACCTGTGAGTAATTCTTATTCAACAAAATCAATAATAATCAACAACCACCTTTCTTTGAGGCTATAAGCATATATTTATAGCCCAAATCCTTAAACCTAATAAAATATGACATAAATACCCCCAAAACCCTAAACCTAATAAAATAACTAAAGACTCACAAAACCCTAACCCTAATAAAATAACAACATAAAGTCGGCTAGAAAATAAAACAAACTAACTGCTACGCAATCTGCATCATTCTCTCCTTGTTTGAGAGAATTCGTCCTCAAATTCGGCCGGTTCTTTTCACGATCCTTTGGATGCCTAGTCAACTTATTCCACTCGCCGTTCCTCAAAATCAAGACAAAGCAACACACCACAATAATTGCAATGCTCTTCATCATCGGCATACCTTGATGTTTGTTGTTAAAGCCCTTCACATCACTTGGCAAATATTCGAATTTACCATACTTTTCTTGTTCCTTTTCCCTTTCACATGCCATGAAAATACTTAAGAATGGGCCAGTCATTGTTTCCCTTATGAACATATAATTTTTCTCATCTGAATAAAATTCACCAAGATCATTATTAGGAGAATTTAAAATATCTTGAACACCAAGGAAATCAACATACTCAACCTCTTCTTCATTATAATTAGGCACCTCACCTGAAAGGCCTTCATCAACCTCTTCATAATTGGCGATGTCATCTATGGGCTCTTCATCTTCCAATTGGTCATCTTCGTCTGGGTATAGGTCGCCAAATATGGGATGCAACCCATATTCTTCATACTCTTCCTCTAGGTCAGATGCCAAAGGTTCTTTAATTGGATCTTCCTCATTGACGTCATAATCATAGATTGGTGGAGAATCCCAATTTACAAACCCTTGTGAAGGATCTTCATCTTCAACACCTTCATGCTCAAACTCGTCATCAATGAATTCGAATTCCTAAAACTCTCCATCCACAGATTCTCTTTCCTCCTCCACATAATATAGATTTAGTTTATGGATTTGTGGTTGGCAAGTAGGATGATCGGTGTCAAATATTGTATATTGGAACCCCCTTAACTTATGTTTGTTAGGCTCTTAGTTGTGTTAATATCTTATGTTTTGTGTTGTTTTTGTGTTGTGTTGTGCTGTAAGTCCTTGTCGTGAAAACTTGGTTTAAAGGGAGAATTGAGCTAAGAGATGTCAAGCCCCTGCCAGTGCGCTCGAGCGCACTTAGTGTGATCGAACGTAGAGGCTACGATTGATCGCAAGCCATGTCAACCCGTGAAGTCCACGTTGCCCTAGCCGGCCCTATGCTCCGTCTCTTCAACGTTTGCGTCGTGGTCAGTTACATGCAATCGATCGCACTAGGTGCGATCGAACGCAATGCGGTCGAATGCAATGCCTAGGCTCGAACACACGCGGCACTGCAATGCACTTGCTGTCGAACGCACGTCAGACGATCGAATGCACGCAGGGATGCGATCGATCGCACCTCTGGGGATCGAACACACCCCTGACCTGGCAGTACAATTTATTTTGTCTATGAATAGAACCTTACCTCTTTTATTGTATTTTTACATTTGGGAGGCGCCTCTAGGGCCTCAAACCCTCTATTTTTCACTGTAAAGCCTTCCTAAATTGTTATTTTTAATTAATGCTTTTATTTTTCTTGTTGATTGTGTCTCCCTTTAGCATGGGAGGCTAATCTTCAACTAAGGTTGAAAATGAAGCCTCACGATGGAATTATTTAAAATGCTTTCATAGTTAGTTTTACGTTAATCCGTTTATTATTTGCCATGTGTGTTTGTTTCAGTTTAATTTCGTGACAAAGTTGCATCGATTGTGCTGTAGTTGTTTGGTCTTTGCCTTTTAGTCCGATGGATACATTTCATCGTTCGGGTTACGTTCATTTATCCATTGTAGTTAGTGTTAAATCACTTTCACTTTGGATCCTTTGGACCTAACCCGTTCATGTTTTGTCCGTTGTCAAATAGGTGGACGTTTTGATTATTTCAATAGGCATGATAGGACATGCATAGGGCATAAGGATGCATGAACTAGCGTGACACTAGAACATGCATCACATTTAATTGATAGACGAATGTTTAATTAACTGTGCTTTTAATTGTGGTGAGGTGGAATCTAGACCTTAGGATTTTTATTTACTTGTTTTATTGCATTTTAATTAGGTTTTATTTTCTGCACGCCACATGTTTGCTTTTGGGACTAGGTTAAGATATTATTAGTTTGGGTAAAGAATTAATTCACACAAACGCGATTCTCTATGGTTTTGACACTCGCACTTGCATAACCACTTTATTGCAAACGATTCGTGTAATTGGCGAGTACTTATTTTTTATACAACCAAATTTTGGCGTCGTTGCCGGGGATCGAACCCAGGTCACCCACGTGACAGGCGGGAATACTTACCACTATACTACAACGACAAGGAAGTGAGTACTGAAGCTCACTCCTTAATCACAATCCCTCTCGAGACACAACAAGTTCCATCTTTCCAATGTCTCGAAGAGCCGTCTTATGTAAAAATCTTTGAGGGTTCACACTCACAAGATCACAAATCTATGAACCATGTTCCTAAGTGGATCCCTCGAAACAAGGACAACTACATAAGATGGCGAAACATCCTTCAAGAAGGGTATCTAGTTCTAAAGAAGAAATGATGGATGGAATTGATTGGGCACCCATATGAGCGGGCATGGTGTGGTATTTTTTCTTTTTATTTTTCGCACTATATTTTTGATTTATTTTCTTTTTGTTGTTTTATTTTTTGTCATTTTATTTTTTATTTTTGTTTCTAACATAAATTAACCGTTGATGTTTGATCTTTGGAAAAAAAGTTGCTGTTAATTTTTGACAGGTGTTCTGATGTTCAAGTTCGAGGGACGCCTTGGACTTTGCACTCGTCGATTCCTCATCCCACTGTAATGTATTTTTTGCCATATTGGGGACAAAGTGTCATTTAAGTTTGGGAGTGTGAACAAACATTCTGTCTGTGTGTTTGTTTATTTTATTTGTTGTTTTGTTGGTTTTTGTCTGTATATAATTTCTTTTTTCTTTTTGTTTGTTGCTATGTTGTTGATTAGGCACGACTTATATCGTAATTGTGAATTGCATTTCATTGGTGTGTTTAACTTGTTTGAACATTGCATATCATTAGAAATCTCAGTTTTTGATTCATGTGTTGGATTAGAAAGACTCAACTTCTTTGATCGATATTCCACATGCACTCTAGCATTAGGGTCTGTGAGGTATGAGATTTGACTTTGAATTGTGTGTCTGGAGATTTTTAGGTTTGCGATGTGATGATGAAAACCTTGGCTGTTAAAAAAAAAAAAATAATAAAGTGAGTTTTTCATTAAGTAACCGGACCTCTTGCCTGGCCAAGCGATGAGTGTTCGTGTCAAAAGATGAGAAGTTCCAGCTAAAAAAAATTGTATAGCTAGTTTAGGCTCTGTAGCTCATTTGACTTGAGTAATTAAGCCCTAGAGATGTCTCTACATCTAATGCCCTAAAACCACCTGGTTTGGAAATCACTGGCCCAACACTTGTTACATAGGTCATTCAGAAGCTTAAGGGAGTCAAGCATTGCATCGCTTACACAAAAAATTGCATCTTTCAATTCAAGCCTTGGTTCTATTTATCACATTGTTTTCCTTTGAATTTTGGGATACATGTCTTTGGAGAATGATTGAAACCCCATGATCTTGTTGTTAGTTCACTTTGCACTTCAGGGAGCATGTGTTGTCTCAATTTTTCAACCTTGAGTGAAATGATGTTTGGATGCCTGGATGATATAGTTCATATGTTTAACATGTTAAATTTGCTAATGATATATGAACCATGTGTTTGTGTGAAGGGCTTTGTCCATTAATAACATAGTACCAAATAATTGTTTGTAGGTGTCATTCCTGAAAAAACCCTCACGAGACTTCACTCGTCCACTAGGGATGCCTAGGGGTTTAAAAGGCTTGTTGCATATGCTAAATGCAATCGTTTTTCCCACGAAATGGAATTTATGTCTTTTGTTTTCATTTGTGTTTTCATTTTTGTTTTGCTAAGGGACTAGCAAAATGTAAGTTTGGGGGTATTTGATCGGTGTCAAATATTGTATATTGGACCCCCTTTAACTTATGTTTATTAGGCTCTTAGTTTTGTTAATATCTTATTTTTTGTGTTGTGTTGTGCTGTAGGTGCTTGTCGTGAAAACGTGGTTTAAAGGGAATAATTGAGCTAAGAGATGTTAAGCCCCAGCCAGTGCTCTTGAGCACACTTAGTGCGATCGAGCACAGAGGCCACAATCGATCGCAAGCCATGTCAGCTCGTGAAGTCCGCGTTGCCCTAGCTGGCCCTATGCTCCATCGCTTCAACGTTTGCGCCATGGGCAGTTACATGTGATCGATCGCATTATGTGCGATCGAACACAATGCGGTCGAACGCAATGCCTAGGCTCGAACACATGCGGCACTGCGATGCACTTGCGGTCGAACGCAGGTCAGACAATTGAACGCGCGCAGGGATACGATCGATCGCACCTCCTGGGATCGAACACACCCCTGACCTGGCAGTACGATTTATTTTTTCTATAAATAGAACCTTACCTCTTTTCTTGTATTTTTACGTTTGAAAGGCGCCTCTAGGGCCTCAAACCCTCTGTTTTCCGCTGTAAAGCCCTCCTAAATTATAATTTTTAATTAATGCTTTTATTTTTCTTGTTGATTGTGTCTCCCTTTAGCATGGGAGGCTAATCTTCAACTAAGGTTGAAGATGAAGTCTCACCATGGAATTATTTAAAATGCTTTCATAGTTAGTTTTACGTTAATCCGTTTATTATTTGGCATGTGTGTTCATTTCGGTTTAATTTCATGACAAAGTTGCATCGATTGTGCCGTAGTTGTTTAGTCTTTGCGTTTAGTCTGATGGATACATTTCATCGTTCGGGTTACGTTCATTTATCCATTGTAGTTAGTGTTAAATCACTTTCACTTTGGATCATTTGGACCCAACCTGTTCATGTTTTGTCTTTTGTCAAATGGGCGGATGTTTTGATTATTTCAATAGGCACGATAGGACATGTGTAGGGCATAAGGATGCATGAACTAGCGTGACACTAGAACATGCATCGCTTTTAATCGATAGACGGATGTTTAATTAACTGTGTTTTTAATTGTGGTGAGGTGGAATCTAGACCTTAGGATTTTTATTTATTTATTTTATTGCATTTTAATTAAGTTTTATTTTCTGCACGCCACCTGCTTGCTTTTGGGACTAGGTTAAGATATTATTAGTTTAGGTAAAGAATTAATTCACACAAACACGATTCTCTGTGGGTTCGACACTCGCACTTGCATTAGCACTTTATTGCAAACGATTCATGTAATTGGTGAGTACTTATTTTTGGTACGACCATAGTAGTCCAATTGGCCTGTCATGGACACTTCTCCGCACTCCATGTTTCTCTAAATACCTCTTTTTTTGTAGGAATTTTCTATTTTTTTTGTCACAACCATAGACCCTTGTCTACAATTTTGTGACTATTGTCCCATGGTATAATTATGGGGTAAGAAAGTGACTCGCAGCTTTTTTAATAGGTGCTCCCAACTATTGATCTTCAATTTGCCTTGCCGCACTGAATTTTGCATCAGTTGTTGCCACCACGCAGCAACTCTTCCCCAGAATGTGTGTACCACCAAAGAGACTTGTCGTTCATCAAGCACCCCGTTGAACTCAAAAACCTCTCCAACAGCCAATACCCAATCCAAAAATTCTTTGGGTTGTGAATTCCCTAGGAATTTTGGAATCTTGAGTTCGAATCTACTCACCCACTGATTGGCATGAGCTTGCACAAGGTGCTGACATCCCTGCGTTCAGCGCGCCATAAACAAGTTTCTAGATCCATCCTCATTGTAACGACACCAGTTGGATAATTGGGTAGTGAGGTCTTCAATTTGATCCCTTATAGCCCGCAATTGATCTTCCTTGTATTGCCACGGTTCAACGTTAGATTTGCCTTATGCACTGCAAATCGTGGTCTTGGTTGGCGATGACAATTGTTAGACCACAAACGAATTGTCGGTTGCTCTTTACGTGCTGTCTCCGTGTGCACGTACATCTCATTCATGTCTGCAAAGCGGTTGCTCCTCCCCATTCATGGAAAGTAATTGAGCTTTGATACCAACTGATGCAGTGCGACTTAGTGGCCTGCAGCGAAGAACAACAACAAAGCAGCGGATAGGTAATTCTAGATCTTGAGTCTATCAATGATCTGAGAATTCTCCTCAAAATATAGAGTCAATATATTATTTCAAAGAAAATATAAAGAAAACTCACATATGAGTGATTCTTATTGAACAAAATCAATAATAATCAACAACCACCTTTCTTGAAGGTTTTAAGCATATATTTATAGTCCAAAACCCTAAACCTAATAAAATATGACATAAATTCCCCCAAAACCCTAAACCTAATAAAATAACAAAATAAAGACTCACAAAACCCTAACCTTAATAAAATAACAACATAAAATCAGCTAGAAAATAAAACAAACTAACGAGGACCGTGTGGAAGGATTCTTGGAGAATCTTTTAAACCCAAGTGAGTTTTAACTCACATAATGCTCGCCATTTACTTTCCCATGTTGCACATCTATTTTGTGTACCAAATCATGCATATTTACAACTCTCAAGATATACACCTTGTTGCACATGAAATCTATCATTTGTGAATATGCTACTTAACAAGATATTGACATTGAGACTTGTAAAAGCATGCATGCAAAATATGGACAAGATAAATTGTATTTCATGACATGGTACACCGGTACATGATGGATAATGGTCATGGGCTTACTATACATGTTAACTTTATGGTCAAATGTATGTAAAATATATGAGCCTTGGATCCAATGATTCTTTCGTGACAGCACAAACTTAACGGGTGGTCATTATAGGACGTACATCATTAGTTGCGTAGGCCACCCAAGGTCTAATTCGGTCGAACTGCTAGTGTATGGAAGGTAGCGTACAACATCCAGGGCACCAGTATTGTATTACAGGTCCCTTGGGATAGTGCCAAGCTTGCTGAGAATGGGTAATATCTCGAGTAGACCATATTGTTGAACTATCACTGTTACTTATGATTATAAGCATGTACTATATCTATACTGCATCCATGGATAACTGTCATGATTAAACTGTTGCATTATTTATCAAATAAAGTTCATCACGAATAATGGGATGGGTATTATGTGCAGTAATTTTCACTAAGTCCTTGGACTTAACCCCTTTGTTTTTATGTTCCCCCTGCATTATGAATAATTGCGCGGTTTAGCTTGCATAGAAGATGCCTACATGCCGGACTTGGGTAGTAGCTCAGGATTTGATTAGGGCGATTTTTGAGGTCATGAACCTAGTGTGGTTGAAGACTATGTGGGATGACAGAGGAACCATGCGGGCAGACATGACTGAGATCATTATCTCCCTGGCATTGCTTAAGATTAAGAATCAATATGTTTAGTTGTTTTATTTCCAAACAATGATAATCTTTTGGGTTGTAACCTTATTTTGACGATTGGTCTTTGACCAGTATATTTGATGATCTATTTATGTTATGAGGTTTATCTTTACTCTGGTGATTTTACATGTGATATGTAGTTATTGCTTTTTATTTCTATAGCTTAAAGTTTTCCGCTGTATTCTCTCATTTTGGAGAGGTTAAGATCCTTGAGTCTTGTCCCGCGATGGATAGGGCTGGGAGACTTTGATGACCCCAATTGGCAGATTAATTAACTAGTAATTGATCTCATGACTCAGCCCTATCCCTTACGGGACAAGACTCGGGGATTTCAACCTTTCTCATCGTAACGAGAAAGCTGCAGCGGAAGACTTAACTAAGACAATGAGAAATAGAGATTATTAACTAAGACAATGGGAAATAGAGATTATTAATTTGACATTCACACAACATGCACCAGAGAAAATATAACATTAGCATCATCATAACATAGATAATCACAAAAATGTACTGGTCATCAGATCATCATCAAGTAGTGATACAGACCATAAGAACATAATAAACATTGTTTTCGAAAGAGATCAAAAGATTAAAGCCTAGATCTAAGCTTAGGCAGGGCTAATGAAATCATAATCTCAATCATATCCACACGGGCAGTTCCTCTGTCCTCCCACATGGTCCTCAGCCATATAGGATCCATATCCTAAAAAATCACGCAGATCAAGTCTAGAGCGATCACCCAAGTCGGCTCATGCAACATTCTTGCCTAGGATAGCTAAACTGTGCAAGTAGACATAATGATGGGGAAAGACATAATAAAAAGGGGGTAACTCTAAGACTTAATGATTCTTAACACAAATAATGTCCATGCTAGTTTAATAATAAGCTCTAATGTTTTTGCAAAGCAAATGACAGTTTCATCATGACAGTTTATATTATGAGTGATATAGGTATGTAATATATGTATATGATACAAAATAACAGTCATAGTTCAACAGTATGATCTACCCGAGATATTACCCATTCTCAGCAGGGTTGACGCTGTCCCGAGGGATCAGTAGTACAATGCTAGTGCCCCAGCCACTGCACACTACCATATATAACACTAGCGGCATGACTGAATCCGACCTCAAGTGGCCCACACCGCTAATGATGTCCTTCATGTAGTGACCGCCCATTAAGGCTACGCCGGCCACGAACAACTATTGGATCCTAGGCCTATATAATTCACATAGTTGACCATAAAGCTAACATGTATAGTAAGTGAAGTAGAAATAATAGTGTACTCGCAAGCGTACGAATCGTTGTCAATATAGTACTGTGCAAGTACGAGATCGATCCATAGGAAATTGCGTTTGTTAAAAATCAATCCTAAGTCCAGACTAATTATATTTTAACCTAGTTCCACGGTTTGAGCATTTTGAACGAACGAAAACATAAACTAGATAAAAAGCTTTAAAATCAAACAAAGAAAATAACTAAGGTTTTAGAATCAGCCTCACCAAATAAAAAACATATGCTTACATGTTTTGTTCACTCATCTGTCTATCGATTACACTCTATGTATATTCTATTGTGCCTATTGAAAGATTCAAAGAATCCATCCTTTTGACAAAAGACAAAATATATCCAATTTAGTTCAAAGGATCCAATGTATCCATGCTTAACACAAAAGACAATGGATAAATAAAGTAAATCAAAAAGATGAAATGTATACATCGGACAAAACACAATGAATATCCAACTACGGCACAATCAATCACAATCTTGCACTAAATTGCATTGAAACGAACATACAATATTTAAATGACGGAATGAAGATGAACTCAACCTAAAAACATGTAAAATCTCAAAGGTGACGCTTCATCTTCAGCCTTAGTTGAAGATTTAGCCTCCCATACTAAAGAGACACAAATTAAAAGTAAAACTAAGCATTAATAAATGAAAGATAATAAATGATTTGACGTTTAGAGAGGCTATACAATGCCAAACAGTGGCCTCTGCTCTTAAAAGGCACCCTGGAAAACATAAGTTTACAAAATTACACAAGAGGTCCTATTTATAGGAAAATAAATGATGTTAGGACATAGAAGGTGTGCTCAATCGCAGGCCATGCGCTCGATCGCGGTGCTTGCACTCGATCCCAGTCAATTGCTTCATAATCCCAAGGCATAGTCAAGAATGCGATGGCCTACGGCAACGTGGGGATCTCGGGTGTACGTGGTGTGCGTTTGATCGCGTCCCATGTGCTTGATCTTGGTCCACACGCTCGATCGCAGTTATGCTCGATCGCACAGACAAGGACTCCTTGCTTAATTTCCACCTTTTACAACACTTTGATGGTAAGGACCTACAACACAAGAAAACATTAAAACTAGCAAAAACATTAGAAAACAACAAGGCTAAGGGCTTAACAAACATAAATTAAAAGGGAAACTTCAGGGAACCCCCTGAACTTCCACCCGATTTGAAACCCCCCCCCCCCCCCCAAACTTAAATAACTCTCAATTTGCACCCTTGAACTTTCAATTACTCTCAATTTGGACCCATCCGTACAAATTAGGGCACAAATTTTTTTAAAAAGACCAAAATACCCCCAATTTTCATTTTTTTAAAAAATAAAACAACATTTTGATAGTTGAAATTTTAAATAGTGAATTTAAAATGGTGACTTTTGTATAAAATTCCAACTTCTAGATATATATATATTTTTTAAAAAAATAAAAATCAGGGGTATTTTGGTCTTTTTAAAAAATTTTGTGCCCTAATTTGTACAGATGGGTCCAAATTGAGAGCAATTGAAAGTTTCGGGGTGTAAATTGAGAGTTTTTGAAGTTTGCGGGGGTATTTCAAATCGGATGAAAGTTCAGGGGGGTTCCCTGAAGTTTTACCTAAATTAAAGGGTCCAAATAAACACTATTTGGCACTCATCAGTAAGCCCGTGGCCATTATACCGCACGTCGGTGTATACCATGTCATACAATGCAAATTATCTTGTCTATATTTTACATGCATGTTCATTTATAAGTCTCACTTTATTAATATATTAGCACAATGTTTTCTCAAAATACTAGAGTTCATGTGCAGCAAGTATAAATTGTGAGAGTTGTAAATATGCATGTTTTCTTGGTATACAAAATAGTCGTGCAGTGCATGAAAAATAACATTGAGTATTATGTGAGTTAAAACTCACCTGCGTCGAATAATGTCTCCGAGAAATCCGAACGATCCAGGTTCTCCAAATCTATGGAAAACCTTTTATTAGTTTTATTCTTACTAAAACAACTCTAGAATAAGGAAACAGGAGCTATGGGATGGCTTGGTGAAAATTAAGTCCCCTGTCACACTCTAGGCTGTACGTCCAGCCTTAGGGCTGTACGTCCGCTGTGACACTTCGGACCGTATGTTCGGTCTTAAGACCGTACTTTCGCTTCGAGGTTTTTAGAGAGAACCTCATTTTCTCCTCTCGTCCTCCTAACCTCCAAACCAACCCCTAAACCTACCAAAGGGCTTCTTAGGGCTTTCTAAGTCGAAATAAAACCTTCATGCAATGTAACCATGCTGAGTTAACAAAACGCTAACCCAAACAGGATNGTGCGTTCGACCGCAGAAAACCGTAACGGCGCATGCTGAAGCGATGGACTCCTAGGGCACCCGCGAGAGATGCAGGCTGACGGGGACTGCGATCGATCGTGTCCTTGTGTTCGACCGTAAGTGCGTTCGAACGCACCAAGTGCGGTCGAACACACTTGGCAGGGGTCCAATTCTTCACTTAGTGTCTTTTTGCTCTCTTGTGGCCAACTTTTGTTGTAAAGACCTGCACAACTCAAAACACTAAAAACACCAAAAATAATTAGAAATTAACAAAGCTAAAGGCCTAACAAATATAAGTTAAAGGGGTCAAATATACACAATTTGACACTGATCATGCATGTTCATTTATAAGTCTCACTTTATTAATATATTAGCACAACGTTTTCTCAAAATACTAGAGTTCATGTGCAGCAAGTATAAATTGTGAGAGTTGTAAATATGCATGTTTTCTTGGTATACAAAATAGTCGTGCAGTGCATGAAAAATAACATTGAGCATTATGTGAGTTAAAACTCACTTGCATCGAATAATGTCTCCGAGAAATCCGAACGATCCAGGTTCTCCAAATCTATGGAAAACCTTTTATTAGTTTTATTCTTACTAAAACAACTCTAGAATAAGGAAACAGGAGCTATGGGATGGCTTGGTGAAAATTAAGTCCCCTGTCACACTCTAGGCTGTACGTCCAGCCTTAGGGCTGTACGTCCGCTGTGACACTTCGGACCGTATGTTCGGTCTTAAGACCGTACTTTCGCTTCGAGGTTTTTAGAGAGAACCTCATTTTCTCCTCTCGTCCTCCTAACCTCCAAACCAACCCCTAAACCTACCAAAGGGCTTCTTTGGGCTTTCTAAGTCGAAATAAAACCTTCATGCAATGTAACCATGCTGAGTTAACAAAACTCTAACCCAAACAGGATTTAAAGCATAACTCAGCTAACAACTACGACTAACAATGCAAGACAAAAATCGAGTAGCATAACAACGTAATTTAAAAAGCTAGGTAACCGAGTGTTACCTCCTTGAAGCGAAACTTCAAGAGTTCCTCCTTTGACGACACCGAACACACATAACACTCACAAAATGGTCAATTGGCAGCCTGGGGGCGAAGAGAGGCATGAAGAACTGAAGAGGGTAGAGGGTATTTATAGTTGAGGGGCTCTACCAACTCCTCAGAAAAGTAGCGGACGTACGCTTAGCATATGTTCGACACTTTAACACAATGGTCCAAAGGGTACCTCGTACATTCAGGTATTAACCGGAGGATATTTCAAAAAGTAGCGTACACCCGTGTGGTCCCCGTGTACGTCCGTGTACTATTTATAGAGCGTATGTCCGGTGGTCCCCCCATGTACGTCCGCACTACAAATAGCAGCGTACGTCCAGCGTTTTCCCGTACGTTCGCTAGAAAAGATAGGAGCATACATCCTCTAGACCAAACGTACGTCTGTCCCAAAAGTCCAAATCACCCTTCAATTGTCCTTGGTGATTCAAAGCCCAAATTAACCCCCTTACTAAGCTACTAATGCCTAGTTAATTATTTGGATCACTTCAAAGATGAACCGTGGAGTCAATTACCAATTATTTGATTTTTTCGATCGGGGTCTTTACAAGCTCAAGTCCATGTGGGACGATGGAGGAACCACTAGGGTGGAGATGATTGAGATTGTCATCATGTTAGCACTACTTAAGCTTAGGTGTTGAGCTTATTACTTTTCAAACAATTATCTATGATTTGTAATATTTGATGATCGGTCTTCAACCAACACACTTGATGATCTATTTATGCTATGATGTTTTATCGTTACTTTTGTTATTATAATTGTGGTATTTAGTTATTGCTTTCTTATTCTTGTGGTTGAAAGTCTTCCACTGTACTATCTCTCTTAGGAGAGGTTACGATTCCTGAGTCTTGTCGTGTGAGGTACAAGGCTAGGATGCAAAACATGGGTCAGTTACTAGTTAATTGGTTTCCAAGGGGCGTTACAAGTGTTTTATTAAAATAAAACATCACAAGTAAATAAATATATAACTGAAGTCCAATACAAATACTAGTCAATTTACATCAACTCAAAGAGGAACCTCAAGGAAAAATACTATTAGCTCTAAAGGGCATGTGATCATATACCTCGATCGTGTCGCATGACTCTATTTAATCATAATTAGTTACATTCAATAATTGTGACTACACTTTAATAAGTACTTTTGATTTAATCAATTAATCCCCATGACGTATTTATTTATTGCATGTTACCCTTCTATGGAATCATTCCATAGTCAAACCAAAGTCTATGTACTGTCACTTTGTTCACTATTTCTTTTCTTTGAATCACTAATTTAAATTCATGATTATCCTTATGTACCTTGTGAGAATGCATCTCACCTTGTACATGTATTAGTTTTAATACACCCATTGAAACACTTAAGCCCGAGCTTCAGGATAGTCTTTTCCATTAAATCTAAAATAAGGTGAATATTCCCTATAACTTTGTTCTTTGTCAAAAGATTTGGATTCCTTTGTGAAGTTAATGTTCCTATGATGCTACATGCAATTATACAACGTATCGAGGTTATTTTGACTGATGATAAGTCTCACTATTTGATATAACAAAGCAACGTACACTTCACATATGTGTTCATGAACTCCTTAAGATTTAGAGTAAATGCTATAAGTCGTGGTGCACGTACTTTATTTGTTACGACATCATTTATAAATGAATGATGATTCATGTGGCCTATTCATTGTATGGCACAATCCCGCCAATACTCCAACACATCAACCCGAAGCCAACCTGCCACTCCTAACCAAGATAGGTCATTGAGGTTCGATATATTATAATTTAGATGAAGTTTTCAGTTCCATTTACGACTACGAACAATAATTTTATAAGTTGCAAGACCTTTGAGTATGATCTTCTACATGAATCTTGATAATACATTTATCCACACCATAGCTCAAATATAATGCATCTTAGGGATCTCATATGCATAGAATCAGATAATACACAATCACAAATATATGTCATATAAAAATATAAGTGTATATGTCCATTGTTTTATAATAATGATCAGATAATAAATACTATTTATCAAAACATCATCCAATCAACTGGAGTTTTGGATACCATATCAAATAGGTCAACCTTTAAAAAAAAAAAAAAAGGGTTTACGCTTTTTAGGCATGGTTGAATCACCCCTCATTTTTTTTTTTTAAACAAAAATTATTCCTATTTTTTTTATTCATTTTCAAAGTTTTGTATTTTTTATTGGGTCATGTGACACGTGGCACATTGTGATTGGTTTGACGTGAAAATCTGTTAGTTTCATTGACAGAATGTAGATAGAGGTACTAACTCCGTTTTACCGTTAACAAATGTATAATTTATGTTACAAAATAAAACCTAGGTGAAAAAAATAAAAGCGTTAAAACCTAAATACTAAAATGACATTTAAGCCTAAAGTTTAACAATATAATTGCAAAAATAATAAAAGATTAACAATTGTAATCAAAGTTTCACCTATATATAACTTATAATACAGAATAGAACATAAAGAATATATATTGGCGTTGAGTACTGAGGAGGATTGGAATAGAATTAGTAAAAACATAATAATCAGTAGTTGGTGAAGGGGGTTATGAAAAGCCTCCACGTCATACATCGCCACCAACCGCGCGGGGATGTAATTTGAAGGTGGGGTTGGTCGTTAGGTAGTGAATGGTGTACAGGGACGGAGCAGCCTTGAGAATGGGCAGGGCCCATGGCTGAAAAAATTTAATGGGCTGGGGCCCATTACCTTAAATTTTTTTTTTTTTTTTTTAAATTTTTTTGTCATTTGGGGGACCCTGGCCCTGCCAGTCCCCCCCTTCCTACGTCCTGATGGTGTACTACGTCACAACCTCCCATAAAACTGGTTACTGTTTTGTTTTATTTTATTTTTTATTTTTGATTGAATGGGGAAAAGGGGTAAGACTGATGATTGAAATATTCTAGATTTTTTTTAAAAAAAATTTGAGATTGTTAATTTCAATAATTTATTTTATCTAAATATCTAAAATAAGTTATATTTTAGTGTTTAATAAAAAAATTTAATAAGAAAGCTACACTCAATAAATTTAATAAGCCATATTTTTTTATAAATTATTAAAAGGTGACATATTTTAGACCATAAAATAAGCTGAAAGGCTAAAATTATAAATTTGAGAATATTAAATTTTTTTTTTTAGGAAATCTCGACCCGTAAAACTACCTACTTTGGCAGCCTTACAAATAATAGTCATCAATATCTCCTCAACTGGAGTCTTTTTCATTTGGAAATCGAGATTATTGATTGTATTATATTTGTAAATACTTTCTTTGTCCATGTTTTTCAAATTTTTGACAAGTTGTTGCCTTATTGCCTTTAATAAATTGTATTTCTCTAACCTGTCAAAATCCTTGTTTGTCTTTAGTCTAAGAAAAAACTGTACTACGTTGAAAACTATACAATTTATTGGTGAAGCATGACTGGTCAAATTATCTGTCTTCTTTTCTTTTTTGTTTTTTTTTGGGTTAAAAAGTTGTACAAAATGGTGTTTTTTAGTTTTATTATTATTATTATTATTATTAAAAGTGTTTTTCTGTACCAAAAGGTTGCTGTATGTTGTTGCTAATTTTCTGTTCAAGCTAAATTTCGAGAAATTTTTTTAGTTGATTCGTTGAGAAATTTTTTTTTATAGAATACATTTTATGTCAAAATTAACGAAGCCTTAAAATATCCTAAGAATCAATGAAGATATTTTTAAAAATATGATCATTAGGATAAAATAAATATTAAAAAATATGATTATTGGATAAAAATAAAGAAATATTTAAAAAATAATATTTAAATAGAATAATAAAAATTAATAACTAAAATGCTTAGGCTGATGAGAGTGTTTTAAAATGGTAGATGACTAAAATAGAAAAATATAATTTTTTAGTTATTTTGGCTAATAAATTTGGTGAGTCTATTGTAAATGCTTTTACAAACGTATAAGTTTACACTTTGAAATATTTACCATACGTGCTGGTAAAAATTACAAGTAATGATAATTTTTATTACCACATAAAAAAATAAACACTTGACCGTGCAAATGTCAGAGTTTGTGTATCACCTCTTTTGAATGAATATCGCTTTGACTTGCATGGCACATTATTTTTTTAATAAAAAAAAAATGTTGAAATCAATCTCTATCAATTATTTATGCACACAAAAATGTTCAATAATTTTTTCACTAAAGACAAATCAAATTTATACCAACCTAACCTGATTGCTCTAATTTTTTCACAATTATTTGTTGGTCAAATCCCCCTTTTGTTTGTTTTTTATTTTTTTATAAAAAAAAAAAAAAAAATCGTTGCGTTGGTTGTTGTGGTCTGAGCTAATGCCCCCAATGATTCTGTAATATTCTTTGTATTTAATAGATTTTTTTTTTTTTTTTTAATGTTGTTACAAAAAAAAAAAAAAAGAGATTATTTTTTACCAAAAAAAACCTAATTCCTAATTTCCCATGACTTAGAGCGCGTGTTCTACGCTCCCATAAGTAGAGTGGTAATTAATTATTTTGGCCATAGAGTGCCAGTTACACGATCCAAGCTGAGGTACCCCCCGAGTCTGTCCGCCACTCTGTAATTCCTCTCTCTGCCACTGAACCTGGCTCCTTTTTCTTCTACCCATTCATTAAGGTTTTGTTCGGCAAACAATACCAAATACCGACATATTATTCATCTCATTTTTTTTAAAAATCAATATCAAAATATTATCATTTTTATATTATATTATATTATTTATTTCTTATTACTATTTAAATAAAAAAATTACTATAAAACAAAACTTTTTTGCTTTTCAATACAATTTTTTTTTTCCACTTTTTTATACCAATTATTAGGGAAAATATATTATAAAGGCATGGGTCAGCAGTCCAAAATTATTAAATGCTTTTTTTTTTTTTGACAATTAAATCCCTGGGTACGTCGAACTCGATAATAAAATCCTTCCGTCAAATTTTGTTAACTTCCGTTACCTTATTTGAAACGTACCGTTTTTAACCCATTAAAATATTAATTTTTTTAATTTAATTTTAAAAATTAAATCTATAAATTAAAAAAAAAAAACAAGGGTGGCTGAACCACCCCATTGGGGGTGGTGATCGTACCAAATTTGGGTACTCGCAATAGTACGAACCGTTAGGTCGTATAGCGTTGCGCAAGTACCGAGATCGAACCACAGAGAACGAAGTTTTGCAATAAAAAAACCAATATGACTCTTAAATTAAATATACTTTAACCTAGTCCCAAAGTGAGAAATAATGTCAAACATGAAACGTGCATAAATTAAATTATTCTAAAAAAATGTAAACAAATGTATGGATAAAAGTAACTAAGGTTAAAGACTAACCTCACCCAATATAAAAATGAGCTTAATACATTAAACACCAATTTTTCGTTTTAACAATTTAAACCTTTCAACACACTCTATTGTGGTTATTGACACAAGTCAAACCAAATAATGTGTTTACCGTTAAGGAGCTACAATGAGTATTGATTATGGATAAAATCATCCACTGTATCCTTGGATCACAGTGGATATTAAATCAAAATTAATCACTCGTTGTGCACCCGGCTTGGAACACATCACATGATAACTATCAATGTATCAAAACCCACAACCATTCAATTATTTTGTCACAGAAATTAAATGACGAGTACGGAAATTAAATGACGAAAAATAAAGCATTAAATGTAAAAGCAAGAAATATAAACTAAGGGTGAGGCTTCATCTTCAACCTTAGTTGAAGAGTTTAGCCACTCATTGAACAACAAAGCATAATAAAATTAAAAGAATGCATTAAAATTAACTTCAAAGTAAAAGATTACAAATAAAAGAGGTAGAGCATGGCCAACAGTAGCAAAATGCTCTCTAAAAATCACCCAAAAAACTAAGTGTTCGACCAAATGGACCTAGGGTCCTATTTATAGACTAACAGGTCACTCGAGTTCGTTCGAACGTAGGCAGTGCGTTCGAACGTAATGATGACTTCTGCGTTCGATCGCAGAAAACCGTAACGGCGCAGCTGGAAGCGATGGACTCCTAGGGCAACCGCGCGAGTTGCGGGATGACTGGGACTACGTTTGACCGTGCCCCCTGCGTTCGACCGTCAGTGCGTTCGAACGCACCAAGTGCGATCGAACGCACTTGCAAGGATCCATTTCTTCCCTTAGTGCATTTTTGCTCCTTTGTGGCCATATTTTGTTGTAAGGACCTGCACAACTCAAAACACTAAAAACACTAAAAATAATTAGATATTAACAGTGTTAAAGGCTTAACAAATATAAGTTAAAGGGGTCAAATATACACAATTTTGCACTGATCAGGTGGCCCGGCCACCCCCTGTTTAAAAAAAAAAAATAAAAATTACAGATTCAGACGACTTCGACGACGAGGACCCACTTCCGGAGCTCGACTCCGACGAGCTCGAGCTCAAATACAGATTCTGCAATAGATGATCAAAGCCTCGATCTTTTCGCAATTTTCTATCGAAATCCTCCTCGGAGTTTCGGCGGACTACGACCTTTTCGCTCACTTTGTTGTCCATCCACTTCTCGATCATGCATGCTCGCCGAAAGCTCGCAATTTCTTCCTCTTGCTCCTTCAGGCCGTTGCTCTGTTTCTTCCTCACGTTACTTTCTCTGTAGAGCACAAGTTCCTCTTCTCTTTCCTTGCCGTGGCCTTCGTTGATGGATTTTTTTTTTTTAAACAGTGGGCGGCCGGGCCACCCCTTCTCTTTCCTTGTCGTGGCCTTCGTCGATGGATTTTTTTTTTATTTTTTTAAATAGCGGGTGGTTGGGCCACCCCCTATGGGGTGGTTCAGTCACCCCCTTTTTTTAATTTTTTTTAAAATTTTTAAAACAGGGGGTGGCTTAGGCCATGGGGGTGGTTCGGCCACCCCAGACCGGCCATGGCCTAAGGGGTGGCCAGCCACCCCCAATGGAGTAGTTTGGCCACTCCTGTTTTCTGTTTGTTTGTTTGTTTGTTTGTTTTTTTTTTTTTTTTTTAAATTTATAGATTTAATTTTTAAAATTAAATTAAAAAAATTTATATTTTAATAGGTCAAAAATGGTGCGTTTCAAATAAGGTAACAGAAGTTAACAAAATTTGACGGATTGATTTTATTGTCGAGTTCGACGTACCCAAGGATTTAATTGTAAAAAAAAAAACCAAAGCATTTAATAATTTTAGACTGCTAACCCATACCTTTAAAATATATTTTCCCCAATTATTACATTCATTTTTTTCCTCACCAATTATAAACAATGCATTATAAAGGGCATGTTGTTTACTAAGCAAAGCCCAAGTCTGGTCACGAGAAAATGATAGATACGACACAATTGTTTTATTTCTAACTTGTTGAGTTGATTTGTTACTGTATATTAGCTTTTAATTTTTAATTTTTATAAAATTGGTTTATTTAAAATGTAGATCCACAATACCACGTCAATTCAATAGAATAAAGGGGAAACTTTTTACCCCAATGAACTTACGCATTTTTTGTAAACACACTCCCAATATTCAAAATCTCTCACTTTAATTTATCAAATTTTGATTTCATTCCACTTTACCCATTCCGTTAGGATTTTCTGTTAAATCATAACGGAGATGTGTGAAATTACTAAAATATCCTTAGTCATTTTTCTCATTTTTTTTGTTTAATTTAAGGGGAAACTTCACTTGCCCCCCTTGAACTTTGGCAACTTTTGCAGATACCTCCCAAATGTTCAAAACCTCCCACTTAGGTGTATCAAAGTTTGATTTTCTCTCACTTTGCCCATTTCGTATAGAAAATCCTAATAGAATGTCAATTTTACCCCAAAACTACGCATCGTTTTGGGAACGGTGTAGTTATGGAGTTAGGGGTAAAATTGGAATTGCGAAGAATTTTCTGTACGGAATGGGCAAAGTGAGAGAAAAATAAAGTTTGATACACCTAAGTGAGAGCTTTTGAACACTAGGGTGGTATCTACAAAAACCGAGAAAGTTCAAGGGGAATAAGTGAAGTTTCCCCTTAATTTAATTACAATATTTAACGGTGGGGGGGTATTTAGAACGAAACAAAAGTTTGATACACCAAAGTGAGAGATTTTAAATACTGGAGGGGTGTTTGTAAAAGGTGTATAAGTTTATAGAGGATAAGTGAAGTTTCCCCTAGAATAAATATTAGAAAGAAGTGCACTATGTAACATTATTTTGAGCAGGTAGAAAATATACATTACTAATCAATTATACAAATAGTAAATT
This sequence comes from Carpinus fangiana, assembly GCA_006937295.1. NCBI lineage: Eukaryota > Viridiplantae > Streptophyta > Magnoliopsida > Fagales > Betulaceae > Carpinus > Carpinus fangiana. Next base: position 20,329,704 of record CM017327.1, on the reverse strand, counting down.
AGTAATAATTAATAAACATGTAATTCAAGGACATTTCACATACAGAATGTATACAATAGTAATACACATGTAAAATACTATATGTTGCTCAAATAATTTAATCAATAAATAATAATTTATATTCATTATAAACTATGAATGCCAACAAAATCATTTGGAATTTAGGGCGTATTTTCAAACAAGATTAACATGTATTGTTTTAAACAATGAAGAAGGCCAATTTCTTAAGCATAACAATCTTTGCTCTCGGCCATTCAATGACAAAACCTAATAACAATTACAAGGGAAACCAACAATTACAATCTCACACCAGCCTAACAAACCGCTATTAGACTAAGAAGGATCAAATGTGTAATGTACCTGTTCTCCAGATACAACATCAAACTTGTTACTGTAATGCCTTCAAAACTGGACTGAACCATTTTGGTAGGGTTACTGGCAATTCCTCCAGTTTAGTTAAATAGTAACTAACTGAAGGGATCGCCCATCTATCATACTCAGAGTAAATGTAAGCGGAATGTGAAAATGATAGAATTTAGATATCTAAAAATATAAAGTATGCAAGTATTACCATTAGTCATAGACTTGGAGCTTCTAACCAAAATAGTCGTTTTAATCAAACCTGGTATTGCAAAACAAATTCTCTGCTTCTTCCTTTTAGAAAGTCATCTTAAAATAGTTAACTTGACAAGCCACAAATATTGCGTAAGTCTAATACTTAGTAAGTAAATCTCACTATTGAGTACAAAATAAGCTTTCGTAGGGAGAGTAGAAGAAAACATGCGTTTTCATAAAATGTTAGATATTGCCTCTACCATTATACCATAAAAGTATAATTTTGGTTTGAAAAATTATACAGATCGTGTTCTACCTCTTTAAATCAAAATATTCAATAGTAAATAACTAAGCCATATCATCAAACACAAAACATGTATAGCAGAAAAATAAACAAGCACAACCACAACCACAACACAAGGTTTTGTTTACGAAGTGGAAAACCCTTGAACACCTCAAGGTAAAAACTACTCCGGGGCAACCAAATCCAATAAATCACTAAAAGAAGATTCACAATTATAGAATAGACCATATCCACACCCTTGAGTACCTTTCAACTTAGTAAGGGCCTGTTTGGATTGCGATATCAATAAGTGTGATTTAAAAAATTGTGTTTTTAAAAATTAGAGTTTTGAAATTGCTACTTTTTAAAAGAGTAAAGGCGTTTGGTAAAACATGTTAAAAAATATTTTTTTATTAAATATTTGTTATGAGAAATCATAATTTTAGTTTAAATTCGCTCATTTTCAAATAAGCAGCCCCTAGCCTGCTTATAGAAATTGCATTTTTTTAATATTTTAAATTAAGTGTTTTTTAAATCGCAATGTCAAACATATTACGTTTTGCAATGTCTATTAAAAACATATATTATTTTTGTGAAATCGCAATCCCAAACGCACCTTAAGAATAACAAATCTCTCAGCTTGTCGCCATCGTGATCATTTTCAAATAGTGACTTCCTTTATCGACCCTTCGGTAGACTTTCTTCAACAACTAACAATCAAAGACACCATCTTTAACATCATCAACTGAGCAAGGCAACAAGCCAAAGGCTAAGACACCAAACAAGCAAAAAGGCAGCTTCAAGCTATATCATATTCCCTCTTGAATATCGATACCACCAGGACCCAGTACTAATGGAGAAAAGAGACTTTAGTGGAGAGAGAGAGCTCAACAAAATAAATTCTCAAAGTCTGAAGTAAACAGTGACTGGAAAACTATTTATAGGTGACCCATTTTCTTCATCACATCCTAACGAGACACTTTTTGGTTATGATGGAAAGAATAGATTCGTAAATTTGAGAATTTGATGTCTTAATGAGAAAGCAATTCCGTTATGACGGGAAGAACAAATGTCTCATCTTAGTCACATGTCCCGTCTTGACGGGGTTCCTGATGAGAAAATAGAGGCTTTAATTTTTCCTTTCGTCACTTGTTCTGTTCTGATGAGTTTCCCGACGAGAAAACGGAGGATTCAATTTTGGTTTGGTCACTTGTCCCATTCTGACAAGCTTCCTAACGAGAAACCTAGGAGTTCAACTTTTGTTCCCGTCACGTCCTCATCCTGATATAGTTTCTAAAGAGAAACCAGGAAGTCCAACTTCTGCTCCTGTCACATCCTCATCCTGATGTCGACGAGAAACCAAGAAGTCCATCTTTGCTGCAGTTGCACGTCCCGTTCTGGCAGCACTCTTGATGGGAAACCAGAAAGCTCTTCACTCAGTCTTGTTACATATCCCGTTTTGTTGGGGGTTCTCACAGAAAACCAGAAAGTTCTTATGACGACCTTAAAACACAGGGAACACCCCTCTAACAACACAGACATTACAAGAAACACTCAAAGTTTTAAACACACAAACATTACAAGAACAGTTATTGAATTAGGTCAATCTAAAACGTAACAATCTCCTCCTTTGGCCATTCAATGACAAAACCCTATAACAAAGGTTTAAAACTTTTACAAGGCACTAAGCCATAAAACCATCAAACTATAAGGACAAGCCAAAGCAAACTCACCAAACCAAAATGCTAGGTCATGGAACACTTCACNCAGAGTAAATGTAAGTAGAATGTGAAAATGATAGAATTTAGATATCTAAAAATATAAAGTATGCAAGTATTACCATTAGTCATAGACTTGGAGCTTCTAACCAAAATAGTCGTTCTAATCAAACCTGGTATTGCAAAACAAATTCTCTGCTTCTTCCTTTTAGAAAGTCATCTTAAAATAGTTAACTTGACAAGCCACAAATATTGCGTAAGTCTAATACTTAGTAAGTAAATTTCACTATTGAGTACAAAATAAGCTTTCGTAGGGAGAGTAGAAGAAAACATGCGTTTTCATAAAATGTTAGATATTGCCTCTACCATTATACCATAAAAGTATAATTTTGGTTTGAAAAATTATACAGATCGTGTTCTACCTCTTTAAATCAAAATATTCAATAGTAAATAACTAAGCCATATCATCAAACACAAAACATGTATAGCAGAAAAATAAACAAGCACAACCACAACCACAACACAAGGTTTTGTTTACGAAGTGGAAAACCCTTGAACACCTCAAGGTAAAAACTACTCCGGGGCAACCAAATCCAATAAATCACTAAAAGAAGATTCACAATTATAGAATAGACGATATCCACACCCTTGAGTACCTTTCAACTTAGTAAGGGCCTGTTTGGATTGCGATATCAATAAGTGATTTAAAATATTGTGTTTTTAAAAATTGGAGTTTTGAAATTGCTACTTTTTAAAATAGCAAAGGCGTTTGGTAAAACATGTTAAAAAGTATTTTTTTATTAAATATTTGTTATGAGAAATCATAATTTTAGTTTAAATTCGCTCATTTTCAAATAAGCAGCCCCTAGCCTGCTTATAGAAATTGCAATTTTTTTTTAATATTTTAAATTAAGTGCTTTTTAAATCGTAATGCCAAACATATTACATTTTGCAATGTCTGTTAAAAACATATATTATTTTTGCGAAATCGCAATCCCAAACGCACCCTAAAAATAACAAATCTCTCAGCTTGTCTCCATCGTGATCATTTTCAAATAGTGACTTCCTTTATTGACTATTCAGTAGACTTTCTTCAACAACTAACAATCAAAGACACCATCTTTAACATCATCAACTAAACGAGGCAACAAGCCAAAGGCTAAGACACCAAACAAGCGAAAAGGCAGCTTCAAGCTATATCATATTCCCTCTTGAATATCGATACCACCAGGGCCCAGTACTAGTGGAGAAAAGAGACTTTAGTGGAGAGAGAGAGCTCAACAAAATAAATTCTCAAAGTCTGAAGTAAACAGTGACAGGAAAACTATTTATAGGTGACCCATTTTCTTCATCACATCCTAACGAGACACTTTCTGGTTATGATGGAAAGAATAGATTCATAAATTTGAGAATTTGATGTCTTAACGAGAAAGCAATTCCGTTATGACGGGAAGAACAAATGTCTCATCTTAGTCACATGTCCCGTCTTGACGGGGTTCCTGACGAGAAAATAGAGGCTTTAATTTTTCCTTTCGTCACTTGTTCTGTTCTGACGAGTTTCCTGACGAGAAAACGGAGGATTCAATTTTGGTCTGGTCACTTGTCCCATTCTGACAAGCTTCCTGACGAGAAACCTAGGAGTTCAACTTTTGTTCCCGTCACGTCCTCATCCTGATGCAGTTTCTAAAGAGAAACCAAGAAGTCCAACTTCTGCTCCTGTCACATCCTCGTCCTGATGTCGTCCCTGACGAGAAACCAAGAAGTCCATCTTTGCTGCAGTTGCACGTCCCGTTCTGGCAGCACTCTTGATGGGAAACCAGAAAGCTCTTCACTCAGTCTTGTTACATATCTTGTTTTGTTGGGGGTTCTCACAGAAAACCAGAAAGTTCTTATGAAGACCTTAAAACACAGGGAACACCCCTCTAACAACACAGACATTACAAGAAACACTCAAAGTTTTAAACAAACAAACATTACAAGAACAATTATTGAATTAGGTCAATCTAAAACGTAACAATCTCCTCCTTTGGCCATTCAATGACAAAACCCTATAACAAAGGTTTAAAACTTTTAGAAGGCACTACGCCATAAAACCATCAAACTATAAGGACAAGCCAAAGCAAACTCACCAAACCAAAATGCTAGGTCATGGAACACTTCACCAATGACCATTGTAGCATTATTTAGAAGAATCCAACTGATAAGTGCAAAAATATGCATATTTTAGCCCTTAATTTACGTTCGTTAATTTCTTAGATTTTGTTATTTTGTTCAATTTTATTTCATTTTTATGTTTTCTGTGTTTTTGTAGGTCATGGAAGAAAAGAAAGTGTTTTTGGAAAAGTTCCAAGCTTAAAAGACAAATTGGGAAGACATAGAAAATGTGATTAACTTTAACAAAATAAAGGAAAGGATTAAATCAGAATTTCTCCAATTGGAGTCAAAATCAGATTGGATTCAAATTTGGATTATTCACATGTATCGGTATTTTGACCACAACTTTCAACTCAAATATCATATTGAGGTGATTCCAGAGGTATTGGAAAGCTAACTCAAAATAATACAAATCATTGTGATATAGAATTTTCCTAATTCGGACGTGAGTTATATCAAAATTGCCATGCAATAAAAGAACGCAAATCTGGATGAATCCTATTCCGATTTGTACAAGGATTGTCTCCTAATTTGACTAGGAGAATATTCTGAATTTCCTAGGATTATTAGGGCTTCTAGGATTTTCCTAAGTCTATAAATAGACCTCTAAGCCTCTTAAAAAAATAGACAATCTTGGGGAGAGGAATTAGAGGCTACTTTTAGGAGCGGTTTTCGGTTCTTTCTTTTTCCCTTTCTTTTTAGTTTTATTTTAATTATATGTAACTAAATACTTTAGCAGGGCTAGATTGAAGCCCTAATTATGTTTATTTAATATTTCAATATTGACACCTTTGTGATAATTATATTGTGACGCTTAACATGATTAATTCCAGCTTTACTGAATTCCACATATGAATGTGCCTGATCAACATATGCATGGTATGAATTCGTTATTTAGGTCAATTTAGATGATCGAGTCCTAGGCTTAGTAGAGTAACAAAAGAACCTCACCACGGGTTCTTGGGTTAATCAACATGGAGAACCAAGAGTAGACACCCATGCCATAGGCCTCATGTGTTTGTCAATTTTCATAGATTTATACTTTCTTAAAGAACAACTTAGTAGACACCTATGCTAAATCCTTTAAGAAAGAAAAGAATTAGAGTAGATACCCATGTCTAATTCGTTGCTTAGGAAAATAAATAGCTTAAGGAGTACACACCCATACCCTTAAGTTGGCAAGCATTAATTATTCACAATATGATTAGATCATTGTCATATTATTATATTAATTAAGCATGATTAGTGGTGGATATCAAAGCCCTACATTTTCATTTATCTTTATTTTTTTTTCCATAATATCAAGTTTGTGACAAATTTGGTATTTTAATTTATAAAATCAATTCTAAGCAAAATCAACAATCCTCTGGGGAACGATCTCATATTTGCTTGCTATACTATTGTTTTGATCTTGTGCACTTGTGAGTTATAACGCAGCTAATATTATCCATTAACTTAGATAGTATTTGTCACAATAAGTTTTTGGCGCATGATAAGCGCTGAATGTTACACATTCAAGCCCCTTAACTCGCATTTGTTAATTCCTTAACATTGTTATTTGTTTGATTTTGTTTTGTTTTTGTGTTTAAGGTCAAATGCAAGAATTCCATTGAAAATTGGGCTAAAAAGGACAAGTTGGAGCCATTCTGGTGCTGGGATTGAGCCCAGCTGAGCTGGAATCGAGCACGCATGCGCTCGAGTGCATGCGGCCTAGGATCGATCGCGCGCACAATAGCTAAGCTCGAGCGCAGTGTGCTCGAGTGCACATCCTTGGGATCGAGCGCACTCAGGCATGCACAGTACGCCAGGTGCCTTTTGACAGCTTGGACTTGGTTTTCAGTCTTCCAATTGGACTGGGAGACTGACCTACGGTTTTCCTAGGGTTTCTAGGGTTTTTAGGGTTCTCTTAATCCCTATAAATAGGCCTTAAAACATTGTAAATGGGAGACCACTTCCTAGAGTTAAAAATTCAGTTAATTGTCTTTGGAGCTTAGAAGATCATGAGCGGCTAAACCCCTTTGTAGGGTACTGATGTAATGCTCTCCAAGCACAATGGCGACTATATTTGATTTTTAGTTATTTAATTTATGCATGTTGATTATATAACTGTGAGAATTGCAACCATTGATTTCTGTTCTTACTATTAAATGCAATTGTTCTTAATTTACGAAATTAATATTTGTGAAATTCTTTTCTTGTCTTAGAAATTATTTTGCTTTTATTGAACTCAAATTAACCTTATTTTCTGTGATTATAAGATTGATGATTATGCAATGGTGTTTTAATAGACATATGATCAATAGGATTAGATAGACCATGCTTAGGAAAGACGGGTCGTATTACACCATAGTTTAGAGTAATTTAGGTAGACGATCCGTGCCAACCGAAGATGGGTGATGCTATTCCATTGATTATATGAAACTTATTAAATAATTTTATAATTTATACTTAACGAAGACGGGTCGTACTGCATCTTAGTGGTTAGGTGGACGATCCGTGCCAACCGAAGATAGATTATCCTTATTCTTTAATATTGTATTTTCTTATTTCTTTTATAACATGCATATCATGAATTTCTGGAATTAAATATAGTTAACCATTGTTGTGCGGATTGTGGTGAAATCGGTACCTTACTCTCTCTCTCTCTCATATTTTAATTATCTTTTATTTTCATGCACTTTAGCTTTAAGAAAATCAAATCAAATCTCCTTTTTATTACGTTAACTTTAATTCTTACAAATTTGATAATCAAACCCCTGCAATCCTTGAAGTTCGACACCCTCAATATATCCCTATTATACGGGATTCGTTCTATTGCGAATGGTAATTTTTATTACTGATATTTTTGCTTAAAAAATACCACATCAGCGCCGTTGCGGGGGATTGTTTAATGTCGTTTAGAATTATTTTCCTTAGTTAATATTATTTTTGTTTTAATTCTTTTTATCTTTAGTTTTACAGTTCGGTTATGTTCTTCGTAGGTGCACTCAAGCGCACCAGCGTGATCGAGCGTACCTGAAGGTGTGAACAATCACACATCCGGACAGCAGCGTTGGAACTGTCATTTACGGATTTGATTTATTTATTTTATTTTGTTCTTATTTTTCTTTTGTTATTTAATGTTCCTTTTGTTTTAATCATGTTGAGAGACAATACACCTCAGGTGCGAAGACTTATGAAAAGTTCATTCAGTCCCCAGATCCCCGACCAGCTATCATGCATTAATTTCCTGCCCACTGTGCAGAGCAATTACATTTTTTCTCTACAACTGCTCAATAGGGGTCCACACTATAAAGGCACACCTACAGAGAATCCGTATTGGCATATTCGAGAATTCTTTGATCTCTGCAGGACTCAGAATGTTTAGGGTTCAACTCTAAATGAAATCAGGTTAATCCTCTTCCCTTTTTCTTTAAAAGATAATGCTAAGATATGGTATAATTCTTTGGCTACAGATTCTATTCATACTTGGGATTAGATGAACACAAAGTTCTTAAAGAAGTTTTTCCCAGCCCACAAGACAAGGCAATTGAGAAGGGAAATTTTGACTTTCCAACAAAAAGGTGGAGCCCTTTTCTTCGAGGCGTGGGAGCACTTTAATGAATACTTCTCAGATACCCTCATCGCAATTTATCTCAAGACGATTAGGTACTGGCATTCTCTGAGGGTTAAAATGATCCTAACAAGAGTTGATGAGTGCCAAATATTGTATATTTGGGCCTCTTAACTTATATTTGTTAAGCTCTTAACTGTGTCTTTTTTTAATGTTTTTGTTAGTTTTTGGTGTCTTAGTGTGCTGCAGATCATTGACATAAAAATGTGGTTTAAGGGTGGAAAATAAGCAAAAGGAGTGGAATCTCTGGTAGTGCGATCGAGCGCACAGATACTGCGATCGAGCACATCTGCGCTTGAGCACAAGTGGCCTTAATCGAGCGCATACCCACGCCAACTGAAACCCTAGCGCCATCATTAAGTGCCGCGCCGCCTGAGCCTTGAAGACACTTGTGCGCTCGAGCGCACCTTAAGTGCGATCAAGCGCACTCGCGATGATCTGGCAGCAAAACCCAAGTTTGTTTTATTGTTATAAATACATGTTTTTCTTTTGTAAACCCTACGTTGGGAGGCGCCGTAGAGAGTAAAAACATGACTTTTGTCATGCCTAGGTCTTTCCAAATGCTTTTTGATTGTAAGTTTTGTTTCTTCATGAATTCAATTGATGTTATGATGTCTTTTGTTGTCATGAGGGGCTAAACCTTCAACTAAGGTTAAAGATGAAGCCTCGTCATTGAATAACAGTTGTATTCTCATCATTTTATGCATGCAATTTGATATTTTATAAATTTGTTGTTCAAAGTCCATCCCATTGCTTAATTTACTTTGTGTGATTGAGTACCTTTTTGATTTCATGCATTGTTTAATATTCGGTGTGTTTCGTCTGGGGGTGCATCGAGTGATTGGATTGAGACTAATATCCATCGTGATCTACGGATACGATGGATGATTTGATCTCAATTAAACACTCGTTGTGATTCTTTAACGGATGGATTCACCAAATGATTTTACATGCATGTTAACGATTGTTGAACATTGTTTAAAATGTTTTTAATTATCAATTGTATGCATAAAATGCGAGAGTACATTGTTTGATTTGGCAAAGTGGATTCTGAAACCTTAGTATTTTCTTTTCATTGTTGATTTAAAATCGTTTAATTTAGTTTATGTTATCATTGCACGACCAACTTCGAAACTGCGGAACTAGGTTAAAGTATAATTAATTTAAGTAGGAAATTTATTTTTACAAAACACAGTTCCCTGTGGATTGACCTCACACTTGCACAAAACTTTACTGCAAATGACTCATGCTATTGCAAGTACTTTTATTTTTGTACATCAAATTTTGGCGCTGTTGCTGGGGAATTGTTAGTTTTTGTCGAAATTTGTTTTCTATTTGAATTGATTTTATTTTTCTACTAGTTTAGTTAATTTTCTTGTTTTTGCAATTTTGTTTAGTTATTTTTTTTTTTCAATTTAGTTTATGTTTTGATTTGACAAAAAGGAAAAAAAAGAAGAAGTGTTTTTGTGTTTGCTGCAGAAAGTCCAAAATCAGTCTCTATCATCGCGATCGAGCGCAATTGGGTTGGGCGCACTTGAGACGAGCCTATGCACTTGCGCTCGACGATTCCTAGATTGCGCATGAGCACACAACAGACCAACGCTCGAGCGCATGCACCAGACGCTCGAGCGCATTTACGATCGATTGCGGGCAGTGACGATTGAGCGCATTTATGCTCAATCGCACATGACCAGTGCTCGAGCGCAGAGCCGCAGTTAGCAGCAACTGACTTGAAGCAGCTAAGCATCACTTTTTTTGTTTTGTTTTGTTATTTTTCTTTATTTTTTTTATTTTAGTGCCTGTTTTTCTTTCATATTTCGCCTGTGTTCTTTATTGTTGTGAATATTTTATTTTTGCTTCATTAGCATATTTTGTTTATTTTATTTTTATTTTTATTTTTTTTTTTCGAAAAAAAAACCCTTTGGTTCGGTGTATGCATGGTCAGAGATCCTTGAACTTAGATTTGTTACCCTTAGATCCTGAAATCACTAGAACTCTTAGGAGAACTCGATGAGCACCTGTTGTGAGTAGGATTAGAGGTGAGATGGGAGACCAACAAGATAACATACCCAAGAATGTGGAGCAACAGATCTTTGAGAATGAGGATGCGAAAGCGAAAAATGGAGAGCAAGTCAGGGCATGGCACGTGGACTTCACTACGGGATTCGTTTGCACCTGTTATGACTAGTTCCCACTCGTGTATAGTGCTGCCATCCACCAATGCCACCCATTTTGACTTAAAACCACACGTCATCCAACTCATGCCTTCTTTTCATGGCTTGGATAATGAAAACCCCTACGGCCATGTGAATAAATTTAAAGACATATGTGCCACATTCAAATTTCAGAACTTTTCTGAGGAGTCAGTCCACCTTAGACTTTTCCCTTTCTCTCTTCACGATAGAGGTAGAGCATGGTTAGATTCCAACACGCTCAGGTCTATTACATCTTGGGAAGGCTTATTGAGTAAATTTTCCAACACGCTCGAAGGTAAATGAATACAGAAAAGAGATTAGCTCTTTCACGCAAGAGGAGGATGAGAAGTTTTTCGAGAGCTGGGAGCGTTTCAAGGATTTGTTGATAAAGCGCCCTCCACATGGATATGAGAAATGGAGACTCGTTCAGTTTTTCTTCCAAGGGTTGGCCCAGCCCAACTGTAGCATGATCAAGTCGATAAACGGGGGGGGGGGGGGATGCTAAGTTTGATGGGGGATTTAGCCTACAAGGCATTGGACAAGCTGGCAGATAGCTCACAAGTGTGGGATTTTTCGAGTTGTTAGGATAAATCTGCCTGTATCCCAAAGAAAGGAGGCATCTATGAGTTAAAGGGAGAAATTAAGCTGAACATGAAGATATGCGCTCACTAAGAGGCTTGACGCTCTCAGTGTAGGTCCATCCATCAATGCTGCTAATACTTACACTGTTGATAGCAGTTCCATTTGTGCGAGTCCTGTGCACTCAACACAGAATTGTCCATCTGCACCGGTCTTTTTCGAGTACCCGATGGAACAAGCGAAAGCTTTCAATGATTATCGAAAGCAGTCAACTGGACCTTACTCTGAGACTTACAATCTAGGATGAAGGAACCATATTAACTTTTCTTGGAAGCAAAATCAGAGAGGAGCACCTCAGAATGCTAAAAATCAATATCCTCCCAGATTTCAGGCACAGTAGCACAATCAGCCTACTTCTCAATCTTCATCTCAATTAGCTCTGGAAGAAACAATGAGGACATTCATCCAATCGAATGGTCAACTGATGCAAGAGCTTCAGAAGTCCGTAATGATCAATAGCCAGGCCAGCCAGGAGGTGAAGAATGCGACCATGATCAACACCCAAGCTATAGCAAAGATGGAAAGCCAGATTGGACAAATAGCAAATCAATTGGGTGAGAGAGAAAAGGGGAAGTTCCCAAGCCAGCCAGTGCCCAATCCTAAGGCATTCACAATTGGAAATTCTTCAAGTTTGGCACACAGGCAGGAACAAGTGCAAGCAGTTGTCACACTGAGATCTGGAAGACAAGTGGACAATCATGTGGTGGAGCCAGAAGTAGAACCTGCTGGGCAAGAAGGACAAGAAGGGGAAGAAAGTGGCAACAAGGAGGAAAGAGATGTTGAGCCATCTACAGCCACTCCCATCGTGAAGGATCCTCTTAGGTCGTTCGTACCTAAGGTGCCCTATCCTGAAAAAATTACAAGCGCCCAAGAAATGAGGGAAGTTTGAGGACATTCTCGAGGTGTTCAAGCAAGTCCAAATTAATATTTCATTTTTGGACGCTATCCAGCAAGTACCTTCATATGCCAAGTTCTTGAAGGACTTGATAACAGTGAAGAGGAAGACGAATGTCCCTAAGAAGGCATTCCTGACCAAGCGAGTTAGTTCAATCCTACAATGCAAGTTACCTATCAAGTACAAGGACCCTGGATGTCCTACCATTACTTGCATGATTGGAGTCAGCCAGATTGAGAGGGTATTATTAGATTTAGGAGCAAGTGTTAATTTGTTACCTTACTCGGTCTATGTGCAGTTGGGGCTAGGAGAGTTGAAGTCCACATCCATGACCGGTTAGTGAAGATTGCACGGGAAATAGTTGAGGATGTGCTGATCAAGGTGGATAAATTTTATTTTCCCGTGGATTTCATTGTACTTGACATGGAGCCAGTTTAGAACCCAGTGAGTAAAATACCGGTGATCTTAGGTCGATCATTTTTAGCTACGGCTAACGCCCTGATTAATTGTAGGACAGGGGTCATGAAGATTTCATTTGGAAATATAACAGTGGAGTTGAACATTTTCCATATCAGAAATTGACCACTAGAATATGACGAAGCACACCAAGTATGCTTGATAGAGGATATCATGGAAGAGGTTGTAGAAGAATCAAGCATGGAGGACCCCCTGAAGGCATGCTTTGCTCAGTTTGGAGAAGATTTGGACTTAGACAAGTTGCTTGAGCAAGCAGATGCGATTTTAGAGACTGTTCCTCTGGTGAGCAGTGAGAAGGAGGAGACCGTTGTAGCCGATTCCCCCAAGAAGGAACTGATGCCGTTACCAGAAAACTTCAAGTATAAGTTCCTAGGTCCAGCAAAGTCTTTCCCTATGATCATAGCTTTAGATTTGGTGGTTGCTTAAGAAGAGAAGTTATTGAATGTTTTAAGAGAGCATAAGGAAGCTATCGGCTGGACCATTGAGGATATCAAGGGGATTAGCCTTTCGGTGATAATGCTTAAGATACATTTGGAAGAGAATGCCAAGCCATCGAGGGAGACACAAAGAAGGCTCAACCCAGCCATGCAAGAGGTTGTTTGGGCTAAAGTGATTAAGGTGTTAGATGCAGGGATCATATATTCGCTCTCTGATAGCAAGTATGTGAGCCTAATTCATGTCATGCCTAAGCGGACTGGATTGACGGTAATTAAGAATAAGGATAACAAGTTGGTGCCAACTCGTGTTCAGTCAGGATGGAGAGTTTGCATTGACTACCGTAAGTTGAATGTCGCCACCAGGAAGGATCACTTCCCACTCCCATTTATTGATAAGATGGTGGAGCGCTTGGTTGGGCACAAGTACTATTGCTTATTGGATGGTTATTCTGGATATAACCAGGTCCATATGGACCCCGAAGATCAGGAGAAAACAACATTTACCTGTCCTTTTGGGACATTCGCCTACCGTCGCATGCCCTTTGGGCTGTGCAATGCACATGCTACTTTTCAATGGTGCATGATTAACATATTCTCGGACATGGTAGAGCGATTCTTGGAGATATTTATGGACAAATTCTCTATCTTCGGTTCATCTTTTGAGGGGTGTCTGAACCGTCTCACGTTGGTCTTGGTGAGATGCAAAGAAAATAACCTTGTGCTTAATTGGGAGAAGTGCCATTTCATGGTGAAGCAAGGCATTGTGCTGGGACACATCATATCTCATCGAGCGATTAAGGTTGACAAAGTGAAGGTGGATCTGATTTCCAATCTTCCACCCCCAAGTACAGTAAAAGAGGTTCGTTCTTTTCTGGGCCATGCAGGATTTTACAGGCGATTTATCCAGGACTTTAGCAAGATCGCCAAGCCCTTGTGTAAGTTGTTGGTAAAGGAGACCCTGTTTGTATTTGATGAGGAATGTAAGCAAGCATTTGGGGCTTTGAAGAAGATTCTGACGTCCACACTATTTATTCAGCCACCCAAGTGGGGCGCACCTTTTGAGATCATGTGTGACGCGTCAGATTATGTCGTTGGAGCTGTTTTGGGGCAGTGTATTGATAAACTCTCCCATGTCATTTACTATGCTAGCAGAACTCTGAATGACGCGCAACTCAATTACTCCACCACTGAGAATTAGTTGTTGGCTGTCGTTTTTGTATTAGACAAGTTTAGATCCTATTTATTAGGATCTAAAGTCATCATCTACTAGGATCATGCAGCATTGAGGTATCTTTTTTTTTCTAAAAAAGATAAATCTCGTCATATCCAGTGGATTTTGCTACTTCAAGAGTTCGACATTGAGATTCGGGATAAGAAGGGTTCTGAAAATGTGGTTGCGAATCATTTGTCGAGATTGACTGTGGATTACACCGAGGACGCCACCCCCATTTCTGAGACCTTTCCTGATGAGCAATTGATGCACGTTGCTCACAATCCCGCACCAAGGTTCGCTGACATAGTGAACTATCTTGTCACTAGCCAAATACCTTTGCATTGGGGGCGACAAGATAAATTTAAATTTTTGGCCATGGTGAAATACTTTTTATGGGATGATCCTTATCTGTTTAAGTATTGTCTCGATCAGATTATTAGGAGACGTATACCTGAGCATGACCAATCCAATGTCATCTCCTTCTGTCATGATCATGCCTGTGGAGGCCATTTTAGTGCTAAAAAGACCATTGCAAAAATTTTGCAGTGTGAATTTTACTGGCCTACCCTGTTTAGAGACGCTCATGCTTATTACACATCTTGTGAGTGCTGTCAGAAGCTAGGGAGTATTTGTAGAAGAAATATGATTCCCCTCAACCCAATTTTGATTGTTAAGATTTTTGATGTTTGGGGCATTGATTTCATGGTACCTTTCCCGAATTCCTATGGCTATTTGTACATCTTGATTGCTGTGGACTATGTCTCCAAGTGGGTGGAGGCTGTTGCATGCAAGACCAATGACCACAAAGTTGTCCAATTTTTGAGAGACACTATCTTTGCTCGTTTTGGTACGCCTCGAGCAATCATAGGTGATGGAGGTAAGCAATTTTGCAACCGAATTTTTGAGCAGTTGATGAACAAGTACTTCATCACCCACAAGGTTGCCACCCCATATCACCCACAAAAAAGTGGACAAGTTGAAGTTTTGAATTGAGAGATCAAGCATATCTTGGAGAAGACTGTGAATGCCAATAGAAAAGATTGGTCTCTGCGATTAAGTGATGCACTGTGTTCTTACAGAACATCATTCAAGACCCCGATTGGGATGTCACCCTATCGGATTGTGTACGGGAAGGCATGCCATCTTCTCGTGGAGTTGGAGCATAAAGCATATTGGGCCATCAAGCAGCTAAACTTCAATCTTCTGAAGGCTGGCTCACAAAGGATGCTCCAACTCAATGAATTGGAGGAGCTGAGGAATGGTGCATATGATTGTGCGAGGATGTACAAGGAACAGATGAAGAAGGCTCATGACCAGAGCATTTCGAGGAGATCTTTCAAGCCAGGTCAGAAAGTCCTTCTTTACAATTCACGATTGCATCTATTCCTATGCAAGCTGAAATCTCAATGGACAGGCCCCTTTGTCATTCGGTCAGTATTTTGTCATGGGGCCATCGAGATTGAGGATCCCAAGAATGGTAACACCTTTAAGGTTAACAGACAAAGATTAAAAGCATTCTTGGATTTGAGGAGTAGAAAGGTGGAGACGACTTTGTTGGAGGATTCGAGCTATTCAGAGTGATCGTCGTCTCTTGGGGAGAGTCTGGCTGAAGACTTTAAACTCAGCCCTTGCAGGAGGCACCCCTCATTATTTTCCTTGTTTTTATTATTATTATTTTTTATCTTGTTGGTTTGTCTTGTGTTTGTTTTTCTTTTGTTTGTTTTTTGTCTTGTGTTTGTTCATACGTTATGCCTGACTTGCGCCATTCTTCTGGTATTGTATTTCTGGACACATTGGGGATAATGCGTCATTTTAGTTTGGGGGTGGGGTAGACATTTCTGTCATTTTATTTGTTTGTTTGTGTTGTTTTTTTTTGTTCTAAAAAAAAAAAATTTGCTGTGTTGTTAATTGGGCGTGACTTACATCATAATAGTGGATTGCATTTCATTGGTGTGTTTAACTTGTTTGAATACTGCATATCATTAGAAATCCCAGTGTTTGACTCATGTGTTGGATTAGAGAGACTCCATGTGTTTGATAGATTTTTCACATGCACACTAGCATTAGGGTTTGTGGGGTGTGAGATTTGACTTAAAGGGAGTGTGTCTCTGGAGATTTGTGGGTTGATGTGGTGAGAAAAACCTTGGCTAAAAAGAAAAAATTCATCATAAGTTGAGCTTCTCGTCGAGTAACAGGACCTCTTGCCTCATCAAGTAGTGAGTGTTCGTGTAAAAAGATGAGAGAGTCCAGCTGAGTGATTGTATGGCAAGTTAGGCTTCGTAGCTCTTTTTGACTAGGGTAATTAAGCCCTTAAGGATGTGTCTATATTTAGTGCCCTAAAGCCACCTGGTTTGGGAGTCACTGGCCCAACACCCGTTACATAAGTCATTTAGAAGCTTAAGAGTGTCAAGCATTGCACAACCTACATAATAATAATAATAAATTTGCACCTTTCGATTTAAGCCTTGGTTGTTTTCATCATATTGTAGTTCTATGAATTTTAGGGTACACATTTTTGTTGAGAATGATTGAAACCCCATGACCTTGTGTTGGTTCACTTTGCACTTCAAGGAGCATGTGTTGTCTCAATTTTTTCAGCTGTGAGTTGAATGATGTTTGGATGCTTGGATGATATGGTTTGTATGTTTGACTTGTTAAATTTGCTAATGATGTATGAACCATGTGTTAAGTGAAAGGCTTTGTTTGCCAATAACATAGTGCTAATAAATGTTTGTGGGTATCATTCTTGGAAAACCCTCACGAGACTTCACTCGTCCTCTAGGGAATTCCTAGGGATTTAAAAGGCTTGTTGCATGGGCTAAATGCAACCGTTTCTCCTACGACAACGGACTTATGGTTCTTGTTTTGTTGTGTTTTTCATTTTGTTTTGCTAAGGGACTAGTAAAATGTAAGTTTGGTGGTATTTAATGAGTGCCAAATATTGTATATTTGAACTCCTTAACTTATATTTGTTAAGCTCTTAGCTATGTCTTTTTCTAATGTTTTGTTAGCTTTTGGTGTCTTAGTGTGCTGCAGGTCATTGATATAAAAATGCGGTTTAGGGTGGAAAATAAGCAAGAGGAGTAGAATCTCTAGTAGTGTGATCGAACGCACAGATGCTGCGATTGAGCACATCTGCGCTCGAGCACAAGCGATCACGATCGAGCGCATACCCATGTCAACTGAAACCCTAGCACCATCGTTAAGTGCCGCACCGCCTGAGCCTTGAAGACACGTGTGTGCTCGAGCACACCTTAGGTGCGATCGAGCGCACTTGCGATGATCTGGCAGCGAAACCCTAGTTTTTTTTTATTGTGTTAAATACATTTTTTTCTTTTGTAAACCCTATGTTGGGAGGCGCTATAGAGATCCAAAACATGACTTTTATTGTGCCTAGGTCTTTGCAAAAGCTTTTTGATTGTAAGTTTTGTTTCTTCATGAATTCGATTGATGTTATCTTTTGTTGTCATGAGGGGCTAAACCTTCAACTAAGGTTGAAGATAAAGCCTCGTCATTGAATAACAGTTGTATTCTCGTCATTTTATGCATGCAATTGGATATTTTATAAATTTGTTGTTCAAAGTCCATCCCATTGCTTAATTTACTTTGTGTGATTGAGTACCTTTTTGATTTCATGCATTGTTTAATATTTGGTGTGTTTCGTCTAGGGGTGCATCGAGTGATTAGATTGAGACTAATATCCATCGTGATCTACGGATATGGTGGATGATTTGATCTCAATTAAATACTCGTTGTGATTCTTCAACGGATGGATTCACCAAATGATTTTACATGCATGTTAACGACTGTTGAATATTGTTTAAAATGCTTTTAATTATCGATTGTATGTGTAAAATGCGAGAGTACATTGTTTGATTTGGCGAGGTGGATTTTCGTAGTATTTTCTTTTCATTGTTGATTTAAAATTGTTTAATTTAGTTTACGTTATCATTGCATGACCAACTTCGAAACTGCGGAACTTGGTTAAAGTAGAATTAATTTAATTAGGAAATTGACTTTTACAAAACACAATTCCCTGTGGATCGACCTAGCACTTGCACAAAACTTTACTGTAAACAACTCGTGCTATTGCAAGTACTTTTATTTTTGTACATCAAGAGTCTTGTAGATTTAGGTTATGGTTACATGTTGATGGAGAAAAGTAGCAAGGAAGCCATATAACTCTTTGAGACCTGAAGTGAGAACTCCCAACAATTCCCATCTAAAGGGAGACAAGGACTCAAAGGAAAAGGCATACATGAAGAGAGCACTAATGGTGAAATTCATGCTCAAATGGGTGCCTTGGAGAAAAGCTGGACATGCTCGTGAAAGCTATGACTAGTCATAGCAGTGCTCCTGTTCAACAAGTTACACAAGTCAAGGTATGTGCCACATGTTTCCATATTGACCACACCACTAAGACGTGTCCCATGTTTTCAATTGTAGATCATGAGCCATCTCTCATCAATTTGTCCCAACATTATCATGAAGAGAGCCATCTCCCATCACAATACCAAGAAGAATTGCCATCTCCCATATATGATCATTCATATTCCTGTCCTAGCCCCAGTCTGCGAAAATCCATTTTCAAAATAGATGCTCAAGAAAAGGAGCCATCTCTTATACATGATCATTCATATTCCTCTCCACAACAACAATATCAAGAAGGACCACATCCTCCAAAGAGTTTTGCCTTAAAAGAAGCAATGTCAGCTTTTCTTAGCCACAATAAAGAATATAATCACCAGTTGCAATCTGCCATGGCAAAGACGGAGGCTCACCTCAAGCAAATATCAGAAATCCTCAAAGAAGAAGAGTGTCAAAGGCAGTTGGTGGCCAATCCTAATGAGAACTAGATGGAGGATAAATGCACTTACTATCAAGAGTAAGCTATCACCGTATTGAGGAGTGAAGAAGTGGTTGAAAATCAAGTGCATGAGAGGAAGGAGGAGCAGATGGAGGACCCATAGGAAACACATCAGGAGCAAGAAAATAGCACTGAGACTTCTTTAACAGCAGCTCCCATTCTCGAATTACCAAGAGCCCAAGAGAGAAGTTGGTTGGGGTTATGTGATGAGCAAATTGAGGACATCAAGAAGGAAAAACTGCATGAGAATTCTCCTTGTATTATTACAATTCATGTTTCCCTTCTAGATGAGAACTTGTTAAAGAAGACTCAGAGTGGTTCACCTCGATCTACAGACACTTGGAATCCCCCTGCAATAGGAAAAATTCGTTCTCTTTGGTGCAAGAGAAGAAAAGACTGGAGCTTCAAGTTTAAGAGGATAGCAGTCTGGCTGAAGACATTAAACATAGTGCTCATGGGAGGTACCCCACAACACATCCTTTTTATTTGTTTGTTTGTTCTTCATTAGACCCAGGCCTCTGAGGAAGGTTATCGGAAGCTTTCCAAGACTCTTAAGGCTCAGCTATAATCTATCAGATGCAATCTATTCCGTTGAGGGTATCGTTATTGGAGGGCTAAAGTCGTTCATTACCTCAAAGAATTGTCCCTTGTTCCTTGGCTTTGGGACTTGATTTGGGCTCAAGGTTTTCATTGGGTTTTGAGAATTGACGATACTTGATCATCAATTGAGAGAGGTTCAATATTGACCCAACCACAATACATTATGATATTCTAATGATTCCGGCTTGCGCTATTGATGAATTGCCTAATACTGGCAGGGACCTAATTCTAGATGCTCCGGAGGTCAATGTTTATAGGTTCCAACTGGAGGCCAATCTACCCCCTGAGCCGCTCGACCTCGAGGTCACTATTGATGATGATGATGACTACGACAACAACGATGATGATGATCCTGCTACTGAGCCCGCTTTCGGGGCCTCTTAGTCATACAATCTCTTTTATTTTTGTCTGTATAAAGAACATTTTTCTTTTACTTTGATTTCTATAATCTTGGACTGCTTTGCTTGCTTATCTTTTGTTTCTGGATCTTATTTTTGAATCTGTTATTTTCTGTGGTTGGACTTGAATCTTCTTTTTTCTATGACTGCCCCCCCCCCCCCAATGACCAAGGATAAAGTGTTATTTTTATTCTTGGTCATTTAATAACTCCTGCTGCCACCTGTACGTTGACATTTTAGGTATCAGGGGTAATTATTGCTTTGCACGCTTGTCTATGGGGTGACACGTGGAATTTGTTCATTTGGTCTCCAGGTGCCCTCGATTGACTTCCCGAGGGATGTCTGCATGCGTCCTCTCTTCATTAAAGACGACCCTTCGTCTTCTCGAGGATTTAGTTTTATAAATACCCCCTATTCCTTCATGTTTTTTCATTTGACTGGCTTCTTTTCTTTGTTTTATCACTTTCCTAGTTTCTCTAGATTTGCACGCTTCTTCTTTGATGGCTTCTTCTTCCTCCTTTGGCAGTTTAGCAGATATATAATTGTCAGTGGCTTAGCTATTCATCTACCTTATAAGGAGGTGGTGCTTTCAACTAGGCCATAGGTGGGCCAAATTTGTCATAGGGTGCCTTCAGCCTCCGAAGCGGAGATTACTAGTCTGCGATTTTTGTTGGAAACATGAGAGCAGTGTCTTAGGGAGCGCTTTAATCAAGTGTCAGAGGTAATGGCCAAGGTCAAGATGAAGGATCATCAAATAGTGTTAAAATATTGTCAGCTTGTAGATCCTGAGGCTCAACTTGTCAGTATTCAAGAGAATCAACGGAAGTATACTGTAATACCCCGATAATAATAACCCTTGTATTTTCCAATAATTTCTCTTTACAAAAACGGCTAAGGAGTTTTTTTTAAAAATTGGTTTTAAATAAGGACCCAGACCTTTCATGGTAACCTAGTAAACCTTAAAATCCCTTCGAAAATAGAAGCCCAAACACTAAACCTCTGGAGTGGGCGTACGCTAAGGAGGCGGATGTACGCATCTGTCCTTAGTGCAGAAGTACGCAGTGATCGGTGGACTTTTGTCCCTGTTTCAAGCGCGGACGTATGTGGGGGGACCACCGGACGTATGCTCTACAAATAGTACACGAACGAATGAGGAAATGTTGGACATACGCTACTTTTTTAGAAATACCCTTTGGATAATACGTAGACGTACGAGACACCCTTTGGACCGCTGTGTAAAAGTACCAGACATACTCTAGGATTAGCGGATATTTGCTGATTTTTTAGAGAGTTAGTAGCACCCATTAGCTATAAATACCCATCGTCCCTCCCTTCTTCATCACGCCTATCCAGAGCTCTGGCACACCCCCAGGCTGCCAGAATTGAGAGAGTCATGTAATCTTGAGAGAGTTGTGAGTTTGAATGAGTTTTGTGAGGAGGAGCCCATGTCCTTGCTTGGTTTTAAGGTAACCCCTGCCTAGCATACATTTTTAGCATTGTTTTATTTCCTAATCTATGTTTATTGAGTTTTTCAAAGAGTTTATTAATCATTTCCTTAAAAGTGTTAATGTTTTCAAAAGGGCCTTTTTAAGTTTCATGTTGTTAATTTTCTACGTTGCATGTGCTTATTTGCTAGCATAGAGGAGGTGTAGAAGCCTAGAAGTACCCTAGGAAGCATATACCATTCGAATCTTAGGCAGTGTGCTTAACTCACTAAGTGGACGTACGCCATCGGGGCTGGACGTACGGTCAGTGGGTTAAGTTTGGCATGTATGTGCTTTAGCTTAGCCACCTTTTTGGGTTAAATAAGGCTTAGAATAATGGTGTCTTGTATCTGTTATAATAGGATTTATCTATGTTGGAGGAATCGCTCGAATGTGCGAGGTAAGTGAACACTTACAACCTTTTTACTTAAAACGTGGGATATGACAGCTGACTGACCACGAGTATGATATGAGCATGCCTACTTTTGTAAATACTTTGTAATTGTATTATAAACTGAATGTTAAGATGTATCGTATGACATAGTACACCGGTACATGTAGTATAAACGGCCTTGGGTTTACTATATAGACTTTATACTATGGTCAAACGTGTGTATGTGGGGGCTTTGGATCCAATGGTTTCGTGACCAAAGTATAGTCATTCCCAATGGATGGTCACTATAGGACGGACATCATTAGAGGTGTGGGTCACCCGAGGTCAGACTCGGTCTTGCCGCTAGTCTGATGTACGATAGCGTACAATGGTTGGGGCATCGACATTGTACTACATGTCCTTCGGGACAGCACCAACCCTACTGAGAAGGGGAAAAAATTTCTGGTAGACCACATATGAGAATTATGACCTATAAAGCATTCTTTTTTCTCGTATTAAAATGCGAGGCAATCATCCCCGGTAGTACACTATAATCTTTAAAAACCCGAAACCCTACTAGATGTTGTATTAACGAAGGTAATGCTCCTTTTTGATTCTTGTTCAAATTGCACGTTTTACTTTTGGTTAATCAAGACTCATGTCATACCTATGTTGTAAGGTTTACTTACTAAGTCTTTAGACTCACGCTGTTACTACTCTCTTAGGGAATTTGGTTCTACACTCTGGGGGTTGCATGGTTGCTACTACCCGAATGGTTTAGGACTTGCTTAAAGATAATGTTTGTTTTATTATTATTTAGTTGCTCCATTCCCCATTGAGTCACAAGTTAGCTTATCTGGGGTAATTGCTAGTAACTCTGCCAAATTAGCCAAGGCTAATTTTTGGGGCGTTACATATACCCTCGGCCTCTATTCCACTACCCGTTTGTTTCTGAAGGCGGAAGAGAAATGCAAGAGACTTCGGAGAAAATGTCGGCTATGGAAAGCAAGAGCTCTGGAGAGGCATAGTCCTCAGAACAGGGTCTCGCTCGGCCGTATAGGAGCTCTCATTTTTTTTGTTCATCATATTCGTGGGTGTTTACCCAAATGTGATTCTTTGTACAACGTCTCCCAAGATGTTGAGTACCAAATCGAGTCCAAATGCAACATCTTTTGTAGTGGTCCGACTTTCTTCTAACATTTGCCATAGTGGTTGAACTTTCTTGTAGCATTTGCAGTAGTGGTTGAAATTTCTTGTAATGAATTTAACTTTTAATGAAGTTGTCTTCTTTGAATTTTATGCTCGGATTTGAACGTTCCTGACTTTAGTTGAAGTAGGATCAAGCTTTTGAACTATGAATATATATGTTTTTGCCCAGGGTTATCTCTCTACCAAACTGCGTCTAGGGTTCGCATTTGTAGAAGAGCCAATAAGGGTTAATGCATCTTTCATTGCATTCTCTTCCCGAGGTACTTTTGTGAATACTATTTTGTGAAAAAAACTCAATAGTCTCTTTCACCTTTGTTAGATACGGTTTCATTTTTTCTCCTTGGGCTTCATATTCTCCTTTGATGTGCCCGACCACCACTTGAGAATCGCTTCTGACTTCTAAATTCCTCACTCGTATTTCTCGAGCCATATCCGTTCCAGCAATAATGGCTTCGTATTGGCTTCATTGTTGGTGGTTTTGAACTTCAACTATATTGCTGCTTCGCATGGTTCTCCATCGGGCCCCGTAAGTATGACACCAACTCTACTGTACTTTCGGGTTGAAGACCCGTCCACGCATGCTACCCATGTTTCTCCTTGAGGCAACTCTTCTTCTTCATCAATGTGAGTTTGTGAATGATGCGCAACCGACTGGATGATTTAATGTATGTCCGTTAGTTTGAGCATTCTTGATGGTGTTGGTCTCGGATATGCATTCTCGACATAGCAAATATTGCAGGTCAATTGACCATTGACCGGGGTTTCGGGCTTTATTGGGGTGGGCCTTTCATGATATTTGGACTCTTTCCCTTGGATGACTATGAACTAAGGCCCATGGGCCTTAATCTCAAGCATATGTGTAACACTAACAAAAATTCTCATGTGTCCTATATAATCTCTATCTGTCCACACTGGGATCAATTTTTCTCAACAACATTTCCGAAAAGACCCGAATCATGCTGCTCCCGTCGTCAACGTATACACATCATCATGTGTTTGAAGTGCAAAATCAGACTCAGCTCACCTACTCCTCCAGCAAATCCACATCAAATGGTAGACGAAAAAAATATTAAAAAACGATATCTCACCAACCATAGAGCAGAGAAGTGTGCCCCACCACCCCGCCAACTCTTTGGCCACCAACTTTCTTACTTCATAAATTTTTGACGTGGCTCTTAGAAAATGAACTCAAAGCTTTACCTAAATTTGGACCATTTTACTTGCGAAACAAAAAATCTGGGCCATTTTTGGACTCCGACATTGTAAGGTGCAAGCGCTTCTGGGGCGCGTGGAAACACGCGGTAACTGCCAGCTAGGAAATTCTACACACTAACTTTTAACTAAATTTTAGTTTAAAATCAAGGACCAGGCTTATTTGATGTTTTAACTATAACATACATGTTAAAAATTAAAGAGTAGGGATTTAATTGAAGTAATTGAAGGGTTCGGATTTATCATAATAAATACCAATAAATAGACGAAATGATGGATGAAAGAAAAAATTGATATTTATTATGACAAATCTATGTCATTCAATTATTTTAGTTAAATCCCCACCCTTCAATTTTTTAACAGCATATATATTGTAGCTTTAAGTATAGCATAAAAGCTGGATACTAAAATTAGAACACTTATGTCATTGTTTGTCTCATTATTTAGGTTATTTAGATTTATTTTTTTATTTAAAATATGATTTATTTATTTAATTTTTTTTATTAATATAGTTAAGGATTTGTTGAGTTACCGTGTTTAAAAAATTTCTTGAGCACGATAACAAATTAAAATCTTTAGATATTTTGTTAAGCAGGATGTGAAGTCTTTTTAAGAAAAATTTTGGGCTATTTAGTTTATTCAAATGTGAATGCAATAATATGCCTATACTTTCTATTGCACCACCAAAAATTCTCATATGTGTTTTGATTTAGAGCCTGTTATGCATTTTAGCTAATAAAAATATATATATTTATTTTATATACTGTTTTTTTAATAATAACTCCGACAGATATTTTATTTTATTTCTAAATATATTTTATTTTATTGTTTCTTAAACCATCAAGAGATAAGAGAGAGAAATGACTGTAGAAAAAAAATGAGAGAAATAATTTTTTTTTTTTTTTAAAAAAATACATAAGTTATAGTGTTTGCAAAAAAAATACGAGAAAGTTAGGCCATTAGAATGGCTATCAATATCATTAGAGCTGACTAGCAGTATTTAAAGCTATGCAAACTTTGGTCTTACATCAGGTTGTGAAGTGAAGTTGTTATAATTGTTTGGGGGGTTGCTTGCATGTTGCATCATAATAAAGGAAGGGATGAATTCTATAGTTGAGGCCAAGACGTGACTATAAAATTGCTTACCCCTTTTAAATGCTATTAATATATTCATATTGCTCACAAGGTCATGATAACAACCAATTCAAGATTGATTTCTGACCAAATAAATGAGGTTTTCTGTAAAGGACTAAATATCAAACAACTTTGTGCTTTGATTAGTAGCATTGTAAGATCTATTTCTATTTTCCAAATTTTAAAAATGAAATCCAATTTTACACACACACATATATATATATATATATATATATATATAAAGAAGCTATTCCTTCTCTCTAGGTAGAGAAAACTTGCCTCCTTTGTGACACTTTTTACCATCAGTTGTGTGGATGTTTGGGGAGGAGGGAAGGTTCCTTTTCTCTCCTTCCTCCTCTCTCCTTTTTTCTTTTCAGCTTTCATGGCCTTCCCATTTCATTTCCGCCCTCCAATACTGTAGTGACCCAAATATTTAGCTAGGCATAAGTAGCTTAGTTACAAGGTTAATTTGGACTTTAGGTCACTAGGATCAACCATAATGGCATTTTGAGAATTTATCTTCTGATTTGTCTTTTAGTGCGGGTGTACGCTAGGGTTGACGGACGTACGCTCATTTTTTAGTGCGGACGTACGCTGCTGTCTTTTAGCGCGGATGTATGGTGATCCCCCACCGGACGCACACTCTGACAGATAGTACAACCGTACTTTGTGATCAGTACAGCGAACGTACGTGACATTATTCACAGAATCCACTAGGTAATACCTGGTTGTATGAAACAGCCTTTGGACCGCTGTGAAACAGTAACGGACGTACGCCCTTAGGACCGGACGTCCACTACTTTTTGGCCCTATAAATACCCCCTCACCCCTTTCCCCATTTCATACATATTCCACCCCTAAACCCCTCTCTTCGCCCCCAGGCTGCTGATAGACCGTTTTGTGAGTGTTTGTGAGGTTTCGTGAGTGTTTCGGTGTTGCTGGAGGAGGAACTCTCGAGTTTCGCTTCAAGGAGGTAACGCTCGGTTCCTTAGCTTTTTAAATATGTCATTATGCTGCTCGATTGTTGTTTCGTAGAGCTAGTTGTAGTTGTTACCTTAGTTATGCTTTAGTGTTTTGATAACCTAGCATGATCGCATTGCTTTGAGGTTTCATTTCGACTTAGGAGACCATAGGAAGCCCTTTGATAGGCTTAGGAGTTGTTTAGAGAATAGGAGGACAAGTGGAGAAAATGAGGTTCTCTCTAAAAACCTCGGAGCAGACGTACGGTCTCGATACCTGACATACGGCTCTGAGCCCGGATGTATGGCCAGCGTGTGACAGGGAACTTTATTTTCACCAGTTGTCCTATAGCTCCTATTTCCTTATTTTAGAGTTGTTTTAGTAGAAATAGAACTAATGATAGGTCTTTTCTTAGTATTCGAGGTTATGGAGCCTCAAGAGAATTACATGGAGAAGCTTTACGACCCTGGTGAGTACAAACTCACATGGATGCTTGTTGTTACTTTCCCTGCATTGCACATCTATTATATATATATATCAAACATGCATATTTTGCAACTCTCATGAAATATATTTTGGAACTACTGGGAACTTTCTTTTGTGAAAACATGTGTCGGATAATAAGATAATAATGAGACTTGTGAAACTGTGTATGTAAAAGACTGATAAGACTAATTGCATCGTATGACATGGTACACCGGTATGTGCAGTAGTAATGGCCATGGGCTTACTATACGGGTTAGCTTTATGGTCAATGTATGTGTGTGTGGAGGGCTTTGGATCCAATGGTTTCCTGACCAATGATGCAGCCATTCCCAATGGATGGTCACTATAGGACGGACGTTATTAGCGATATGGGCCACCCGAGGTCGGACTCGGTCGTACCGCTAGTGTTACATACGGTATGCTGTATAATGGCTGGAGTACCGGCATTGTATTACAGGTCCCTCGGGACAGCGTCAATCCTGCTGAAAATGTGTAATATCTCGGGTAGACTATACTGTTGAACTATGATTATTACTTTATATATCATATATTATATTTTATATATATATCACCCGCATGATAAACTGTCATCTCATAATGTTGCGTGTGCTTTATAAGTAACTAGTCTACAAATTAATGACGGATACGTCATGTGGATTTCTACTTACTAAGTTGTCGGACTTACCCTTGTATTATTTTTCTTTTTTCTCCATATGTACAATTATGCTGTTATAGATAGTGGTTACCGCGAAGCATCCAGTTATGTTGGAGGATTCGATCCGGGAGGTGCTTGAGGACTTATTGCAAGCATAGGCAGGTACTCATGGTAACTAGTACTTTTGAGTTTTGCTATAGACTTAGGGTTTAATGCATGCTTCATATTAAGGTTTAGCATAGATCCCTTATAATGATGAGATGTATATAGTATGATTCTAGCTACTTTGATGTTCTTTGGTAGACGCTCTGGTTGTAATGATTAATGTTTATAAAACTTTAGTACTTTCTGTTGCATAGTATCCTCTGTTTTCGAGGAGTAGAGGTCCCGGAGGTCTTGTTCGGAGTGGAATAAGACTGGGAGATGAACCGCGGAATTAATTACCAGTTAATTAATTCTCGGGGCATTACGAACACAGTGTTTCTTCTCCACCTTTTTTTGTACGCCACGCTGCTACCTTGGGCTACTTGCCTCCTTCTCCATTTAGCTCCCTTCCAATCACTGTTCACCGTCCTCCAATCTGCAACCTAGATCTACCGTGGTTCGTAGATGGGTTTTCTTTAAAACAAGATCTATTTTCCTCCGAAAGACCCAAGTCTTCATGCACCAGTCCATCGTCCTCACCAACCTCCTAGCTCCCCTCTGTCACCTTTTGCTTCACCTCTAGCAATTCATGCGTTGACGCGTGTTCCTCATGCCTCGATCAATAGGTATCTCATGTTGCTCCTCCATTGCCATCACTATTGTTTGTGGGTTTTTTTTTGTCGTTTTTTCACTTGTTGTATTTTTTTTTTCCTTTTTTTCCCATTTTTTTCCTAATGTTTTGTTTGGGTTTTGGGCGTTTTAGTCTCTCATTGTTCTTATGGTTATTTGTTGTTGTGGAGATTAGTGCTGCTGGAGATAATACTTTCTTCTCTTTGGTTCCAGATTCAAATCTTGACAGTGCTTTTCTTATGTTAACTTTCTTTTAGTAGTTGACAGTGTTCTGTGGCGGGGATGCAAATGCGTTTGGACCTCTTAAGGCTCTTTTACCAGTAATTAGGGTTCGTGAAACACTTGAGGGTCATTATTCTTCTTGTGCCCATCTTGCTTTAGTAATGTGTAGTCCCTTGGAGAGGATTGAGTTATTTGTTTGGCACATTTCCTACTTTAATTTATTTTTTTTGCACTATTGATTTTCCTTTTTAGGTCTGATGTAGGGGAACCCACCCCGTTTTGGTATTTTGATCACTTGTATCCCTTTCCCTATTTGATTTTTTAAAAAATATATATAAAAATCTACGTGCATAGCCAAGAAGCCTGTAATTTCTCGAGAAAATTCTTCTAAATATGACTTAGGTTTTGTAAAAAACTTTGGCATATGTATTGTAATTTTTTCTATAATTTAGATTTAATTTCATTCTATCTTTTTTATAAAATAACTTAAACTTAAGGGTTAAATGCATTTTCAGTATCTATGCTTTGCACTAGAATAAAATAGCCACGTCGGTTTTCAAAAATATCACAAATGGTACCTATGGTAAGCAAATAAATCCACTTTGTACTTTAGTCAAGATTTTGTTAGTTTTTTGAAGGAGTGCCATGTCACCCTTACGCATGAACTAGTACCTGTGGTTTCAAGGCAACAAATGGTGTGGTGCCTAAAATTAAAAAAAAAATTTATAGGGTTTGGCCCTTGTGGGTGGCTAAACCACCCGCATGGCCCTTGGGGATTGTTCGGCCACCCCCCAGATTGGCCTTTGGGGGTGGCTGATAAGTGCTAAATTAAATTACGTATGTTAATCTCTAAGTCATGTTATTTTATGATGTTTTATTTTCTTTTGGTGTTTTTGTCAATTTTTAGATGTTTGAAGGAAAATGAAGCGTTTTTTAAAGTTGCGAGCATAAAAGACCAATTTTGGAAAAAGTTGGAGCTCAGATCGAGCGCAACACACCTAGACTCGAGTGCATCAGCTCTCGAGCGCATCAAAGGAATGATCGAGCGCATCCGAGGAACGATTGAGCGCAAGGCAGTGCGATCGAGCGCATTCGGCGGCCTAGATGCGGAAAGACACCTAAAATTAGGTTTTCCAAACCCTAATTGGACTAGGGGCCTGTCTTCCGATTTTATTAGGTTTTCTAGAGCCTCTAGGGATTTCCCAAGCCTATATATAGGCCTCTAAGCTTCATAGAATATAAAATCCTGGAGAGAGGAATTGGAGGCTACTTCAATAATTGATTTTCGGGTTCTTCTTTCCCTTTTCTTTCTTAGCTTTAGTTTAATTATGTGTAACTAAACTCTTTGTTAGGGGCTAGATTAAAGCCATAATCATGTCTTTTTAGGATTTCAATACTAGTGGCTCCGTTTCAATCATATTTTGGTTTATTTTAATTGATTGTTGTTTATGTGATTGAATTGCTCATATGCACATGGTATGGATTTGTGAATTAAGTCAATTTGGATGACTGAGTCCTAGGCTTAATAAAGTGAGAAAAATACCTCATCATGGGTTCTTGGCATAATCAACATGGAAAACCGGGAGTAGATATCATGCCTTAGGACTCATGTATTTGTCGATCTCCATTGAATTATGTTTCCCTAAAGAACAACTTAGTAGATACCATGGTAAATTCTTTAGGGAAAAAAAGAATTAGAGTAGATACCATGCTTAATTCGTTGCTTAAGGAGATCAATAGATTAAGGAGTAGATACCATGCCCTTTGGTTGATGAGAATTAAATATACCGTAAGATAGGAACATTGGCCTAGTATTATCTTAATTAGTATGATTAGTGGTGGATGTTAAAACTCTAACCCTTTCATTATATATCTCTTTTCAAAATCGTGATAGATTTTGTTATTTTAATTTGGAAAATCAACTCTAAAAAAAATCAACAATCATCGTGGGATGATCTAGTGTTTTACTAACTATATTATCATTTGATCTTGTGCACTTGCGAGTAATGCATACCAAGTATTCCCTTATTAATTTAGATGGGTATTTGGCACAACAAGTTTTGGCGCTATTGCCAAGGATTGCTTAATTTTGTTTAGAATTAATTTTTCATCTATTTTTTTAAAAAAATAATTTTTTATTTATATATATTTATTTATTTTTAATATTTCATTTCTGTTTTTCCGTTTATTCTTTGATGTTATTTTGCAATACTGCGCTCGAGCGCACAACCCTGTGCGATCGAGTGCCCACTAAGACAGCAGACACAGTAGGACGCTCGAGCACATTTTTTTAGGGGGATCGAATGCACTTTTGTGTTTGAGCGCACATTTAGTGCGATCAATCGCCTGTGTCCAGATAGTAGCACCAAAGCTGCTGTAAATTGCAAGATTTGATTTTCTTTTATTTTTTTTTGTCATGTAGGGTTGTCGATCTCAAAATTTATCCATCATTCCATATGAACCATAAATTGAATGGTCCATTTGACGAAAGCAAAGAGGCAACTCCAAAGCAGAAGAAGAATTCCAAGTTGGAGAGAGGATGGGAGAGAACCCATCGATGAGAAGGCCCATAAAAGATGCATTCACACCACAGAACCTCGACCAACCCTCATGCATTAACTTCTAGCCCATTGGGTAGAGCAATTTTAACTTATGTCCACATTTGCTCATTTTGATTCCACACTATAGAGGCACACCTTCTGAGAATCCATACTTGCACATTCAGGATTTCTTTGATCTCTGGAAGACTCAGAATGTTCAGGGTTTAACTGCAGATGGAACTAGGTTAATTCTCTTTCCTTTTTCCTTGAAAGATAATGCTAAACTCTAGTTGAATTCTTTGGCTGTAGGGTCTATCCATAACTGGGAAGAGATGGCCACTAAGTTCTTGAAGAAGTTTGTCCCAGCCCAAAAGACAATGAAATTGAGGTGGGAGATTCAAACCTTCCAACAAAAAGACGGAAAGCTTTTCTTCGAAGCATTGGAGCACTTCAATGAGCTACTTCTTAACTGCCCACATCATGACATATCTCAAGACGATCAAGTACAAGCCTTCTATGAGGGTTTAAGTAATGTCAACAAAGGTCTTGTAGATTTAGCTTGTGGTGGCATGTTGATGGAGAAAAGTAGTGAAGAAGCTATGGAACTTTTAGAGACCATAGGTGAGAACTCCAAGCAATTCTCACCTAGAGGGAGGCAAGAACTAAAAGGTAAAAGCATGCATGAAGAGGCCACATATAGTGGAGTTCATATTCAAATGGCCACCATAGAAAGACAACTGGACGTGCTAGTGAAAGCCATGACGAGTCATTACATCTCCCCTATTCAATAAAGTCCACAAGTCAAGGTATGTGCCATATGTTCTTGCTTTGATCATACAACTGAGACTTGTCCCATGTTTGAAATTGCAGATCAGGAGTCTAAAAAGAATGACATTGAAGTGGCCTTGATCCAGCTCTTATCTACGTAGCAGCAGACTAATGCTCAGACAAGTTAGACCATTTGGACACTGGAAGCAACAACTAGTCAAGCCATCCAAAGATTGATGGCGCAAGTAGAGGATCTGGCGAAAGAACTGAGTAAAGGAAAGAGGGATGAATGTCCAGTTGAAACTATACCAAGAGGTCAAGAGCAACTAAAGGCTGTGACAACCCTCAGAAGCGGTAAAAGTGTTGATAACATGGTAGGACTTAAAGAGACAATACAAGAACCTCCAACTGAAGCCTCAACTTCCAAGGTAAGTGAAAAGGAGAAGGTGAATGTGCCACCCATCCCTCAGAGGTTAGTAAAACCAAAGAAAGAAAAGAAACTTCTAGATATCCTTGAAATTGTGAGAAAAGTTGAATTAAATATTCCTTTATTAGATGCAATTAAGCAAATTCCTGCTTATGCTAAATTCTTAAAGGACTGTTGTACACATTAAAGGAAGTTTCAAGATCATGAAAAAGTACTTTTAACAGAAGAGGTAAGTGCGGTGTTGTTAAGGAAGTTGCCACCAAAGCTAAAAGATCTAGGTAGTTTCACTATTCCCTGCAACATAGGTGATCAACAATTTGAACATGTAGTATTGGATCTAGGAGCGAGTATCAACTTAATAACATAAACTTTGTATGCAACATTAAGTTTGGGGGAGCTACAACCAACCTCAATCACCTTACGGCAGGTAAACAGAAGCATTAGAAGACCGAGAGGTATATTGGAAGATGTCCTAGTTAAGGTAGAGCAATTTATCTTACTTGTTGATTTCGTTGTTTTAGATATAGAAGAATCCACTACACTTTTTCCCCTGACTATTATCATGGGAAGACTCTTTATGAGAATGGCAGATACAAAAATTTGTTTAAAAAAGGGGACTATAAGTATAAAGGTAAATGGGGAGAAAATAGGTTCAAAATTTTTGATACAATGAAATTACTCCAAGATGATCTTGATACTTTTAGTACTTGTTTAATCCAATGTGCTATTGAGAAAATTTTCAAGTCCATCATATTGATCCATTGGAGGTCACTCTTACTCACAGTTTCACATGGCAAGACTGATGAGTGCCTAAAAGTGCTTATTTGAACCCCTTAATNGAGTATCAACTTAATAACATAAACTTTGTATGCAACATTAAGTTTGGGGGAGCTGCAACCAACCTCAATCACCTTACGGCAGGTAAACAGAAGCATTAGAAGACCGAGAGGTATATTGGAAGATGTCCTAGTTAAGGTAGAGCAATTTATCTTACTTGTTGATTTCGTTGTTTTAGATATAGAAGAATCCACTACACTTTTTCCCTTGACTATTATCATGGGAAGACCCTTTATGAGAATGGCAGATACAAAAATTTGTTTAAAAAAGGGGACTATAAGTATAAAGGTAAATGGGGAGAAAATAGGTTCAAAATTTTTTATACAATGAAATTACTCCAAGATGATCTCGATACTTTTAGTACTTGTTTAATCCAATGTGCTATTGAGAAAATTTTCATGTCCATCATATTGATCCATTGGAGGTCACTCTTACTCACAGTTTCACATGGCAAGACATTGAGCCAGATTTTGAAGATGTTACTGATGACATCATTGAAACTGTGCACTTCCTTGAGGCCTTTGCACCTTATCCAAGTATAAGAACCCTTTTGCGATTCTTATACTGAACATAACTACTCGTGTTCCCACCATTATCCAAGCACTAGTCTTAGAGTTGAAGCAGTTGCCTACAGATTTGAAATATGCCTACCTAGGAGCCAATCAGACACTGCTAGTGATAATTACTGCAGAATTGAGCTCAAAATAAAAGGAGAAGCTATTAAGAGTTCTCAAAGATCATAAAACTATATTAGGGTGGACTATTGTTGACATCAAAGGTGTAAGCCCAGCAAAATGCGTGCATCAAATTCTCCTTGAGGATGAAGCAAGGCCAACCAGAGATGCACAAAGAAGACTGAACCCACACATGAAAGAGGTAGTCAGGGCTGAAGTTCTGAAATTGCTAGATGTTGGCATTATCTATCCCATCTCATACAGCAAATGGGTAAGTCTAATTCATGTAGTACCGAAAAGAGTTGGATCACAGTGGTAAAGAATGAAGTGGATGAGCTGGTACCTAGAAGAATGGCCACCGGGTGGAGAGTATGTATTGACTACCGAAGGCTCAACAAGGTAACATGAAAGGACCATTTTTCTCTGCCCTTTATTGACCAAATGATAGAAAGGTTGGCCGGTCATAAGTATTACTGCTTCCTCAATAGGTACAATGGCTACAATCAAATTGTAATAGCAGTAGAGGATCAAGAAAAGACCACCTAAAAATGCCCATTTGGCTCATTTGCCTACAGAAGAATGCCCTTTGGATTATGCAACGCACCGGCCACATTTCAAAGATGCATGATGAACATTTTCTCAGACATGGTAGAGAAGTGCATCGAGGTATTTATGGACGATTTTAGTGTCTTTGGCTCTAACTTCGATGAATGTCTCAACCATTTGCAACTTGTCCTTATGAGGTGTGAAGATTGAAATTTGATACTTAATTGGGAAAAGTGTCACTTCATGGTACAACAAGATATCGTACTAGGTCATGTGATTTCCAGCAAGGGCATTGAGGTGGATAGAGCAAAAATTGACATCATTTCAAAACTTCCCCCCTCCTATGACAGTGAGGGGTGTGAGAAGTTTTTTGGGGCATGTTGGGCTTTATAGAAGATTCATCATGGATTTTACCAAGATTTCTAAACCCCTCTGTGCATTGTTGGCCAAAGATGTCAAGTTTTTGTTGACTAATGAGTGCATGAATGCTTTCAAAATACTTAAAATGTTGCTTACATCTGCACCAATAATGATGGCATCAGATTGGAACCTCCCATTCTAGCTTATGTGTGATGCCAGGGACTTTGCTTTGGGAGCTATGTTTGGTCACCGAATTGATACCTTATGCCATTTATTATGCTTTTATGACCTTGAATGATGCTCAACAGAACAACTCCACCACTGAAAAAGAATTCTTAGCTATCATCATTGCATTGGAAAAATTTAGATCATATCTGATTGGATCAAATATGTTAAGCTTTTAGCTGTTTCGTTTTCTGATATTTTTGTTAGTTTTTGGGTGTCTCAAGTGTGTTGTAGGTCACTGACATAAGAATACGGTTAAAGGGTGGAAATTAAGCATAAAAGAACATAAGAGTTCCCCTGGCTGTACGATCGAGCGTAAGACCTGCGATCGAGCGCAATGCGCTTTTGCGCACTTGAGATGACTTGTCAGCACGCGAGAAACCCTAGTTTTTTTATTATTTATAGTTTTCTTTTCTCTTGTAACCCTACGTTGTGAGGAGTCGTAGAGAGCAAAAAAACACGACTTTTGTCGTGCCTAGGCCTTTGTGAACGTTTCTCGATTGTAAGTGTTTGTTTTTCATGATTTCAATAGATTTTGACATGTCTTTTGTGATTATGAGGGGTTAAACCTTCAACTAAGGTTGAAGATGAAGCCTCGTCAATGATAAACAGTTGTATTCTCGTGATTTTATACATACAATTTGATATTTTAGTTGTTCAAAATCCTTTTCCCTAGTTTTATTGCTTTATGTGATTGAGCACCTTTTGTGATTTCATGCATTGTTTAATATTCGTTGTGTTCTATCTGAGGATACATCGAATGATTGAAATTGAGACTAATATCCATCGTGATCTACGGATACGGTGGATGATTTGATCTCAATTAAATACTCATTGTGATTCTTTAACGGATGGATTCATCGAATGAATTTACATGCATGTTTATGATCTTTGAACTCTGTTAAAATGCTTTTATTTATCAATTGTGTGTGTAAAACGCAAGAGTATGTTGTTTGATTTGGCGAGGCGGATTTGGAAACCTTAGTATTTTACTTTGATTATTGTTTGAATTATCATTTAATTTAGTTTGTCACAATTGCAAGACCAACTGCGGAACTAGGTTAAAATAGGATCTATTTAAATAGAGAAACGATTTCATTGCAAAAACACAATTCCCTGTGGATCGACCTCGCATTTGTACGCGCACTTTACTGCATACGACTCGTACACTTGCGAGTACTTTATTTTTGGTACATCATTGATCAGATGGGTCTTATTGCGACAATAATTTGACTCAGAGATCAAGGACAAAAGAGGAAGTGAAAATGTGGTTTCTGATCACTTGTCCAAGCTATTTGATGAAGAAGAAGGGAATGAGTGTGACGCCCCGCCTGATGGGCCTGATGGGCAAATCAATTAACTAGTAATTGATCCTACGGTGTGCCATCCCAGCCATGTCCCTAGCAGAACAAGACCTCCGGGAATTCACTTTCCTCATCGTAACGAGAAAACTACAGCGGAAGACTTTACTAAGACTATGGGATTAAGAGACAATAAATAAAACATCCCACAACAATACCAGAGATAAAGTACTACGTTATCATAATATCATAAATAGTCATCAAATGGATTGGTCATCAGACCATCATCAGGTAAACAGCTACAACCCAGAATAACAAAATGTCACGTAGTACACAAAAGATCAAAGCCTTAACTTAAGCTTAAGCAGAGCTAGTGAAACCAAAATCTCTATCATGTCTGCATGAGCATATCCTCTAGTCTCCCACATCCAATGCAACCAGATAGGGTCCATGTCTTCAAAGATCACACGGATCAAGTCCTGAGCTAGCACCCAAGTCTACTATAATGGCATCATCTTCTAAAGCGGCTAAACCGTATAATAATTGTGATAAGGGATGAAACATAAAGGAAAAAGGTAAGTCTAAGACTTAGTGATTTTTAATGCAGACAATACCAATGCCAGTTTAGTAATGAACTCAGATGTTTAATAAGAAAAAGCAGTTCCATCATGATAGCTTATTTTATACGTGATATATATATAATAGATGGTATATGCATATGATGTAAACAATCATAGTTCAACAGTATGGTCTATCCGAGATATTACCCATTTTTTGCAGTGTTGACGCTGTCCTGAGGGATCTATAGTACAATGCCAGTGCCCCAGCCATTGCACAACATACCGTACGTAACATTAGTGGCACAATCAAGTCTGACCTCGAGTTTTCCACACCAACTAATGATGTCCGTCCTATAATGACCGAACAATTGGGAATGGTTGCACCAGGGTCACAAAACCAATGGATCCAAAACCCCTATAACACACACATTTGACCATAAAGCTAACANAGAGATGAAACATAAAGGAAAAAGGTAAGTCTAAGACTTAGTGATTTTTAACGCAGACAATACCAATGCCAGTTTAGTAATGAACTCAGATGTTTAATAAGAAAAAGCAGTTCCATCATGACAGCTTATTTTATACGTGATATATATATAATAGATGGTATATGCATATGATGTAAACAATCATAGTTCAACAGTATGGTCTATCCGAGATATTACCCATTTTTTGCAGTGTTGACGCTGTCCTGAGGGATCTATAATACAATGCCAGTGCCCCAGCCATTGCACAACATACCGTACGTAACATTAGTGGCATAATCAAGTCTGACCTCGAGTTTTCCACACCAACTAATGACGTCCGTCCTATAATGACCGAACAATTGGGAATGGTTGCACCAGGGTCACAAAACCAATGGATCCAAAGCCTCTATAACACACACATTTGACCATAAAGCTAACATGTATAGTAAGCCCATGGCCATTACTACCACACGTACCGATGTATCATGTCATACGATGCAATTATCATGTATGTATTTTACATGCATGTCATTTTACAAGTCTTACTTGGTTAACATATTCAGCAGAACGTTTTTCTCAAAATGTTAGAGTTCATGTGCAAAAAGTATAAACTATGAGAGTTGTAAAATATTCATGTTTTCTTGATACACGAAATAGATGTGTAGTGCATGGAAAATAGAAATGAGCATTATATGAGTTAAAACTCACCTGGATCGAAAAAGTCTCTGAATACTCCGAAAGATTCGGGTTCTCCAAATCTGTGGAAAACCTTCTATTAGTCCTAATTTCACTAAAACAACTCTAAAGTAAGGAAAATAGGAGCTATGGGACGGCTGGTGAAAATAGGGTTTCCTTGTCACACACTGACCATACGTCTAGGCTCAGGGCCGTACGTCCGGTCACGATACCGTACGTCTGCTATGCGGGTCCTTAGGGAGAACCTCATTTTCACTCCACTGTCTGCCTATTCTCCGATTCCTAGGATTACTAGGAACACCCTAAAGCCCCCTAGTCTAGTTTACAACCTCCATGCAATATAACAATGCTAAGCTAACAAAAATGCCAATCCAAACGAGATTCAAAGCGAAACTTAGCTAGCAACTACAACTAACATAAAACGAGTAGCATAACGAGGTATTTAAAAAGCTAAGGGTCGAACGTTACGTCATTGAAACAAAACCGCAAGAGTTTCGCCTCACAAACGTTTCGAAACACACAAATGTCTCACACCGCTCGCAAAACACACACAAACTCACACCAGAAGCCTAGGGGCGTCTGAAAAACTTGTGAAGAATGAAGAGGGGTAGGGTGTATTTGTAGGAAAGGGCTGCCAACAACTCCCCTAGCAAAGAAGTGGATGTTCGGCCAAAGGGGCGCACGCCCGGTGGTTCTTGCCCAATGGTCTAAAGGCTGCCTCGAACATCCATGCATTAACCAGAGGGTATTCAAAAAGTAGCGTACGTTCGATGGTCCCACGTACATCTACTTGTGTGGTTTGCAGAGTGTGTGTCTGGTGATCCCCACTGTACGTTTGCACTACAGATAGCAGTATACGTCCACCAGACCTAACGTACGTCCACCCAAAAGTCTAAATTGCCCGTCTAGTGTCCTTAGTGACCCAAAGCCCAAATTAACTCCCCCAACTAAGCTACTTATGCACTACATATGCCTAGTTAATAATTTGGGTAGCGACATTCTCCCCTTCTTATAAGAATTTCGTCCTCGAAATTTCTGGACAAATACCAAAAGAACAGCATTTAACAAGGAGTAGAATGTTACCTTTCGTCCGTAGAGTCTTCTTCATCATGCTCGGTAGGTTCCTGGATTGTTTCGCCCTATTCATTAATCGGTACATCATTCTCTTCAAATAGCTGTGGAAAATCACCTTGTAAGTCGTCGAGTGCATCGTACTCGAGGTTGCCCACACTATACCAATTCTCGTCAATCTCTACTCCCAAGTCTATCCATTAGCAAAAGGAGTAGTTCCACATACACAATCCAGGCCGATTGGTATAGGTGTCATAATCCTGAAGAGAAAACAACCATTTCTTAGTCAACTATTCCCTTATCCAAAATGGAAATAGGTATATTGTCCAAGTATAATCTTAAAAGAAAGAGTCATACACAATCATTCAAACAAATGTGGGTAGCGACTCCGCATGTCATGCCCTGCTTCCCATGATGCTTCCTCAACTCCATGATTGCACCACAGTACCTTAACGATACGAATCGTCTTGGTACGCAGCACCTGCTCCTTCTTGTCCATAATCTTCACCGGTTCTTCCATGTAGGTTAATCCCTCTTGGATTTCCAACTGCTCATACTCCATAATTACATCAGGGTTAGCGATGTACTTCCTTAGCATAGCCACGTGGAAAACATCATACTTTCCGACCAAATTTGGGGGTAAGGCAATCCTTAAAGCCAACCTCGCCACTCTTTGAGTAATCTCGAACGGTCCAACAAATCTAGGGCAAAGCTTCCTTTTCGTCCCACACCGCATCACTCCCCTCATTGTTGATACCTTTAGAAACACACGATCACCTACTTCGAACTCCAAAGGTCTCATTCGGTTATCAGCGTAATTCTTCTACCGACTCTGAGCTGCACTCATCCTTTCCTTGATGACACGTAGCTTGTCACGAGTGTCTTGAATCAACTTCGACTTGAACATCTGTCTCTCACCGACGTTGTCCCAATACAAGGGCGACTGACATTTTTGTCCATAAAGTGCTTCATACGGCGGCATTCCAATAGTCGCCAGATAGCGGTTGTAGTAGGCAAACTCGATCAAAGGCAAGTACTGAACCTAGCTACCTTTGAATTCCAACACACATGCCCTGTAACATATCCTCTAGGATCTGGTTCATCCGCTCAGACTGACCATCTGTCTAAGGATGGAAAGCAATATTGAACTTTAGAAGACTTTGCCAAAATCCTTCTGAAGACTTTGCCAAAATCTCAAGCTAAAATGAGAGTCGTTGTCCTAAATGAGTGCCGATGGTACTCCATGTAAACGAACTATATTCTAGACATATAGCCTGGCCAACTTATCCATCGAATCCTTAACCTTGATGGGAATGAAGTGAGCACTCTTTGTTAGACGATCGACAACAACCCAAATGGAATCATCCCCAGTGGGTGCCATGGGTAACCCCAAAATAAAGTCCATAGTGATCTAGTCCCACTTCCACTTCGGTATAAGCAATGGCTTAAATGTCCCCTCCGGTCTCTAATGCTCCGCCTTTACTTGTTGGCAGGTCGAACATTGCTCCACAAACCTCGCAATGTCCCTCTTCATATTGTTCCACCAATATGACCCCTTCACATCATGCTACATCTTGGTGCCACCAAGATGCACAGTGTATGGAGAATGATGAGCCTCACTCATTATCTCCTTCCTCAGTCCTCCGATTCTTGGCACACACTTGCTTGAAATGGGTGAGCAACCCGTCCTACTTAAGACAAAACTCCTTTACCTTTCCTTCCGTAAGCAATTACTTGATCTTAGCATGCTCAGGGTCCTCAAGCTGAGCAGCCTTGATTCTTGCAAGCAATTCTGACTGAACCATCAGGTTTGCCAGGTGTACAAGCGTACCTTCGCCTACTACTTCCAATCCCATCCCAACGAGTTCCTTAATCAATTGGGGTTGAGAAATTCCAAGAGCGGCAAGCTCCACTGTTGATTTCCTGCTCAATGCGTCTACTACCACGTTAGCCTTGCCAGGATGATAATTGATCTCGCAATCATAATCCTTTATCAGCTCTAGCCACCTCCTCTACCTCATGTTCAACTCCTTCTGAGTAAAGAAATACTTCAAGCTCTTATGGTCTGTGTAGATCTCGCACCTCTCGCCATACAAGTAGTGCCTCCAATTCTTAAGAGCGAACACAACCGCTGCCAATTCTAGGTCGTGTGTAGGATAGTTATGCTCGTACGGCTTTAGCTAGCTTGAAGCATAGGCAATAACATTTCCGTTTTGCATCAGCACGCAACCTAAACCCTTTTTAGAACCGTCGCTATACATTAAGAAATTACCAGATTCCGTAGGTAATGCAACACTAGAGCAATCACCAATCGCCTCTTCAGCTCTTGGAAACATTGCTCACACTCATCCGTCCAAACAAAACGAGCATTCTTCCTAGTGAAAGCAGTGAGTGGTCCTGACAGCTTCAAAAAACCTTCGATGAAGTGTCGATAATAACCAGTGAGTCCTAAGAAACTCCGAATCTTAAACATGCTAGTTGGTCTTGTCCACTCTACCACAACCTTCACCTTCTCCGTGCCAACTGCTACTCCTTCACCAGAAATCATGTGTGTGAGGAAAGACACGCTATCCAGCCAAAACTCGCACTTCTCCAGCTTAGCATAGAGCTTCTCCCTCTGAAGCCTCTCCAATGCCTTCCATAGATGCTCATCGTGCTCCTCTGGCATCCTTGAGTAGATCAAGATGTCGTCAATAAAGACAACGGTGAACTGATCCATGTAGTCATGAAAGACTCTGTTCATCGTGTCCATAAAGATGGCTGGGGCATTAGTTAGTCCGAAAGACATAACTAAGAACTCATAGTGTCCATAATGAGTCCTAAAGGCTGTTTTAGGAATGTCCTCTTCCTTCACCTTCACTTGGTTATAGCCTGAGCACAAATCGACCTTAGAAAACACTCGCGCTCCTGGGAGCTGATCCAACAGGCCGTCAATCCTTTGGAAAAGGATATCGATTCTTGAACATCACCTTATTCAACTCCCGATAGTCAATGCACATCCTCATTGAGCTGTCCTTCTTCTTAACAAACAACACCAGTGCTCCCCACGGTGATGTACTAGGGTGAATAAAACCCTTATCCATAAGCTCTTAGAGCTGTTCCTTTAGCTCCTTTAACTCTGACGACGCCATCCTATATGGTGCCTTAGAGATAGGATTAGTGCCTGACACACACTCAATCCCAAACTCCACCTCCCTCTGTGGTGGTAATCCAAAGTAGTCTGTTGAAAAGACATCTAGATACTCTCACACCACAGGAATGTCTTCCAAGTTCTTCTTTGCTTGCTTTGTTGGAGCGACAACAAATGCTAGAAATGCTTGACCTCCTCCAATGATAAGCTTCCTAGCCTGCACAGCTGAAATCGTTAGAGGTAGAGAACTCGCTCGTGATCCAACATACGTCACTTTTCCTTCTCCCCACGGTGTAAGCGTCACTTGCTTCCATCTTGGTAGGCTGACATTGTGAACTACATCACCACAAGGGCCTTTCCTCCAGGCATGTCCAGTCAAGAAAATAAGAGATTGATGTCCATATCTCAACAGTACTATTGGGATGAGCCCTATCTGTTCAAATTCTACCTAGACCAAATCATCCGGAGATGTGTACCAAAGGAAGAGTATAATAGCATCCTACAACATTGCCGTCAGCTTGCATGTGGCAAACATTTTGGAGCCAAGAAAACGGCACTCAAGGTATTACAATTTGGATTTTTCTGGCCTCATATATTTAAAGATACTTTTGACTCTTTGAGTTTTGCAGAGCTTGTGACAAATGCCAAAGGACCAGGAACATCTCCTGTAGAAATCAATTGCCATTACAAAACATTCAAGAGGTTGAACTCTTTGATGTAGGGGCATTGATTTTATGGGCCCATTTCCTAACTCATTTTGTTATTTATATATTCTTGTAGGTGTAGATTATGTGTCTAAATGGGTCAAGGCTGTCCCTGATAAGAGCCAAATATTGCATATTTGGACCCCTTAATTTACATTGGTTAATCCTTTAGCTATGTCGTTATCTAACGCTTTGTGTTAGATTTGAGTTTTAGTGTTTTGTAGGTTGCTGAAGAGAAACTGTATCTTAAAAAGGGAAATTGCAAAGTCTTAGAATAAAGCATACTTTGAGAAGACCTAGAAGATGTGGTTAAGTTTGACAAAATCAAAGAAAGGATAAAATCAAAATTTCCCAAAATTTCCCTAAATTTCACAGCTTTTCTATAGTTTAGTTTTTCTATAGTTTAGGTTTTAGTTTTCATATTCATGTGGAGCTAAATCCCCAACTAAGGTTGGAGATGAAGCCTCACTGTTGAAGAACAACATTGCTGTTATGTAAGTTTTTATTGATATGATTTTATAGAGTTTATTATTTCAATTGTTTTACTCCTAATTAATTACGTGGAGTGATTCTTGGATATCTCTTGTAATTCAAGGATACATGTGATGGTTTGAGATAATTTCTTATGATTAATTGCTTGGTTTTTAACTCATAAAAATTGGATATCTCTTGTGATTTGTTCTATGGATACATTTGGTGTTTCAATTGAATTTGGGTTCCTTTTGTGATTTGATCAATGAATGGATACATGGGATGGTTTTGATTAATTCTTTGAAGTGTAGTAAAATATATCTAAGATTTTAATTGTGAGAACTTCAGATTGATATTAATGAGCATAGAGTATGTTGTTATGAAGCGGTGAGTGTGAATTCCTAAACCTCAGTAACTTAACTTTTGTTTTCTTTTATTTAGTTTATGTTTTGTCTTTTAATTTTCAAAACCCAAATTTCAAAACCCTTTTGGAACTAGATTAGGATTTAATTAGTTTAGATTTAAATTTGCTTTCAAGAATACAATTCCCTGTGGGTTCGACCTCACACTCGCACACCATTATATTGTACACGACTCATGCACCTGCGAGTAAAATAAATTTGTACAACAGTTCCCTCAAAGTTTAATGATCATCAAGTTGTTGTGAAGTTCTTGCAAGAAAACATTTTCACTCGATTTGGAACACCAAGAGCAATCATAAATGATGGAGGAAGCCACTTTAACAATCAACCCTTTGCGTCTTCGGTAAAGAAGTATGGGATCAAACATAAAATAG
Source organism: Carpinus fangiana (assembly GCA_006937295.1). NCBI lineage: Eukaryota > Viridiplantae > Streptophyta > Magnoliopsida > Fagales > Betulaceae > Carpinus > Carpinus fangiana. The sequence goes on along the minus strand of CM017327.1, from coordinate 20,285,578 downwards.
GCACTCCATATCATTCTCAAACAAGTGGACAAGTGGAGATCAGCAATCAAGAACATCCTAGAGTAGACAGTGCACGCCAACCAAAAGGATGAGATTGAATGATGCATTATGGGCCTATTGAATTGCTTACAAGACTGCCATTGGCATGTCACCATATCGGCTAGTCTTTGGGAAGACATGTCACCTGCCTGTAGAGTTGGAGCAACGAGCATGTTGGGTCATAAAGAAATTCACTTTTAACATGAAGCAAGTGGTTGAATTCTAAAACTTCAGCTGGTTGAGCTAGAGGAATTGAGGCATGATGCCTAGGAAAATGCCAAACTGTACAAAGAAAGGACCAAGGCATATCATGATAGGCAACTTGTTAGAAAAGAGTCTCATGTAGGACAAAAATTTTTACTGTACAATTCAAGGTTGAGACTTTTTCCTGGTAAGCTCATGTCACGATGGTATGGCCCGTATACTGTCACCAAAGTGTTTCCCCATGGATAATTGGAGGTTCAAAACCTAAAAGAAAATCAAACATTCAAGGTTAATGGACACAGAGTGAAGCCCTATTTGGAGAGGGACTTTGGGCCAAGAGATGAGGACATGGCGCTCCAGTTTGCCCAATATGCAGCGGAACCAAAAATGCTAGATCCCTAACCAAATGAGATTGAGCACATCTCCCTAGAAGAGTAGCATTGAAGCTATGACCAAAAGCCTCGAACTGCAAGTGAGGAGCTCAAGCTTGTCTACCCAGAATAGTGGTACTAAGGCCACCATGCAGTAGTGAGAAGTATAACAGTCTGGCTAAAGACATTAAACTTAGCACTCAAGGGAGGCACTCCTACAGCGTATCCTTTTTATTTCCTGTTTGTTGTCATTTTCATGTTATTTATTTTTTAGTTTATTTTTGTTTTCCGTTATTATTTTAGTGTTTTGTTTTCCACGGACAAGTGTGCGTGTATTCAAGTTTGGCAGTGTGCTATGAGCCATACCATTCAAGTTAGTTTCCACCATCTCCTAGGTGAGATCCTTCCATGCTATACACACATTAGGGACAATGTGTCATTTAAGTTTATGGGAGACACCATACACACACTTTGTCCCTATTTTTTGTTTTTGAGGAAAAGTGCATGTTCATGTTTGTCTTAAAATTTTTGTTGATTTGAAAATTATGATTTGATTTTCATTGGTGAGTTTAAAATTTTGAACACATTATCTGATGATAGAATTCTAAGTCTGGTTACTTACTTTAGGCAATTAAGAGTTCACCTATTTAATTTGATTTCACACAAGCACACTTGCACATCATTTGTGAGGTATGATTATGACGACCCCAATAGGCAAATTAATTAACTAGTAATTGATCCCATAGCACGCCATTCCAGCCCTATCCCTTGTAAAACAAGACCTCCGGGAATTCACATTCCTTGTCGTAACGAGAAAACTGCAGTGGAAGACTTTACTAAGACTATAGGATTTAGAGACAGTAAATGAAACATCAAACAACAAATACCAAAGATAAAGTACTACATCACTATAATATCATAAATAGTCATCAAATGTACTAGTCATCAGACCATCATCAGAAAAATAGTTACAACCCAGAATAACAAAACATCAACATAGTTCACAAAAGATCAACAGATCAAAGTCTAGACTTAAGCTTAAGAAGAGCTAATGAAATCAAAATCACTATCATATCATCACGAGCAAATCCTCCATCTTCCCACATAGTCCTAAGCCAAACGGGATCGATATCTTCAAAGATCACCCGTATTAGGTCTTGAGCGATCACCAAAGTAATCTCCGACGGCATCTTCGTCTAGTGCAGCTAAACCATACAATTATTTGAAATGATGAGGGGAAAGACACAAATAAAAAGGGTAAGTCTAAGAATGCCCATGCAAGTTTAGTAATGAAATCGGATGTTTTTATAGAGAAAATGACAGTTCCATCATGATAGCTTATATTATGAGTGATATATATATAATAGATGGAATATGCATATGATGTAAACAACAATCATAGTTCAACAGTTTGGTCTACCCGAGATATTACCCATTCTCAGCAGGATTGGTGCTGTCCTGAGGGACCTATAGTACAATGCCAGTGCCCTAGCCATTGCGTAACATACTGTGTGTAACATTAGTAGCACGATCAAGTCTAACCTCGAGTGGCCCACACCAGCTAATGACGTCAGTCCTATAGTGACTGAACCATTGGCAATGGTTGCATCGGGGTCACGAAACCAATGGATCCAAAGCCCCGTATAACATATACATTTGACCATTAAGCTAACATGTATAGTAGGCCCATGGCCATTACTACTACATGTACCGGTGTACCATGTCATACGATGCAAATTGTGTTGTCTATATTTTACATGCATGTCATTTTACAAGTTTCACTTGGTTAACAAGTTCAGCACAACGTTTTTCTCAAAATGCCAGAGTTCATGTGCAATAAGTATAAACTATGAGAGTTGTAAAATATGCATGTTTTCTCGATACACAAAATAGACGTGCGGTGCATCGAAAATAACAATGAGCATTATGTGAGTTAAAACTCACCTGGATCGAAAAGTGTCTCTGAATACTCCGAAAGATCCGGGTTCTCCAAATCTGTGGAAAACCTTCTATTAGTCCTAATTCCACTAAAACGACTCTAAAGTAAGGAAAATAGGATCTATGGGATGGCTAGTGAAAATAGGGTTTTCGTGTCATACACTAACCGTACGTTCAGGCTTCGTGGTCGTACGTCCATTGTGTCACGATGGGCCGTACGTCCGCTCTGGGGGTTTTAGGGAGAACTGATAAGTCCTTAAATATTCATATTTAAGCCCCTTAATTTATATTTGTTACGCCTTTAGTTTATGTTATTTTGTTCTATTTTACTTTCTTTTTGTGTTTTCTCTATTTTATAGGCCTTTGGAAGAAAAGAAAGTTTAGGGCTTAATGGAAGAGAATTTGGAGAAAAACTAGAAGAAGATCAAGAAGGAGTTGGAGTTTGTAAAGGCGATCGAGCGCAGGATACTTGCGATCGAGCGCACCAGCGCTCGAGCGCCCAAGAAGAGGATTGAACGCACCTGCGTTCGCTCGCAAAAGAAGGAGATCGATCACAATGCGATCGATCACAGCCCGATGGCGATCGAGCACACCTATGCATGAAGCCCAAACCAGCCGCAACCCTATCTTGGAAGTTTTTAGTTTTTAGGGTTTTTGTAAATCCTTGTTCCACAAGGATTCAAACCCTACGATTTTTAGGGTTTCTAGAATCCTCCTAGAGTCTATAAATAGGCCTGTAAACACAGAAGAAGACAAGCTATTTTTGGAGAGGAATTTACGGCTTTCAAGAAAACAATTTTCCGGGTTTATTCTTTTCCTCAAGTTTATTTTATGAAGATGATTAGCATCACTATTATGTGTAACTAAACCTTTCAGTAGGGCTAGATTGAAGCCCTAATTATGTTTATATTTTAATTCAATATTGGCGCCTTTGCGATAATTGCATGATAGTATTTAACTTGATTAATACCTGTTTCCATGAATTCCTCATATGTGTCTGCCTGATCAACATATGCATGTGGTATGGACTTGTTAGTTAGATCAATTTGGATGACCGAGTCCTGGGTTTAACATAAGTAACAAAAGTAATCCACACCGGGTTCTTGGGTTAATCAACATGGGAAACCGGGAGTATACACCATGCCCTAGGTCTCATGTGGTTGTCGGTTTTCACAGTTCATATGCTTTCCTAGAGAACAACTTAGTATACACCATGCTAAATCCTTTAGGAAAGAAAAGAGTTAGAGTATACACCATGCCTAATTCGTTGCTTAGGGAAACCAATAGCTTAAGGAGTATACACCATGCCCTTAGGTTGGCAACCATTGAATACTCATCATGTAATTTAAGCATTGGCATATTGTTTTACTGTATAAGCATGATTAGCGGTGGAAATCAAAGCCCTACCTTTTCCCCATTATTTAATCAAACTCAATTTTTCTCTCTTTTACTTTTTATTGCGAATTTAATTTCAAGCATAATTTACCAATCCCTGTGGGATCGATCTTGCATTTACACGCATACTACACCTTTTGACCTTGTGCACTTGCAAGTAAAACGTACAATTATTTGCCTATTAATTTAGGTAGATTTTTGCACAACAAGAACCACATTTTCTTTCCATTGTCTGCCTATTCTCTGTCTCCTAGGGCTACTAGAAACACATTAAAGCCTCCTAGCCTAGATTATAACCTCCTCGCAACGTTACAACACTAAGCTAACAAAGTGCTAACCTAAACAAGATTTAAAGCATGTCTCAGCTAACAACTACAACCAAATAGAAATCGAGAAGCATAACGACGTAATTAAAACGCTAAGGATCGAACGTTACCTCCTTGAAACAAAACCGCAAGAGTTTTGCCTCACGAACATTCCGAAACACATAAACGCCTCACACAAGCTCACAAAATACTCACAAACACAGACTGGCAGCCTAGGGGTGTCTGAAAAACCATTAGAAATGAAGAGGGGTATGGTGCTATTTATAGGAGAGGGCTGCCACCAACTCCCCTAGCAAAGTAGCAGACGTCCGGCCAAAAGGGTGTATGTCCGGTGGTTCTTGCCCAGCAGTCTAAAGCTTGCCTCGTACGTCCAGGTATTAACCAGAGAGTATTCAAAAAGTTGCATACATCACGGGTTGTCCCATGTACGTCCGGTGGTCCCCTCCGTACATCTGCACTACAGACAGCAGCGTACGTTCGCACCTCAGTCCAAATTACTTTTCTAGTGTCCTTAGTGTCCCAAAGCCCAAATTAACTCCCCTAACTAAGCTACTTATCCGTAGTTAATAATTTGGGTCACTACATTCTCCCTCCTTATAAAAATTTCGTCCTTAAAATTTCTAGGCAAATACCAAAGAGCAACACTTAACGAGCAGTAGAATGTTACCTTTCGTTCATAGAATCTTCCTCATCATGCTCAGTGGGTTCCTGGACCATCTCATCCCATCTGTTAATCGGTACATCATCCTCTTCAAACAACTCTGAAAAATCACCTCGTAAGTCGTCGAGTGCATCGTACTCGATGTTGCCCACACTATACCAATCCTCGTCAATCTCTACTCCCAAGTCTATCTACTTGCAAAAGGATTAATTCCATATGCAGTCTGGGTCGATTGGTATAGGTGCCATAATCCTAAAGAAAAAACAACCTTTTCTTAGTCAACTATGCCCTTACCCAAAATGGAAATAGGCATACTGTCCAAGTATAATCTTAAAAGAAAGAGTCATACACAATCATACAAACAAATGCGGATAATGACTCCACATGTCGTGCTATGCTTCCCACAATGCCTCCCCAACTCCATGACTGCACCACAGTACCTTAACGATAGGAATCGTTTGGTACGCATCACCTGCTCCTTCTTTTACACGATCTTCACTGGTTCCTCAACGTAGGTCAATCCCTCCTAGATTTCCAATGGCTCATATTCCACAATTACATTGGGGTTAGCGATGTACTTCCTCAGCATAGATACATGGAAAACGTCATGCGTTCCGTCCAAATCTGGAGGTAAGGCAATCTTATAAGCCAACTTCCCCACTCTCTGAGTGATCTTGAATGGTCCAACGAATCTTGGGCTAAGCTTCCCCTTCTTCCCAATTCACATCACTCCCCTCATAGGTGATACCTTCAGAAACACACGACCTCCGACTTCGAACTCCAAAGGCCTTCTTTGGTTATTAGCGTAGCTCTTATGCCAACTCTAAGCTAAACCCATCCTTTCCTTGATGACACGCGCCTTGTCGTGAGTGTCTTGAATCAGCTTCGGCCCCAATGTCTACCTTTCACCGATGTTGTCCCAATACAAGAGCAACTGACACTTTCGTCCATAAAGTACTTCATACAGAGGCATTCCAATAGTCGCCTGATAACTATTGTTGTAGGCAAACTCGATCAAAGGCAAGTATTGAACCCAACTGCCTTTGAATTCCAACACACATGCTCGCAACATATCCTCTAGGATCTGGTTCGTCTACTCCGACTGACCGTAAGTCTGAGGATGGAAAATGGTACTGAACTTCAACTCCATCCCCATTTCCCTTCGGAGACTTTGCCATAATCTCAAAGTAAAACGAGAGTCTCTGTAAGAAATGATCATTGATGGTACTCCATGCAAACAGACTATATTCTGGACATATAGTCTTGCCAACTTATCCATCGGGTCCTTAACCTTTATGGGAATAAAGTGAGCACTCTTCTTTAGACTATCGACAACAACCAAAATGGAATATTCCCTAGTGTGTGCCTTGGGTAACCAAAAAATAAAGTCCATAGCGATCTCGACCCACTTCCACTTCGGTATAAGCAATGGCTTAAGCATCCCCGCTGGTCTCTGACGTTCCGCCTTCACTTGCTTGTAGGTCGAACATTGCACCAAAAACTTCGCAATGTCTCTATTTATATTGTTCCGCCAATATGACCCCTTCACGTCACAGTACATCTTGGTGCCTCCAGGATGCACAGTGTACGGAGAATATGAGCCTCACTCATTATCTCCTTCCTCAGTCCTCCGATTCCCAGCACACACACTTGCTTGAAATTGGTGAGCAACTCGTCCTCCTTAAAGACAAAATTCCTTTGCCTTACCTTCCACAAGTAATTGCTTGATCTTGGCACACTCAGGGTCTTCAAGCGGAGCAGCCTTGATTCTTGCAAGCAATTCTAACTGAACCATCAAGTTAGCCTGGTGTTCAAGCGTACCTTCGAGTACTACTTCCAATCCCATCCTAGCGAATTCCTTAATCAACTGGGGTTGGGAAATCCCAAGAGCGGCATGCTCCACCATTGATTTCCTGCTCAATGCATTTGCTACCACGTTAGCCTTGCCAGGATGATAATTGATCTCACAATCATAATCCTTGATCAGCTCTAGACACCTCCCCTGCCTCATGTTCAACTCCTTCTGAGTAAAGAAATACTTCAAGCTCTTATGGTCCGTGTAAATCTCGCACCTCTCGCCATACAAGTAGTGCCTCCAAATCTTAAGAGCAAACACAACCATTGCCAACTCCAGGTTGTGTATAGGATAGTTCTGCTCGTATGGCTTCAGCTGGCATGAAGCATAGGCAATAACGTTGCTGTTCTACATCAGCATGCATCCTAAACCCTTCTAGCGTCGCTATACACCACAAGATTACCAGATTCCATAGGTAATGCTAACACTGGAGCAGTCACCAATCGCCTCTTCAGCTCTTAGAAACTTTTCTCACACTCATCCGTCCTAACAAAATAAGCATTCTTCCTAGTCAAAGCAGTGAGTGGTTTCGACAGCTTTGAAAAACCTTAGATGAAGCTTCGATAATAACTAGCGAGTCCTAAGAAACAACAAAAACTCAAACATGCTAGTTTGTCTTGTCCACTCCACCACGGCCTTCACCTTTTCTGGATCAACTGCTACTCCTTCACCAGAAATCACGTGTCCGAGGAAAGACACGCTATCCAGCCAAAACTCATACTTCATGAGTTTAGCATAGAGCTTCTCCCTCCAAATCCTTTCCAATGCCTTCCCCAGACACTCCTCGTGCTCCTTCAGTGTCCTTGAGTAGATCAAGATGTCGTCAATAAAGACAACAGTGAACTGATCCTAGTAGTCATGAAAGACTCTGTTCATCGTGTCCATAAAGACGGCTGGTGCATTAGTTAGTCCTAAAGACATAACTAAGAACTCATAGTTTCCATAACGAGTCCTAAAGGCTGTTTGAAGAATGTCCTCTTCCTTCACCCTCAATTGGTGATAGCCTGAGCGCAAATCGACCTTAGAAAACACTCGCGCTCCTTGTAGCTGATCCAACAGGTCGTCAATCCATGGCAAAGGATATCGATTCGTGATCATCACCTTATTCAACTCCCGATAGTCAATGCACATCCTCGTTGACCTATCCTTCTTCTTAACAAACAACACCGATGCTCCCCACAGTGATGTACTAAGGCGAAGAAAACCCTTATCCAGAAGCTCCTGGAACTGTTCCTTTAGCTCCTTTAACTCCGACGACGCCATCGTATACGGTGCCTTAGAGATAGGTTTAGTGCCTGGTGCACACTCAATCCTAAAATCCACCTCCTTCTGTGGTGGTAATCCAGAGTAGTCCGTCGAAAAGACATCTTGATACTTGCACACCACAGGAATGTCTTCTAAGCTCTTCTTTGCTTGCTTCATTGGAGCAACAACGAGTGCCATAAACGCCTGACCTCCTCCGAAATCGTTGTAAAATAAGTATAAACTGTGAGAGTTTTAAAATATGCATGTTTTCTCGATACACAAAATAGACGTGCAGTGCATGGAAAATAACAATGAGCATTATGTGAGTTAAAACTTACCTGGATCGAAAAGCTTCTCCGAATACTCCGAAAGATCCGGGTTCTCCAAATCTGTGGAAAACCTTCAATTAGTCCTAATTTCACTAAAACGACTCTAAAGTAAGGAAAATAGGAGCTATGGGATGGCTGGTGAAAATAGAATTTCCGTACGTCCGGGCTTGAGGTCGTACGTTCACCGTGTCACGACAGGCCGTACGTCAGGTCACAATACCGTACGTCCACTCTGAGGGTTTTCAGGGTGAACCTCATTTTCTCTCCACTGTCCGCCTATTCTCTGACTCCTAGGGCTACTAGAAACACCTTAAAGCCTTCTAACCCAGATTATAACCTCCATGCAACGTAACAACGCTAAGCTAACAAAGTGCTAACCTAAACAAGGTTTAAAGTGTTTCTAAGCATAACGACGTAATTAAAAAGCTAAGGATCGAACGTTACCTCCTTGAAACAAAACCGCAACAGTTCCACCTCACAAACGTTCTAAAACACACAAACACCTCACACATGCTCACAAACACAAACCGGTATCCTATGGGAGTCTAAAAAACCGTGATAAATGAAGAGGGGTATGGGGTTATTTATAGCAGAGGACTTTCACCAACTCTCTTGGCAAAGGAGTGGACGTCCGGCCAAAGGGGCGTACGTTCGGTGTTTCTTTCCTAGCGGTCTAAATGCTGCCTCATACGTCTAGGTATTAACTAAAGGGCATTCAAAAAGTAGCATACGTCCAGTGGTCCCACGTATGTCCACCTGTATGATTTGCAGAGCGTATGTTCGATGGTCCCCCCGTACATCCGTAATACAAACAGCAGCGTATGTTCGCCAGACCTAGCGTACGTCCGTACTTCAGTCCAGATTACCCTTCTAGTGTACTTAGTGACCCAAAGCCCAAATTATCTCCGCCAACTAAGCCACTTACACCTAGTTAATAATTTGGTTCACTACATTCTCCCCTCATAAAAATTTCATCCTTGAAATTTCTATGCAAATACCAAAGAACAACACTTAATGAGGAGTAGAATGTTACCTTTTGTTCGTAGAATCTTCCTCATCATGCTCAGTGGGTTCCTAGACCATCTCGTCCCATCTGTTAATTGGTACATCATCCCCTTCAAACAATTGCAAAAAATTGCCTCGTAAGTCATTGAGTGCATCGTACTCGATGTTGCCCACACTATACCAATCCTCGTCAATCTCTACTCCCAAGTCTATCCACTCGCAGAAGGAGTTGTTCCATATGCAGTTCGGGTCGATTGGTATAGGTGCCACAATCCTGAAGAGAAAACAACCCTTTCTTAGTAAACTATTCCCTTACCCAAAATGAAAATAGGTATACTGTCCAAGTATAATCTTAAAAGAAAGAGTCATACACAATCATTCAAAAAAATGCGGAGAGTGACTCTGCATGTCGTACTTTGCTTCCCACGATGCCTCCTCAACTCTAGGATTGCGCCACAGTACCTTAACAATAGGAATCGTCTTGGTATGCAACACCTACTCCATCTTGTCCACGATCTTCACTGGTTCCCCAACGTAGGTCAATCCCTCTTGGATTTCCATTGGCTCATATTCCACAATTGCATCAGGGTTAGCAATGTACTTCCCCAGCATAGATACGTGAAAAAAGTCATGCGTTCCGACCAAATTTGGGGATAAGGCAATCCTATAAGCCAACTTCTACACTCTCTAAGTGATCTCAAATGGTCCAACGAATCTGGAGCTAAGCTTCCCCTTCTTCCCAAACCGCATCACTCCCCTTATAGGTGATACCTTTAGAAACACACGGTCCCACACCTCGAACTCCAAAGGCCTTTTTCGGTTATCGGCATAACTCTTCTGCCGACTTTGAGTTGCACTCATCCTTTCCTTGATGACACGCACCTTGTCACGAGTGTCTTGAATCAACTCCTGTTGTGAAATTATCTACCTAAATTAATAGGCAAATAATCGCAGTTTTACTTTCAAGTGCACAAGGTCAAAAGTGTAGCATAATGTGTAAGTGCAAGATCGATCCCACAGGGATTGGTAAATTTTGCTTAAAATTAATTTCGCAAGGTAAAGTAAAAGAGAGATTGAGTTTTAATTCAATAAAGATAAAGAGCAGGGCTTTGATTTCCACCATTAATCATGCTTATATAGTAAAACAATATGCCAGTACTTTAATTGCATGATGAATATTTAATGGTTGCCAACATAAGGGCATGGCGTATACTCCTTAAGCTATTGGTTTCCCTAAGCAACGAGTTAGGTATGGCGTATACTCTAACTCTTTTCTTTGTCAAAGGATTTAGCATGGCATATACTAAGTTGTTCTCTAAGAAAGCATAAGATCTATGAAAACCGACAACCACATGAAACCTAGGGCATGGTATATACTCCCGGTTTCCCATGTTGATTAACCCAAGAACCCGACGTAGATTACTTTTGTTACTTATGTTAAATCCAGGACTCAGCCATCCAAATTGATCTAACTAACAAGTCCATACCACATGCATATGTTGATCAGGCAAACAGACATGAGGAATTCATGAAAACAGGTATTAATCAAGTTAAATACTATCATGCAATTATCGCAAATGCCCCAATATTGAATTAAAATATAAATATGATCAGGGCTTAAATCAAGCCCTACTAAAAGGTTTAGTTACACATAATTAAAATAAAACTGAAAAGAAAAGGAAAAGAAAGAACCGAAAACCGATCCTAGAAGTAGCCTCCAATTCTCCTCTCTGAAATTGTGTGTCCCTTTTTCTGTGTTTACATGCCTATTTATAGAGTCTAAGAGTATTCTAGAAACTCTTCAAATCATAGGGTCAAGTCCTTGTGCAACAAGGATTCACAAAACCCTAATAAAACAAAACTTCCAAAATAGGGTTGCGGTTGGAGTGGGCTTCATGCACAGGTGCACTCAATCGCACTGTGATCGATCTTCTTTTTATGCACGCGAACGTAGGTGCGCTCGATCCTAGCCTTGGGCGATCGAGCGCTAGTGCACTCGATCACAAATCTCCTGCGCTCGATCGCATCCACAGACTCCAGCTTTTCCCATTTTTGCTCTTTAAGCCTGGATTTCCAGAAATGTCTCATTTTCTTCCATAGACCTATAAAACATGGAAAACACAAAAAGAAAGTAAAATAGAACAAAATAACATAAACTAAGAGTATAACAAATATAAATTAAGGGGCTTAAATATGAATATTTAAGCATTTATTACACCCCCAAACTTACATATTGCTAGCCCCTTAGCAATACGAAACTAAAAACAAAATAAAAAACAAAAAGGTAAGTCCGGCTTTCGTGGTATATACGGTTGCATTTGACATATGTAACAAGCCTTTTAAACCCCTAGGAATTCCCTAAATGACGAGTTGAGTCTCGTGAGGGTTTTCCAAGAATGTTACCCATAAACATTATGCACAAGTTCATGTTACCCAAAAATTAAAGTATCACTCAAAACCATGATTTTCATTCATTAACAAGCTTAAAACGTTAAACTCCATCTTCACAACGAATTGAAATTTAAAGTCTAATCACTTACAACAGGCAAGCTAAGGCATCACAAGTTCGAAACAGTGTAAGGTGAACTAGCACAAAACTATGAAGCTTCCAAATAATTTCAATGTGCAATGTCTATATATCTCAAGATACTCTGAAAGTCCTATCAGAATGAACAACAATGGCATACTTTTCTTATTCTTTCTTTTATTATTAGGCTCTGCTGTGTTTAGTTCCCTTAAGCATTCTAATTGACCCATGTAGCGAGTGTTGAGCCAATGACTCCCAAACCAGATGGTTTTAAGGCATTAGGTGTAAAGACACCCCAAAGAACTTACTAACTCAAGTCAAAAAGGCTACGAAACTAAACTAGCCATAAAGTTAACCAAATCAAATCTCTTCACCTTTTGACATGAACACTCCATGCTTTGAGACAAGAGGCCCAGTTACTCAGTGAAAAACTTATTAATGATCTTTTTTTTTTCTTCTTTTTATTATTATTATTATTATGCCAAGGTATCCAACCAATAAGTCATTCAGTTTCACCCAAAACATAGAAACATACACATCAAAACCACATGTCAAACCCCATAAATCATGTGCTAATGTGCTTGTGTTAGAGCAGATCAAACATGTGAATTCTCAAATGCCTAAAGTAAGTAACAAACTTAAAAATCCAACATCAGATTATGTGTTCAAAATTTTAAGCTCACTGATGAAATGAAATCACAATTTTTTCAGGTCAACAAAAATTTTAAGACAACATGAATATGCATTTTTTTTTTTTGTCAAAAACAAGACAAAGTGTGTGAAAATGTGTGTGTCTCCCATACCCCCAAACTTAAATTACACATTGTCCCCAATGTGTAAATATCATGGAAAGAGCTGACTTGGGAGATGGAGAATTGTTTGGATTGGCATGGCTTATAGCACACCCCCAAACTTGAACTGAAGTACCCTTTTGTCCTATTGTCCCCCATGTTGTATTAGTCAGGACTTCTATCAAACAGATGGTGTGCAGCTCTGAAACTAAGTGGTGCAAATTCACTTCAAAGTTTTTCCAACCCCCTGCAAAATAAAAGAAAACCAACAGAGAGGACAACTACAATCTGTACAAGAAGATTGCAGTTGTTAAAAAACAAAAGAATTGAAAATTTGTGAAGGTTTAAGAGTGTAGGGGTTGGGAATAAGCACTTGGAAAACAAGGGAATAGTAAAAATGTGGTGCAGTGGGGAAGTGTGTAGTGGCTAGTGTATTGTGTTTGGAGGTGGTTTAGAGTGTGGGGGTAACAGGTGGTTAAGACATTGTAGTGCGTAGATGCAGTGGGAGAGTGATGGTGCTGGGGGGAGAGTGCTGGAGACAAGTGGGAAAATGATGGAGAAAAGGGGGAAAAATGACCCATAAGCAGGTCACGTGACTTTCCTTCCCGAGTGCACTCGATTGCACAAAAGGTACGATAGATCGTACTTATGCATGAGTGCGTCTGTGTGTGCTCATGCGCTCGCGCACCTAAGGTCGCACAACGAGAGGTAGCGATCGATTGCCATTTACACAGCGATTGTTCGCTTCCTCAGAATGTTCAGCACAAACTAGAGGGTTTCTTCGCTCGATCGCCCACAATGTGCGATCGATCGTAGGAATAGAATGCTACTACTAAATTAATGAATTACTATGGAAAAGTAAAGAAAAATTGAAAAACAAAACCACAAAAAGCAAAATACAGAAAAGTAAGAAAAGTGTATCGCACTCAGTGGCCTTAGTACCACTGACCTCAACAGAGGCGCTTGAGATCCAAGACTGCTCAACCACCTCCATAGTTGCTTCAGTGCTATTCTTTTAGGAAGGTGCACTTGAAGTCCACCACTTGTGACTCAAGTGCTCTAGGTGTAGAATTCACTCCAATATATGGCTTCACTCTGTGTCCATTCACCTTGAATGTTTGCTTCTTCTTTGGCCTATGAACCTCCAAAGCTCCCTGGTCGTACCAAAAATAGTACTCGTCAATTGCACGATTTATTTTGCAATAAAGTGGTTGTGCAAGTGAAAGTATCGAACCCACAGAGAATCGGGTTTGTCAAAAACTAATTTAAAATGCCCAAACTAATATTACCTTAACCTAGTCCCAATATTAAACAGGTGGCGTGCATAAAATATAAACTAAATAAAGCAATAAAAACAAAGAAATAAAAAAATACTAAGGTCTAAGATTCCACCTCACCACAATTAATTAACATATAATCATGCTAATTCATACTTCCATCAAACAATTAGGCTTAATGCATGTCCTATTCTCACAATAGTACATACACCCGTCGTACGGCCTAGCTCTACGCATGTTCTTTTGCCTTTACAAAATTTAGTCAAATCATTCGATGTATTAACCCATAAACGGTCACAATGGATGTTGAACTGAAATCGAATCATCCGATGTATCGTTGATGACAACGGATATTGGACTCAATTGAATCATCCGATATAACCCAGATAAATCACAACGAATATTGGATGAAAAGCGATCCATAAACAACAACCAATCACAATCTTGTCGCGAGATTGTGATTGAATCAAACATACATTAAATTAAATGACAATAAATACGAACTAAACATGAACATATATAAACAAATCCATGGTAAGGGAAATAAGAGACTAAAGTAAAATAAATAAAAGCATTAAATAAATAAATGACATTTAGAGGGTTTTACAGTGATGAATAGGGAGGATTTAGGCCACTGAAGGTGCCTTCAAGCGTATCCATACGTAAAAATAAAAACTATAAAAAATGTTCTATTTATAGGCAAAATTAGGGTTGCTGCCAGGTCAGGTGTGCTCGATCGCATGGGCTGCGCTCAATCGCGAGGTGTGCAATCGATCACACGTAACCGCTCTAGAATTCCACGGTGCAGTAGGTTAGCGATGGCGGCTAGGGCGACCGCACTTCGTGGGCTGACGAGGCATGCGCTCGATCGCTACCTATGCCCTCGATCGTAGGCGCGTTCGATCGCTGGGTCTGGTGTTTGAGCGCAGCTTTGGCTCTGCTGGGCTCGAGTGCACTGGTAGGGACTCCAAATGTTCATTTTGGCCAATTCCACGCTTTTAACCGTAGTTCAAATGCAAGGACCTGCAACACCATAAAACACTAAAACTAAACTAAAATATTAGATAATAACAAGGCTAAAGGCTTAACAAACATAAATTAAGAGGTCCGAATAAGCACTAAATGGCACTCATCACTCCCTGAGGAAGCACATTAGTGATAATACAAGGAACAAACCATTGATACTTGAACTTACCAGGGATGAGCCGAAATCTTGATTTATAAGTGCACACTTTCTGTCCCACTTGAAACTCCTTCTTGGCATGGTACTTGTCATGATCAGTCTTGGTTCTTCCTTTGCAGAGTTTGTTATTCTCATCTGCCTTATGCCTCAACTCCCGAAGTTCCTAAAGCTGTTTTTGCCTTGTAGCACTTGGATGTGATGGAGAAGGCACTAGGGGTTTCACAACTTCCATGATGCCTTCAGTAACATCCTCAATAACTGGCTCCGTATCCTTCCTTGTGACACTGTGAGTAAGGGTAGCTTGCAATGGATTCATTTGGTGGTCCTGAAAAGTATTCTCAACAACACCTTGGATCATACAAACATTAAAACATTCAACATCATCTTGAGGCAATTGTGATTCTTCAAAGACCTTGAATGTTATCTTTTCACCATTTACTTTCATGCTCACAATACCCTTTTTCACATAGATTTTCATATTAGCAGTTCTCATGAAAGGCCTCCCTAATATAATTGGTAAAGGTGATGGCATCGTGCCTTCTTCCATATCAAAGACAATAAAATCAACAGATAAAATAAATTTACCTACCTTTACCAAGACATCCCCAAGTATACCTCTTGGTCTTTTGATGCTTCTGTCTGCCAGTTGCATTATGTATGGTATCAAATTGACACCAGCTCCTAGGTTCAGTAATGAACGCTCACAATCATGATCACCAATCCTGCAAGGAATAGTAAAACTCCCTGGATCTTTAAGCTTAGGTGGTAACTTCCTTAACAACACCGCACTTACCTTTTCAGTTAAAGCCACTGTCTCATGCTCCTAAAATATCCTTTTATTAGTGCAAAAATCTTTAAAAAATTTAGCATAAGATGAAATTTGTTTGATTGCATCTTGTAAAGGAAAATTAATTTGCACTTTTCTCAATATTTCAAAGATATCAAGCAGGTTGTTTTTTTTTCTTTGGATTTACTAACCTTTGATGGAAGGGTGGTGCATTCATCTTCTCCATTTCAGTTACCTTGGATGTGGAGCCTTCATGTGGAGGTACTTGTGATTTGACTTCGGTCTTTGGCTTTACCAAGAGGGAAGGGTGGTGGTCGACAGACCATCATCTTAGTTATCTGTGATTGGGCCGTCTCTTCAGTTCCTATCCTCTTGCCACTTCTGAGAACTGTGACAGCTTGTAGTTGTTGTTGACCCCCTGGATTTCGTATTGTTTGGGCTTGAAATTCACCCTGCTTTCTTCCACTCAGCTCCTTAGCCATCTGCCCCACTATTACTTCCAGTCTTTGAATAGCTTCCTCATGCTTTGCATTGGTTTTTCTTTGCTCAATTCAAAATTGTTTTTCATCTGCCATAAACTGATGTTGTGACGTCATCATTTGTTATTGTTGAGTCAACATCTGTTGTTGTTGAGTTGCTATTTGCATCACAAGACTCTCCAAGTCACCCTTCTTTGACTCTTGAACTGGTGGGGATGCTTGTTGGGCATTCCTCTATTGCCCTTGATGGTTCAGAGTATTCTGATTGTTACTCAATGAGAAGTTGGGGTGGTCTCACCACCTTGGATTGTAGGTGTTGGAGTATGGGTTGTTCTTGGGAGGATAATCGCTTTGTCCTATATAGGTTGCTTGCTCTTAATCTGCAGATGAATACAAAGGGCAAGTGTCAATAGTGTGATCAAACTGAGAACAAATAGCACATACTTGGAGTGGTGCAGTTTGTTGACTTGGTGAGATGTTCTGCAAAGCCATGGCCTTGACGATCATGTCTAACTTTCTGTTCATAGTAGCCATGTGACTTGAAGATTCACCATTTGGTTTTACTTCATACATGGCCTTACTTTTTACTCCTTGTCTACCTCTGGATGAGAATTGTTGGGAGTGCTCACTTAATGTCTCAAAAAGCTCCATGGCTTCTTCACTACTCTTTTCCATCAGCACTCCTCCACAACCTAAATCAACAACCCCTTTATTTGTGTCATTTAGACCTTCATAAAAAGCCTATACCTGCTTATCTTGAGGTAGCTTGTGATGTGGACACTTTAGAAGCAAGTCATTGAAATGCCCCCACGCTTCGAAAATAAGTCGCCATCTCTCTGTTGTCAAGATTGAATTTCTTTTCTCATTTGCCTTGTCTTTTGAGCTGGGAAGAACTTCTTTAGGAACTTACTGGACAGCGCTTCGCAAGTATGGATGGTACTTGAAGGCATTGAATTATACCACAATCTTACATTGTCTTTCAAGGAAAAAGGAAAGAGAATCATCCTAATTCCCTCTTGATCTAGGCCTTGGATATGCTGAAACTTGCAAAGATCTAAGAATTCCATAAGATGCAAGTTTGGATCCTCTGTAGGTGTGCCTCTAAAGTGCATCAATGCGTTGAGTATTTATGGGGATATGTAGTAATTGCCTTCTGCCTCTGGTTGATAGGAAATGCATGATGTTTGATTGGGATTGTTTGGGATGAAAGACTGTTTCATGGATCTTCACTCTGGTGGCGATTGGTTGACATTTTGTTCCGCCATTTTTTCCTCCTTAACATCCAATTCTTCTTCTTCCTCCTCAAAGTTGTCTCTAGGCTTCTGTTGAATGCTCCGCTCAATCTCTGTATCAATTGGAAGGATGGTTGGATTCTTGGATCGAAGCCCTTGCATGAATTGCACAAAATTCGGCAGTTACAACAGCTTCAATATTGCTGTGTTGATGTCTCTGGACTTGCGCTCGATCGTTGAAGGGTGTGCGCTCGATCTCAGTGTGCTCGATCGCACTTGGGCTGTGATCGATCGCAATCACAGGAACTATTTTGCCACAATCTAGAACAACACAGAAACATAAAACAAATTTTTTTTTTTTTTCAAAATTAAAAAAGAACTAAAATTAAACAAAATAATTCTATAACAAAATTAAACAAAAATAAAATTAAAAATAAAATTAAATAAAAAAGAAAATTAAATAAACGAAAGCAATTCTAAACAGAATTTAACGCAATCCCCAGCAATGGCGCCAAAAACTTGTTGTGAAATTATCTACCTAAATTAATAGGCAAATAATCACAGTTTTACATGCAAGTGCACAAGGTCAAAAGTGTAGCATAATGTGTAAGTGCAAGATCGATCCCATAGGGATTGGTAAATTTTGCTTAAAATTAATTTCGCAAGGTAAAATAAAAGAGAGAAAAATTGAGTTTTAATTCAATAAAGATAAAGAGCAGGGCTTTGATTTCCACCACTAATCATGCTTATACAATAAAACAATATGCCAGTGCTTTAATTACATGATGAATATTTAATGGTTGCCAACCTAAGGGCATGGCGTATACTTTCTAAGCAATGAGTTAGGCATGGCATATACTTTAACTCTTTTCTTTCTTAAAGGATTTAGCCTGGCATATACTAAGTTGTTCTTCTAAGAAAGCATAAGAACTATGAAAACCGACAACCACATGAGACCTAGGGCATGGTATATACTCCCGGTTTCCCATGTTGATTAACCCAAGAACCCAGCGTGGATTATTTTTGTTACTTAAGTTAAATCTAGGACAAGGTCATCCAAATTGATCTAACTAACAAGTCCATACCACATGCATATGTTGAACAGGCAGACACACATGAGGAATTCAAGAAAACAGGTATTAATCAAGTAAAATACTATCATACAATTATTACAAAGGCACCAATAATGAATTAAAATATAACATGATCAGGGCTTCATTCAAGCCCTATTGAAAGGTTTAGTTACACATAATTAAAATAAAACTTAAAAGAAAAGGAAAAAAAAAACCGAAAACTGCTCCTATAAGTAGCCTCCAATTCTCCTCTCTGAAATTGTGTGTCCCTTTTTCTGTGTTTACATGCCTATTTATAGAGTCTAAGAGTATTCTAGAAACCCTAAAAATCGTAGGGTCAAGTTCTTGTAAAACAAGGATTCACAAAACCTGATGCAGAGCGACTTAGTGGGCTACAGTGAAGATCAACAAATACGCAGCAGATAATTAATTCTAGATCTTAAGTCTATCAAAGATCTGAGAACTCTTCTTGAAAATCTAGATACTCTCTAGCATTTTTAAGGAAAAAAGGGGAAAAAACTCAACTATGAGTAATTTTCATTCAAAAAACCAATAATAAACACAAACTGTCTTTTCAAGAGGCTATAAGCATGTATTTATAGCCCCAAACCCTAAACTTGATAAAATATAAATTAAAGACTCCCTAAACCTAATAAACACGTAATAAAGATAAACTACGAAATATAGAGTCCATAAACCTAATTAAACACTTGATAATAATAATAAAACGTATAAAAATAATATAGATGCCCCGTGTGCGCTCGAGCGCAGTCGAGGGTGTGATCGAGCGCAGGTGTGCTCTCGATTGGGCGATCGATCCCCTTTCATCGGTCTCTTCTGCAAAAAGTATTTTTTGCTGGGCTCGAGTTTTGCAATCGATCTCTATCATAGGTGCGATCTATTGCTGGTGGGTGCTCGATCGTGCGATCGATAGCAGTAACAGAGAGGTTCCGAACTGGATCTGATCTGCATCGTCCTCCCCAGGTTGGAGAGAATTCATCCTCGAATTCGGCCGGTCTTTTCCACGGTCCTTTCGATGTCCGGTCAACTCATTCCAATCGCCCTTCCTCAAGATTAAAACAAGGCAACATCCCAAAATAAGTGTGATGCTTCTCATCATTGAAATACCTTGATGTCTGTAGTGAATGCCCCATACACCACTTGGCAATACTTCAGATCTACCATGCTTCTATCGCTCTTTCTCTCTTCCACGTGACATGAAAATATTCAAGAATGGATCAACCACTAATTCCCTTGTGAACATATAATTTTCCTCATCCACATAAAACTCATCAACATCATTATTATGAGAATTTAAAATTTCTTCAACACTGAAGAAATCAACACACCCAACCTCTTCTTCATTATAATTAGACACCTCACCTGAAAGGCTTTCATCACCCTCTTTATAGTCGACAATGTCATCCGAGGGCTCTCCATCTCCTAATGGGTCATCTTCATCGGGGCAGAGGCCGTTAAACATAGGATGCAACCCATATTCTTCGTACTCTTCCTCTAGGTCAGATGCCAAAGGTTCTTCAATTGGCTCTTCTCCATTGACGTCATCATCATAGACTGGTGGAGTATCCCAATCTACAAGTTCTTGTGACAGATCTTCATCTTCAACACCTTTATGCTCGAACTCTTCATCAATGAAGTCGGATTCCTTAAACTCTTCATCCACAAATTCTTCTTCCTCCTCCACAGAATATGGATTCGGTTTATGGATTTATGGTCGGCAAGTAGGGGTCCAATTGAACTGCTTTGGACTCTTCGCCTCACTCCATGTTTCCCTAAACGCCTCCTTTTTGTACGATTTTTAAATTTTCTTTGTGACAGCCACAGACCTGTGTCTCTAATTTTGTGACTGTCGCTCATGATATAACCGTGGGGCAAGAAAGCGACTCGCATCTTTTTCAATAGGTGCTCCCAACTATTGATCTTCCATTTGTCTTGCCGCTTGCGATTTCTCTTTAGTTGTTGCCACCAATCAGCAACTCTTCCCCGGAATGTATGCACCACTAAAGAGACTTATTGTTCATCAAGCACCCCGTTGAACTTAAAAACCTCTTCAATAGCCAACACCCAATCCAAAAATTCTTTGGGTTGTTGATCCCCTCGGAATTTTGGAATCTTGAGTTCGAATCTACTCACCTGCTGATTGGTAAGAGCTTGCGCATGGCGTTGACTTCCCTGCGTTTGGTGCTTTGTACACAGGTTCCTCGATCCACTCCCTCTGTGACCACGCAAGTTGTATAATTGGGTAGTGAGGTCTTCAATCTGATCCCATGTACACCAAAATTGATCCTCCTTGTATTGCCAACGTTCAGCGATAAATTTTCCTCCCTCCTCCATAAATCGGTGTCTTGGTTGGCGACGATAGCTGTCCGACCCACCACTCTTGTGCCGCAAATGAATTGTTGGTTGCTCCTTACGTGCTGTCTCCGTGTGCACGTACACCTCATCCATGTCTGCAAAGCGGTTGCTCCTCCCCATTCATGGAAAGTAACCTGAGCTCTAATACCAACTGATGCAACGCGACTTAGTGGGCTGCAGCGAAGATCAACAAATACGCAGCGGATAATTAATTCTAGATCTGGAGTCTATCAAAGATCTGAGAACTCTTCTTGAAAATCTAGATACTCTCTAGCATTTTTAAGGAAAAAAGGGGAAAAAACTCAACTATGAGTAATTTTCATTCAGAAAACCAATAATAAACATAAACTGTCTTTTCAGGAGGCTATAAGCATGTCTTTATAGCCCCAAACACTAAACCTGATAAAATATAAATTAAAAACTCCCTAAACCTAATAAACACGTAATAAAGAAAAACTACGAAATATAGAGTCCCTAAACCTAATAAACACTTGATAATAATAATAAAATGCATAAAAATAACATAGATGCCCTGTGTGTGCTTGAGTGCAGTCGAGGGTGCGATCGAGCGCAGGTGTGCGCACGATTGGGCGATCGATCCCCTTTCATCGGTTGCTTCCACAGAAAGTATTTGTTGCTGGGCTCAAGTTTTGCGATCGATCTCTGTCGTAGGTGCGATCGATGGCTGGTGGGCGGTCTATCGTAGTAAAAGAGAGGTTCCAAACTGGATCTGATCTGTATCAAAACCCAATAAAACAAAACTTCCAAAATAGGGTTGCGACTGGAGTGGGCTTCATGCATAGGTGCTCTCAATCGCACTGCGATCAATCTTCTTTTTATGTGCGCGAATGCAGGTGCGCTCAATCCTGGCCTTGGGAGCTCGAGTGCTAGTGCACTCAATCGCAAATCTCTTGCCCTCGATCGCATCCACAGACTCCAGCTTTTCCCATTCTTGCTCTTTAAGCCCAGATTTCCAGAATTGTCTCATTTTCTTCCATAGACCTATAAAACAAGGAAAACACAAAAAGAAAGTAAAATAGAACAAAATAACATAAACTAATAGCATAAAAAATATAAATTAAGGTGCTTAAATATGAATATTTAAGCACTTATCAGCTCCTGCCCCAACGTCTGCCTCTCACCGACGTTGTCCCTATACAAGGGCGACTGACACTTTCGTCCATAAAGTGCTTCATACAGAGGCACTCACGCTGATTTGGCAGCACCAAACCCTAGTCTTGTCTTATTAAATATTGCATTCTTTTCTTTTGTAACCCTACGTTGGGAGGCGCCATTTAGAGCACAGAACATGACTTTTTGTCATTCATTAGCTTTTGGAACGTTTTCCATTGTAAATTTTTGTTTCTTTATGATTCCAATAGATTTTAGCATGTCTTTTGTGATCATGAGAGGCTAAAACCTTCAACTAAGGTTGAAGATGAAGCCTCGTCGTTGATTTACATTTACATTATCATTGTTTTATGCTACAATTCGATGTTTAATAAATTGGTTGTTCGAAGTCAATTCCATTGCTTTATTTACTTTATTTGATTGAGCACTTTATTGATTTCATGCATAGTGCAATACTTGGTGTATTTCGTCTGGGGGTACAACGAGTGATTGGATTGAGACTAATATCCAACGTGATCTACGAATACGGTGGATGATTTGATCTCAATTAAATACTCATTGTGATTCTTTAATGGATGGATTCATCGAATGATTTTATATGCATGTTCAGGACTTTTGAACTTTGTTTAAAATGCTTTTAATTATCGATTGTATGCGTAAAATGTGAGAGTGTAGTGTTTGATTTGGTGAGGCGGATTCTGAAACCTTAGTGTTTTTCCATTGTTGTTCTAAAATCATTTAGGTTAGTTTACGTTTTTGCACAACAAAATCACCTAATTTCAGAATTAGGTTAAGATAGAATTAATTTAATTAGAGAATTGGTTTATGCAAAACACAACTCCCTGTGGATCGACCTCGCACTTGGATAACACTGTATTGCAAATGATTCGTGCTATTGCGAGTACTTTTATTTGTGTACATCAAAGGGGGCTAAAATGATAATGGCTGGTAATTTGGGAAGCTAAATTATATTTTTCACTTTTCATTAATTTTTTTTTTGGAAAAAACAAGCTCCTTTCTCCCTTTCTTTTTTCTCTTCCCACATTTCCATACAAAGCTTTCTCTCTCTCTTTTCTCTTCCATCTCCATCTCCCCTCACCGACGGTAGGCCACCAAAGACCATGAATGTTGAGCATCGTTAACATCCCACCTACCTCTCCGATGACGATCAACCACTGTCGAAATCCCCAACCCACCATCAAATTCCATCTTACCTCTCCCCCCATCGACAGTCGCTCACCACCGAGCATCGGTGACGACCAACCACCCACACGCACAAGTTTTCTCTCTCTCTCTCTCTCTCTCTCTTTCTTACTCTCACACTAGTTGGTGTCGTGGTCTCCAGTGGCTGTCCGTCGATTAAGGGAGAGAGAAAGCTTTGTCTGAAAATGTGAGAAGAGAAAAAATGAAAGGGAGAGAGGGGATCGCTTTTTCAAAAAAAAAAAATTATTAATTAAAAGGGAAAAATATAATTTAGCCCTCCAAACTACCAGCCATTTTCATTTTAGCTCCCTAATGTTCAAAAAGTGATAAAGTAGCCCCGCAAACTACCAATCAGTTGCAAAAGGGCATTTTAGTAACTTAACCATACAAAAACAGCATAGTATTGAATTTTCCATCCAATTTGACGGTAATGATTAACGGAATGGCCAAATTGTAACTATTTGCTAGTTTGGAGGCCACTTAATCACTTTTTTAACATTAGGGGCTAAAATGAGAATGGTTGGTAGTTTGGGGAGCTAAATGGTATTTTTTCCTAATATATATATATATAGGAAAAAATATCATTTAGCCCCCAAAACTACCAACTATTTTCATTTTAGCCTGCTAATGTTCAAAAAGTGAATGGAGTGGTTAAATTGTAACTATTTGGTAGTTTGGGGGGCTAAATTATATTTTCCCTATATATATATATATGGGGTTTGATAGGAGTTCTCCTCCTAGTGTTCTCCCAGTTTTACGTAGAACATGATTTAAGAAAAAATAAAATTGTAGTACTGTTTTTTTGCAAACAAATTAATTTTTATGAGTTAATATTTAGGTTCTAATGCTTTAAAACTTGCTTTTGGATTCAAAACTAAAACCTAAGGGTGGAAGGTTAACCCTTTAGGGATGGTATCACCCAAAATGGATTTGATCATCCTAAATTTGGTGCTAATGCCTCAATTTTGGTGCTAATGCCTCAAATTTGGTGCTAATGCCTAAAAAAGCCAGTGGTTGAGGCCACTACAATTTTGTTTTTTCTTAAATCATGTTCTACGTAAGACTGGGAAAATGTTAGGAGAACACTAGGAAGAGAACCCCTAGCATTTTCCTATATATATATTGTTCTTTTGTTTTTTTGTTTTTTTTTTAATCTGACGTGGCACCCAAAAATATAGGTACCACGCCACGTGTCACCTTGAAACCATAGGTATCAGTCCACGTATAAGGGTGACGTGGCATTCTATAAAAAACTATCAGAATCTTAGATGGAAGTATTAAGTGAGTTTATTTTCTTACCATAAGTACCATTTGTGTCATTTTTTAAAACTGAAGTGACTATTTAATTCGGGTGCAAAGCACATGTAGTGAAAATGTGTTTAACCCTAACCATTTGCTGTTATATTTTTTACGTCACCTAGCCTTCTTCAATATCGAGTTTCTGTTATTCTATTAATACTTTTTTTATAACACAAAACATTGGTGACCACTGTGTTTTACATTGAAAAGAAACCAATGAATTGCACGAGTCATTGTTAACAACATAAAATTTGGACTTATGTGATCGAGTTTCCCACAAACCGTAAATCGAACACGTATAATTTGGTAGGTAAATGTAGAATATGCTTTCTCTAGCAAGAATTATATGTTATTTTTTGAAAAAAAAAAAATCAAATTTTTAAAAATTTGTTAATCTCAAAAGTTTTTTAAAAACAATATATTTAATTATTTAATTGATATCCTAATATTTTATTCACAAATAATGAAAAATAAATAGTAGAATCAAGGTTCGAGGTTTAAATTTAAGACCTCAACTCCGATACTACATTAAATTAATATTTATCTTAAAATTAATAGGTGTCCTCAGCTGGATATAACTTATTAGTTTTGAAGGGTTCTATTCTTTAATTGATTATTGTATTTCATTTAGAAAATATCCAACAAATGCTCTAAATAATCATTTATAGTTAAATATGGCTATTATGGGCCTCCAACAGACACTTCAAAGTAAACCTTGTGCTAAAATTTGATACAGTGAACTTTCAAGGTAAGGATTTTTCTCTCATTTCTATCTCTGTCAAAGTAATGATAAAAACCAATAGGGTTAACTTCACAAAGACTCCTGAACTTCTATTTGTTTTAAAAAGACTCCCCAAAGTTAAAAAACTTTCAATTTCACAAATCAATCTTCAAATTTGATGCAATCTACCCCTCTGTTAGGATTTGGCATTAAATCCTAACACGCCAAATCCAAACGGAAACTATGAAAAATACTATTAGCGAAAACCCGGTTCCAGTTAGCCGTTATTGGCGAAAACCGCTAACTGGAACCGAGGTAGCCGGTCGGTCAATTTAGAAAACTGGCACTGGTATTTGACTACCAGTTACCTGGTTATGTAATAACCGATGTTTACCTTTTGGTAGCCTATTATCTAAACCAGTAATCGTGTCTTCAAAAAATTGAGAATTTTGGGCCTATTTTGAGCATTGAGTCTACTTTTTGGGGCTTAATTTAGCTGTTTTTGGCCCATTTTTACAAATATATATATATATATTATAACGTAAAACGACGTTGTTTATTTTAGGTTTTTTTTTGAACAACCACAACAAAGCCTAGCTTATTGGGTCAAAAAAGCTCTCTATATATATAAAAAGGTTACAACCCAAATCATTGTCTTAAAATAAGATAGCAAGATCAACGCCTAACCTTGAGTAATGCCAACATGATAAAAATCTTGATCATATCTGCCCATATGGTTCCTCCATCATTCTACATGAATTTCAGCCACACTAAGTCCATATCCTCAAAACTGACTCGAATCAAGTCCTAAGCAACCACTTAAGTCTGGTCTAAAGGCATCTTCCTCTACGCTTGCTAAACCACGCAATTTATACATAATGGGAGGAAAATAAAGAGGGGTAATTCCAAAGGCTTAGTGAAAGATAATGCACAGAATACCCATGTCATTTTAGTAATGAACTCCGTTTGATAAAGTATGCAACATTTTAGGTATGACAGTTATCCAAGAATGCATTATAAATATAGTACATGCTTATAGACATGAGAAATAGTGATAGTTCAACAATACATTCTATCCGAAATATTACCCCTTCTCAGTAGGGTTGGCGCTATTTCGAAGGACTTATAATATAATGCCAATGCCCCCAACACTAGCAGCCCGACTAAGTTTGACCCTGGGTTGTGACAATCTTCAATCCCTTCAGGGTATTTTAGTTTACTCAAAGGTTTTAAAAAGGGTTGGCTTAAGTTAACATTGAGAATGGACCACCGAATAAAAATAATAATAATTTTGTTTTTTTAAAAAAAAAAAAAAAAAAAAAACCCTAAGCTCACAGCCTACCCTTAAAACCCTTTCTGTCTTTCTCTCTTTTTGTCCAACCTATTTAACCGAATAAGACAAGCTCTTACAACACACCAAATATTTCTGCCTCTCCACTTTATCTTTGTAACGACCTAGGGAAAAGTGCTAACCACATCTGCGTTATCATCCCAAAAGGACTAGTCAATTTGGAGCTTCCATAGAATTCATTATAAAGCCCAGTTTCACCTTGTAACTAGGCAATGTGGGACTTAGCACTCATGACTATCTTTATAAACCACCCACTCCATGTGAGCTTCTTGTCATCTTCCCAATATGGGACCAAGGTGTTACAGACTTTCCCTCTTAAATTCCTGACATCGTCGTCAGGGCCACGTCATGCAGTGCTCCAGTACCACATGACCTAGCATTACTAGGTGGCTTGTAACACCCTGATCCCATACTGGGAAGATGAGAAGAAGCCCACATGGAGTGGGTGGTTTATAAAGATAGTCATGAGTGCTTAGTCCCACGTTGCCTAGTTACTAGGTGAAACTAGGCTTTATAATGAATTTTAGGGAAGCTCAAAATTGACTAGTCCTTTTGGGGTGATAGCGCAAATGTGGCTAGCACTTTTCTCTAGGTCGTTACATATGGTATCAGAGCCATAGCCTAGCTTGAAATGGGAGAGCGTGCACAAGCCCATAGGGGTCGCCAGCGAGGATGCTGGGTCCTAAGAAAGGGTGATTGTGATGTCCCACATTACCTGGGTATGGATTATATGATGTGTTTATACGAAATATGCTCTCTCAAAATGGTATGAAGCCTTTGGGGGGTAAACCCAATACTAAAACCGAGCGGGCTTGGCCCAAAGCAGACAATATCATATCATTTAGGGCAAGGTGTTACATATTTATAGAGTTTAAGGGAACCCTAGAAGCACCTAGAAATCCTAAAAATCATAAAATAAACCCTAAGGCTATTTCCAAAACAAGGCCAGCCGACACACTATACACTGCCGCATGAGTGCGCTCGAGCACATCGTGGTCCGCTTGATCGCACACTGCAATCGATCCTTCTTCGTGAGCGAGCGAGCGCAGATTGCACTTGATTCATGGCTTGGGTGCTCGATCGCGAGTCTCCTGTGCTTGATCGCAATAACAAAATGCTGAATGCCCAAAATTGACCTTCAATTCTCAAATTTCCAGAATTGCTTCATTTTCCTCAAAATGCCTAGAAAACATAGAAAACATAAAAAGAAAGTAAAATTGCTCAAAATAACAAGATTCGAAAATTAACAACTGTAAATCAATGAGCTAAAATAGGAATATTTTAGAACTTAACACACCCCCAAACTCACGTATTGGTAGTCCCTTATCAATACTTAAACTAAAAAAATAAAATGAAAAACAAAGAAAAAAATCATAAATCCATCTTTCGTGGGATGTACGATTGCATTTAGCGTATGCAACATGCCTTTTAACCCCTAGGCATTCCCTAGAGGACGAGTGAAGTCTCGAGAGGGTTTTCCAGGAATGTTACCCATAAACATTATGCAAAGTTTATGTTATCCAAAAATTAAGATATCACTCAAAATCATGATTTTCGTTCATTAGCAAGCTTAAAATGTTAAACACTATCTTCACAATGAATTGAATTTTAAAGTCTAATCACTTACAAAAAGGCATGCTGTAGTGACCCAAATTGTTAACTAGGCGTGAGTAGCTTAGTTGGGGGAGTTAATTTGGGCTTTGGGTCACTTAGGACACTATAGGGGTAATTTGAACTTTTAAGCGGACGTACACTAGGTCTGACAAACGTACGCTGATGTCTGTGTTGCAAATGTACAGTGGGGGACCACCGGACGTACGCTACTTTTTGAATACCTTCTAGTTAATACCTAGATGTACGAGGCAGCCATGGAACCATTGGGCAAGAACCACCGGATGTATGCCCCTTGGCCGGACGTCCGCTGCTTTTCTGGGCCTATAAATACCACCCTACCCCCTTCGCGTTTTGCACAACCTCAGATGCCCCTAGGCTGCCAGAGTGTTTCCATAGTGTTTGTAGTGACCCAAATTATTAACTAGGCGTAACTAGCTTAGCTAGGGGAATTAATTTGGGCTTTGGGTCACTAAGGACGTTAGAGGGGTAATTTAAACTTTTGGCAGACGTACGCTAGGCCTGGAGGATGTACGCTGCTGTCTGTAGTACGAACGTACAGTGGGGGACAACCGGATGTACACTCTGAAAATCATACAAGCAGATGTACATGGGACCACCGGACGTACTGTAGTGACCCAAATATTTAACTAAGCATAAGTGACTTAGTTAAAAGGTTAATTTGGACTTTAGGTCACTAGGATCAGCTAGAAGAACATTATCGGAATTTTGTCTTTTGGTTTGTCTTTCAGTGCGGACGAATGCTGGGGTTGGTGGACGTACTCTACTGTCTTTTAGCGCGGAGGTACGGTGGTCCCCCACCGAAAGTATGGTCTGACAGATAGTACAATCATACTTTATGAACAGTACAGCGAATGTACGCCACTTTGGGCAGACGTATGCGGCACTATTCATAGAATCCACTGTGTAATACCTAATCGTACGAAACAGCCTTTGGATCGCTGTGGAATAGTACCGAATGTACGCCATTAGGACCGAACGTCTGCTACTTTTTGGAATACCCTCCGGTTAACATCTAGACGTACGTGACATCCTTTGGATCGCTAGACAATAGTACCGGACGTTCGCCCTTAGGACGGGACGTCCGCTTCTTTCTGGCCCTATAAATATCCCCTCGTCCATTTCACACCATTCTTACCCCTAAACCCCCCCCCCCCCTCTTCGCCCCTAGGTTGCTAGTAGGCCGTTTCATGAGTGTTTGTGAGGTTTTGGTGCTACCGGATGAGGGAACTCTTGCAGTTTTGCTTCAAGGAGGTAACGCTCGGTTTTCTTAGATTTTTAATACGTCGTTATGTTGCTCAATTATAGTTCTATGTTGCTAGTTGTAGTTGTCAGCCTAGTTATGCTTTAATCTTCCTTAGGCTTGCATTTTGATAGCTTAGCGTTGTTGTCTTTGCATGGAGGTTTCAATCTGAGTTAGGAGGCCCTAGGAAGCCTTTGTTGGCCTTAAGAGTCGGAGAATAGGTGAACAATGGAGAGAAAATGAGGTTCTTCTAGAAAGATGTCAGAGCGGACGTACGGTCTCATGACCAGACGTACGGCCCGTCGTGACTCAATGGACGTACGGCCAGAGTGTTACAAGGAAACCATATTTTCACCAGCCATCTCATAGCTCATGTTTCCTTGTTATAGAGTTGTGCTTTAGTAGAAATAGAACTAATGATAGGTCTTTTCTCAGTATTCGAGGTTATAGAGCCTCAAGGAAATTACATGGAGGAGCTTTACACCCCGGGTGAGTACAAACTCACATGGATGCTTTGTTGTTACTTTTC
Organism: Carpinus fangiana; assembly: GCA_006937295.1. Classification (NCBI taxonomy): domain Eukaryota; kingdom Viridiplantae; phylum Streptophyta; class Magnoliopsida; order Fagales; family Betulaceae; genus Carpinus; species Carpinus fangiana. The sequence goes on along the minus strand of CM017327.1, from coordinate 20,255,376 downwards.
CTGCATTGCACGTATTTTATATAAATGTCAAACATGCATATTTTGTAACTCTCATGAAATACATTTTGGAACTATTGGGAACTTTCTTTTGTGAAAACGTGTGCCTGTTAACAAGATAATAATGAGACTTGTGAACTGTGCATGTACAAGACTGATAAGACTAATTGCATCGTATGACATGGAACACCAGTACGTGCGGTAGTAATGGCCATGGGCTTACTATACATGTTAGCTTTATGGTCAATGTGTCCGTGTGTGGGGGCTTTGGATCCAATGACTTGTGACCAATGATGCAGCCATTCCCAATGGATGGTCACTATAGGACGGACGTCATTAGTGGTGTGGGCCACCCAAGGTTGAACTCGGTCGTGTTACGTACGGTATGTTTTGTGCAATTGCTGGGGCACTGGCATTGTACTATAGGTCCCTCGGGACAGCATCAACCCTGCTAAGAATGGGTAATATCTCGGGTAGACCGTATTGTTGAACTATTGTTCTTACTCATGATTATAGCATATGTTATATTATGTATATCACCTGTATGATAACTGTCATCTCATAATGTTGCATGTGTTTTATAAGTAAAAGAATCTACAAGTTAATGACGGCTACGTCATGTGGATTTCTACTTACTAAGTCGTCAGACTTACCCTTGTATTATTTTCTTTTTTCTCCATATATACGATTATGCTATTATAGATAGTGGACACCGTGAAGCATCCAGTTCTTGTGGAGGATTCGATCCAGGAGATGCTTGAGGATTTACTGCAAGCTTAAGCGGGTACTCATGGTAACTAGTACTTTTGAGTTAAGTTGTAGACATTAGGGCTTGATGCATGCTTGCTTGCATATTAAGGTTTAGCATAGATCCCTTGTAATGATGTTATGATTTCCGCCACTTTGATGATCTTTGGTTAGATGATCTGGTTATATTGATTAATGTTTATATTACTTTATTACTTCTGCTACTTAGTATCCTCTGTTTTTTAGGAGTAGAGGTCCCGGAGGTCTTGTTTGGAGTGGAACAAGACTGGGAGACGAACCGTTGAATTAATTACCAGTTAATTAATTCTCGGGGCGTTACAGTTGGTATCAGAGCAGTTGCTCTTTGAACCATTGGAATGGATCTATTAGGAGTTAGATCTGGATTCATTAGAGTTTTTGCTCAGCAGAATATAGGACATGATCTATTAGGTGCTAGGAAATGATTTACCAGAGCATAGGATTAGATTATATGTATACAAGGGATACAGAATTTCAATACCTACGATCTTGAGGATGTTGGCCTTGAGGATTTTAGGGACTTGATATGGTATTGCAGTCAGGACTAGGGCCGCTTTTAGGGTGCAACCTTGGAGATTAAGATTGGTCTGCACTAAGATAGTTGGATAAGGTCTTAAGCTTAGATCCACCTTAGGTCTTTGGCTAAGGTGGTATTAGTTTAGGCGCTTTTTACGGATAGATTTGTGATTAGGTTTGACATTTTGAGCGAGATTTGGCGTAGCGCTTTGAAGCTAGGGGCTGATGATCATTGTGATTGCAGAGATGTCACCACGACACGACATCATTGGGAGTAGTGATGGTAGGAGACCATCCCAACCTGATGAAACGACGAGGAACGTTCTAGACGCTACCCAAGCATTGGAAGCTGTGGCAAGTCGTCTTGTGGAAGCTTTGGTCAACATACGAGGAGTTCCTACTCTAAGGGGAACCAAAGGTTGCTCTTTCAAGTAGTTCTATAAGCATCCTTTCCCTATGTTTAAGGGGAACTTGAACTCTGGAGAAGCGAGAGAGTGGCTTGCGAGCTTGGAGGAGCTGCTACGAGTTATGGACTGTACTGAGGAGCAAAGAGTCAAGTACGCAGCCTACAAGTTCTCTGGAAAAGTAAGGCGATGGTGGTACACTAAGAGGAATTCACTGGTGATGGAATTAGGAAGCGAGGAGGCCATTCCGTGGACTCGATTCAAGGAAGAGTTTTATCGGGAATACTTGTGGAGCTTAAGGAGGAGTACACCCCAAGAGTTTCATTCCAAGAAGGAAAAGAGTTGTTGGTGCCATAGGTGTGGCAGACTGCATTTTAGGAGATGCAAATCAAGGGAGAATTTGTGCTATGGATGTGGCTAGGTGGGACACTTCATTCGGAACTGCAATAAGGCTAGAAGGAATGGTACTAGTCCACCTAAAAGGAAATGATGACCGGACAAGGGTTAAGCGTAACCACCAAAGCTGCTTAAGGCATGTGGGTTCACCTTATTTTGTAGTGAAGGGCTTGGCTACTGGATGTTTGTCATACATTAGCCAGTTGTCTTTTTGTTTTGTACTTGTACTTGATTTGGGGTTTTGGACCTAAAAGTGTAACATTAACTAAGAGTTTTGTTAATGCATGATGCTTGTTACGCTTTGTTGATGTGTTGATCATAAGATTCTTGATTTTGTTGATTGCCCATTAGAAGTATGTTAAGGCATTATATTCTTGGACTTAGATTCTGGCATAGGGCAATTAATGAATCTTGTACCCATGGATCTTGTATTGGATTACATGATTTTGGGATGCTTTAGAGCTAAAAGATTCGAGAGAATCTTTCTGTACCTAAATGGACTAAGGAGTTCTCGGGTACAGTTGTCTGTGGAGACAAAGGAGGTGGCTAATGCTGATCTAAGGGTCATGATCAGGCTAGCATAGTAGCTGATGCCTTGAGTAGAAAGGTGACGGTGGAGCTTACCACTCTTGGAATTTCTCAACCTTAGTTGGTTATAAAATTTGCTAGGATGAGAGTAGAAGTGATAGATGAGGGTGCGTCTGCACTCTTGTCTAACTTGGCGGATGGATTAGGATTGCTTGCTTGAATTAAGGTTGCTTGGTTGGAGGACCCTAAGTGCGCCAAGATCAAGCAATTGTTAAGGCATAAGGATTTTGCCTTAAGGATGTTGGGTTGCTCACCCATGAGTGTGTGTCAGAAGGTGAAGGACTAAGAAAGGAGATCTTGAGCAAGACTCATCATTCTCCATATACTGTACTTTCTGGAAGTACCAAGATGTACAAGGATGAGAGGAGGGCAAAATTAGATTTTAGTGCCAAAAGACAGATGGTCAGTCAGAGCGGACTAACCAGATCTTGGAAGACATGTCACGGGCTTGCGTGTTGGACCTCAGAGGTAGTAGTACCTACCTTTCATCAAGTTCGTTACAGGCGACTTTTGGAATGCTGACTTACGAAGCACTTTATGGAGTTAAGTGTTAGTCGCCCTTATATTGGGACAACGTTGGAAGGAAACAACGTTGGGACTGAAATGATTAAAGTGCTTACCGTTGGACAAAGGATGAATGCATCCTAGGGTCGGCAGAAGAGTTACGTCGATAACTAGGGATGACCTTTGGAACACGAAGTAGGAGATCGTGTGTTCCTTAAGATGTCATCAACGAAGGAAGTGATGCGATTTGAGGAGGAATGGGAGACTAGCATACAAGGTTGCCTTACCCCCAAACTTGATAACTCTTTTCTCAAGATTATACTTGGATAGTATACATATCCTTGTTTTGGTTTAAAGGATAACCATGTAAGAAAGAGTTTGTTTTCCTCTATAGGGTTGTGGCTTGGATACCCATTGACTCGGATTGTATGTGGAATTACTCAACTTGGATAACGAGATTGTTGAGGACTGGTACAGTGTAGGAAACACTGAGTATGATGTTGGCACATTGAGGTTCAAGGATTTTATTCGTATGGTTAATTTCTTTTGGGTTGTGTGCCTATCTGTTACGGTTTTGGGTAACCATTGCATTTGGATTCTATAAGAGTAGTCGATTAAGGAAAAGTTGCTTCCGGCTAGGAAGTATGGAGTCATTTCAAAGATACCCACGGGCTTGACTTGTTTTGGTGAATTTAGGAGTCGTAGATTTGGCGATGATTGATATAGTGTTGGTAATATCCACTACGACACCCTTGGTGATTCGTAAATGGATTTGTGACAACTCATGAGGATGCCGACGTTGATCGCTTTATATTGGACGAAGGAGGTTCATGCTATGAGACTAAACGGGATAAGATTTTTCCAAGGACGTGGATGAGCATAGACCTTGTAAAACTATGGACGTTAAGATGATACTACTGTTTCTTCTTGTGTCATGAGAGCTCTTAAATTTTGAGGACAAAATTTCTATAAGGAGGGGAGAATGTAGTGACCCAAATATTTAACTAAGCATAAGTGGCTTAGTTAAAAGGTTAATTTGGACTTTAGGTCACTAGGATCAGTTAGAAGGGTATTTTGGGAATTTGTCTTCTGGTTTGTCTTTTAGTGCGGATGTACACCAGGGTTGGCAGACGTACGTTGTTGTCTTTTAGCGCGGACATACGTTGGTCCCCTACCAGACCTACGGTCTGACAGATAGTACAATCGTACTCTGTGATTAGTATAGCGGACGTACGCCACTTTGGGCAGACGTACGCGGCACTATTCCTAGAATCCACTGTGTAATACCTAATAGTATGAAACAGCCTTTGGACCGCTGTGGAATAGTACCAGACGTAATCCATTAGGACAAGATGTCTGCTACTTTTTGGAATACTCTCCGGTTAATACCTAGACGTACGAGATAGCCTTTGGACCACTGGACAATAGTACCGAACGTACGCCCTTAAGACCGGACGTCCACTGCTTTTTGGCCCTATAAATACCCCCTCACTCCCTTGTCCATTTCACACCATTCTCTCCCCTAAACCCCCCTCTTCGCCCCTAGGCTGCCAGTAGGTCGTTTCATGAGTGTTTGTGAGGTTTTGGTGCTACCGAATGAGGGAACTCTTGCAGTTTTGCTTCAAGGAGGTAACACTCGGTTTCCTTAGCTTTTTAATACGTTGTTATACTGCTCGATTATAGTTCTATGTTGCTAGTTGTAGTTGTTAGCCTAGTTATGCTTTAATCTTCCTTAGGCTAGCGTTTTAATAGCTTAGGGTTGTTGTCTTTTCATGGAGGTTTCGATCTGAGTTAGGAGGTCCTAGGAAGCCTTTGTTGGCCTTAGGAGTCGGAGAATAGGCGGACAATGGAGAGAAAATGCGATTCTTCCTGAAAGACGTCAGAGCGGACGTACGGTCTCATGACCAGACGTACGGCCCGTCGTGACTCATTGGACGTACAGCCTCGAGCCCGAACATACCGCCAGAGTGTTACAGGGAAACTATACTTTCACTAGCCGTCCCATAGCTCATGTTTCCTTGTTATAGAGTTGTGCTTTAGTAGAAATAGAACTAATGATAGGTCTTTTCTCAGTATTCGAGGTTATGGAGCCTCAAGGGAATTACATGGAGGAGCTTTACGCCCCGGGTGAGAACAAACTCACATGGATGCTTTGTTGTTACTTTTCCTGAATTGCACGTATTTTATATAGATGTCAAACATGCATATTTTGTAACTCTCATGAAATACATTTTGGAACTACTGGGAACTCTCTTTTGTGAAAACGTGTGTCTGTTAACAAGATAATAATGAGACTTGTGAACTGTGCATGTAAAAGACTGATAAGAATAATTGCATCGTATGACATGGTACACCGGTACGTGCGGTAGTAATGACCATGGGCTTACTATACATGTTAGCTTTATGGTCAATGTGTGCATGTGTGAGGGCTTTGGATCCAATGACTCGTGACCAATGGTGCAACCATTCCCAATGGATGGTCACTATAGGACGGACGTCATTAGCGGTGTGGGCCACCCGAGGTTGAACTCGGTTGTGTTACGTACGGTATATTTCGTACAATTGCTGGGGCACTGGCATTGTACTACAGGTCCCTCGGGACAACGTCAACCCTGCTGAGAAGGGGTAATATATCGGGTAAACCATATTGTTGAACTATTACTGTTACTCATGATTATAGCATACATTATATTATATATATCACCTGCATGATAACTGTCATCTCATAATGCTGCATGTGTTTTATAAGTAAAAGAATCCACAAATTAATGACGGGTACGTCATGTGGATTTCTACTCACTAAGTCGTCGGACTTACCCTTGTATTATTTTTCTTTTTTCTTCATATATACGATTATGCTGTTATAGATAGTGGACACCGTGAAGCATCCAATTCTTGTGGAGGATTCGATCCAGGAGATGCTTGAGGACTTACTGCAAGCTTATGCGGGTACTCATGGTAACTAGTACTTTTGAGTTAAGTTGTAGACATTAGGGCTTGATGCATGCTTGCTTGCATATTAAGGTTTAGCATAGATCCCTTGTAATGATGTTATGATTTCTGCCACTTTGATGATCTTTGGTTAGACGCTCTGGTTATATTGATTAATGTTTATAGTACTTTATTACTTCCGTTACTTAGTATCCTCTGTTTTTATCGAGTAGAGGTCCTGGAGGTCTTGTTCGGAGTGGAACAAGGCTGGGAGACGAACCATTGAATTAATTACCAGTTAATTAATTCTCGGGGTGTTACACGTACGCTACTTTTTGAATACCCTATGGTTAATACCTAGACGTACAAGGCAGCCTTGGTACCATTGGGCAAGAACCACCGAAAGTACGCAACTTGGCCGGACGTCCGCTACTTTTTTGAGCCTATAAATAGCACCCTACCCTCTTCATGTTTTACACAAATTCAGAACGCCCCCAGGCTGCCAGAGTGTTTTCCAAGTATTTGTGAGTGTTTATGAGCATGTGAGTGAGGCATTTGCGAGTTTCAGAACGTTCGTGAGGCAGAACTCTTACGGTTTTGTTTCAAGGAGGTAACGTTCGATCTTTATCTTTCAATTACATCGTTATGCTGCCTGTTTTATGTTTAGTTGTAGTTGTTAGCTTAGTTGTGCTTTAAGACCTGTTTGGGTTAGCATTTTCTTTAGCTTAGCGTTGTTACGTTGCATGGAGGCTGTAAACTCGACTAAAAGGCTTAAGGGTGTTCCTAATAGCCATAAGAGTCAGAGAATAGGTGGACTATGGAGAGAAAATGAGGTTCTCCCTGAGGACCCATACAGAGGACGTACGGTATCGTGACCGGACGTATGGCTTGTTGTTACACGGTGGACGTACACTCCTGATCCCAGACGTATGGTCACTGTGTGACAGGGAAACGCTATTTTTACCAACCGTCTCGTAGCTCCTGTTTTCCTTACTTTAGAGTTGTTTAGTAGAATTAGGACTAATAGAAGGTTTTCCACAGACTTGGAGAACTCGGATCTTTTGGAGTTTTCGGAGACGCGTATCGATCCAGGTGAGTTTTAACTCACATAATGCGCATTGTTATTTTCCATGCAATGCACATCTATTTTGTGTACCGAGCAAACATGCATATTTTACAACTCTCACGTTTTGTACATATTGCACATGAACTCTGTCTTTTGAGAAAAACGTTGTGCTGAATACGTTATACAAGTGGGACTTGTAAAATAACATGCATATAAAATACAGACAAGATAATTGCATCGTATGACATGGTACACTGGTACGTGTCGCAGTAATGGCCATGGGCTTACTATACATGTTAGCTTTTTGGTCAAATGTGTGCGTTATGCGAGAGCTGTGGATCCATTGGTTTCGTGACCTTGATGCAACCATTCTCAATGGTTCGGTCACTACAGAATGGACGTCATTAGTTGGTGTGGGCCACTCGAGGTCGGACCCGATCGTGCCACTAATGTTACGTATGGTATGTTGTACAATGGCTGGGGCACTGACATTGTATTATAGGTCCCTCGGGACAGCATCAACCCTGCTGAGAAGGGGTAATATCTCAGGTAGACCATATTGTTGAACTATGACCATTGTTTACATCATATGCATATATCATTACTATACATATATCACGCATTAATAAGCTATCATGATAGAATTGCTTTTGCTTATTAAACATTTGAGTTCATTACTAAAACTGGCATGGGTATTATCTGTGTTAAAAGTCACTAAGTCTTAGACTTAACCCCCTTTATTTTATGTCTTTGCTCATCATTACGAATAATTGCGCGGTTTAACTGCACTAGACAAAGATGCCGTCGAAGACTACTTGGGTGATTGTTCAGGACCTGATACAGGTGATCTTTGAGGATATGGTTCCTGTTTGCCTTAGGACAATGTGGGAAGATGGAGGATCTGCCCATACAGATATGATAGAGAGCTGAAGCTTAAGTCTAGGCTTTGATCTGTTGATCTTTTGTGAACAGTGTTGATGTATTTTATTTTGCGGATGTATCTCTTCTCTTGTTGACGGTCTGATGACCGGTACATTTGATGACTATTTATCATATTATGCATATAGTACTTTATCTTTGGAATTGTTGTGTGATGTTTCATTTACTATCTTTTAATCACATAATCTTGGTAAAGTCTTCCGCTGCAATTTTCTCATTACGACGAGGAAAGTGTTTTTCCCAAAGGTTGTGTCTTGGAGGGACATGGCTGGGATGGCACGCCGTGGGGTCAATTACTAGTTAATTGATATTCCCATCGGGCGGGGTGTCACAGTTGGTATCAGAGCTCTCTTGCTCTGAAAAGACTATAGGATAGAGGGAAAAGAGAACTTAGGCCATGATCACACTAGAGATTAGGCTTGAAGAGCGATTAGGACTTAGTCTTTAGGTTTGTTAGCTTGGTTCTAGTATAGTCAGTTCTAACTCTGCTCTTTGCTGCAGAGAATACCAACCTAAAGGAACCCTACAACCGGACCTAAAGCGATGGAGATTGGAGAGGGAAATGTCCACCCTAAGCCTGTGGACATACCCATTGATGAGGTGGCACTCCCAGGAAGTCAAGTGATGGATGCGACTGGCCAGTTGGTTTTGGCCATAGATCGCGATAGGATTGCGAGACAGCCAACTGAAGGTACTGGATGTTCACTGAAGGATTTCTGCAGTCATCACTCGGAGAGTTTTGACAGGAGAGGTGATCACATCCGTGCTGAGAATTGGTTGAATGATGTGGAGGAGTTGTTAGCTACCCTTGGATGTACGAATGAGCAGAAAGTGGCTTATGTTGCTTATAAGCTGACGGGAGAAGCTAAGCCCTGGTGGCAGGACAAGAAAGTGGTGCTTGTCGCTGACTTGGGTTCGGAGACACCCATTTCTTGGGAAGTCTTCAAACACGAGTTCAATTGGCACTTCTTTCTTAGAGTCATGTGGAAGGCAAAGGCACGGGAGTTTTTGGATTTGGTCCAAGGAGGGATGTCGGTGATTGAGTACGCTGCGAAGTTTCTACAGTTGTCACGCTTTGGGTTGTACCTCATCCCGACTGAGGAAAAGAAAGCGAAGAAGTTCGAACGAGGTCTGAACTCTCGTATTTGGATTATAATGAGATGTTTCGACATTCGAGATTTCTCCCAGTTGGTCGATAAGGCATCGATCTATGAGGAAAGTCTGAAGGAGAATGTGGCTGAGTATGCAGATCAAAAGAGGAGGACTCAAGGAACTGGTACTTCAATCGGAGGATCCGGGCCAGCTAAGAGGATGGCGGTGGGGAGTTTTCCACCCCAGAGGTCACAAAGACATACCTCTGGTAACCCTCCGATTTCATCGCAGAAGAATCAGACATCGGAGTTGTGTAAGAAGTGTAACTGTGTACACTGGGGACCCTGCAGGATGGCAACTAGAACTTGCTATCGCTACGGCCAGTTTGGTCACTTCAGCAAGGACTGCGTGAGGAAAGGGGTTGCTCGGAAGCCTTTGGCGCCAGCTCAAGTTTACGCCATTGTTCCTGGAGAACCAGAAGGAGGATCGGAAGTAGTGACAGGTACTGCCCCTATACTTGGATTTGAAGCTTCAATTTCGTTTGATTCGGGGGCTACCCACTCTATTGTATCTATAGTGTTCGTAAGGTTGTCTAGACTTGTTGTGAGAACTTTGGAACCTGGTCTAGCTGTAACTACACCCGTAGGGAAAACTGTGGTCTGTAAGCGTGTAGTTTGCCAATGCCCTATTAGCATTTGTGGAAGAGTACTTCCAGCAAACTTAGTTGTTCTCCCTATGTTTAGTTACGAACTTATTCTCGGAATGGATTGGTTGACGAAGCATTTGGTTGTTATCGACTGCACTTTGAAGCGAGTGATGCTAACACTGTGGGGAGAAGAAAGTGACGTACATTGGATCGCGAACGATGTCCTTACCTCTAACACTTTTGGTCGTGCAGGCGAGGAAGCTTATCATCGGAGGCGATCAAGCATTCTTGGCATTCTTTGTCTCTCCAACGAAGCAAGCAAAAAAGAATCTGGAAGATATTCCTGTGGTGTGCGAGTATCCAGATGTCTTTTCATCAAACTACTCTGGATTACCACCACAGAGGGAGGTGGAGTTTGGGATTGAGTGTGTGCCAAGCACCAATCCTATCTCTAAGGCACCTTATAGAATGGCGTCGTCGGAGTTGAAAGAGCTAAAGGAACAGCTCCAAGAGCTTTTGGACAAGGGTTTTATTCGCCCTAGTTTATCACCGTGGGGAGCGCCAATGTTGTTCGTGAAGAAGAATGATGGGTCAATGAGGATGTGCATTGACTATCAGGAGTTGAATAAGGTGATGATCAAAAATCGATATCCTTTGCCAAGGATTGACGACCTGTTGGATCAGCTGCAAGGAGCGCGAGTGTTTTCTAAGGTTGATCTGTGCTCAAGCTATCACCAAGTGAGGATGAAGGAAGAGGACATTCCTAAAACAGCCTTTAGGACTCGTTATGGACACTATGAGTTCTTAGTTATGTCTTTTGGACTAACTAATGCACTGACAGTCTTTATGGACATGATGAACAAAGTCTTTCATGACTATTTGGATCAGTTCATCGTTGTCTTTATTGACAACATCTTGATCTACTCAAGAACGTCGGAGGAGCACGAAGAGCATCTGCAGAAGGCATTGGAGAGGCTTAGGAGGGAGAAACTCTATGCTAAACTCGAGAAGTGCGAGTTTTGGTTGGATAGCGTGTCTTTCCTTGATTTATGGTGAGAGAGTAACAGTGGACCCGGAGAAGGTGAAGGCCGTGGTGGAGTGGACAAGACCAACTAGCGTGTTCGAGATTCGGAGTTTCTTAGGACTCGCAAGTTATTATCGACGCTTCATCGAAGGTTTTTCGAAGCTGTCGGAACCACTCATTGCTTTGACTAGGAAGAATGCTCATTTTATTTGGATGGTGGAATGTGAGCAATGTTTCTAAGAGCTGAAGAAGAGATTGGTGACTGCTCCAGTGTTGGCATTACCTACAAAATCTGGTAATTTCGTAGTCTATAGCGACGCTTCTAAGAAGAGTTTAGGTTGCGTTCTGATGCAGAACGGTAATGTTATTGCCTATGCTTCACGCCAGCTAAAACCATACAAGCAGAACTACCCTACACATGACCTGGAGTTGGCAGCGGTTGTGTTTGCTCTTAAGATTTGGAGGCACTACTTGTATGGCAAGCGGTGCGAGATTTACACAGACCATAAGAACTTAAAGTATTTCTTCACTCAAAAGGAACTGAACATGAGGCAGAAGAGGTGGCTAGAGCTGATCAAGGATTATGATTGCAAGATCAATTATCATCCTGGTAAGGCTAACGTTGTAGCAGAGGCGTTGAGCAGGATATCAATGGTGGAGCTTGTCGCCCTGGGGATTTCTCAACCCCAGTTGATTAAGAAACTCACTAGGATGGGATTGGAAGTAGTAGGAGAAGGTATGCCTATACACCTGGCTAATCTGATGGTTCAGTCAGAATTGCTTGCAAGAATCAAGGCTGCTCAGCTTGAGGACCCTGAGTGTGCCAAGATCAAGCAATTGCTTGCAGAAGGTAAGGCAAAGGCGTTTTGTCTTAAGGAGGACGGGTTGCTTACCCATTTCAAGCAAGTGTGTGTGCTGAGAATCAAAGAACTAAGGAAGGAGATAATGAGTGAGTCTCATCATTCTCCATACACTGTGCATCCTAGAGGCACCAAGATGTATCGGGATGTGAAGGGATCATATTGGTGGAACAATATGAAGAAAGACATTACAAAGTTTGTAGAGCAGTATTCGACTTGCCAGCAAGTGAAGGCGGAGCATCAGAGACCAGCGGGGATGCTTGAGCCGTTGCTTATACCAATATGGAAGTGGGACGAGATCGCGATGGACTTTATTTTGGGTTTACCAAAGACACCCACTGGGGAAGATTCCATTTGGGTTGTTGTCGATTGTTTAACGAAAAGTGCTCACTTTATTCCCTTAAAGGTTAAGGATCCGATGGATAAGTTAGCTAGACTATATGTCCAGAATGTAGTCCATTTACATGGAGTACCATCGGCAATCATTTTAGACAGAGACTCTCATTTTACTTCAAGGTTCTGGCAAAGTCTTCAGAAGGAAATTGGGACAAAGCTAAAGTTTAGTACTGCTTTTCATCCTCAGACAGACGGTCAGCCTGAGCGGACGAACCAGATCCTAGAGGATATATTGAGGGCATGTGTGTTGGAATTCAAAGGTAGCTAGGTCCAATACTTGCCTTTGATCGAGTTTGCCTACAACAACAGTTATCAGGCGACTATTGGAATGCCGCCGTATGAAGCACTTTATGGACAAAAGTGTCAGTCGCCCTTGTATTGGGACAACGTTGGTGAGAGGCAGATGTTGGGGCCGAAACTGATTCAAGATACTCGTGACAAGGTGCGTGTCATCAAGGAACGGATGAGTGCCGCTCAGAGTCGGCAGAAGAGTTATGCTGATAACCGAAGGAGGCCTTTGGAGTTCGAAGTGGGAGATCATGTGTTCCTGATGGTATCACCGATGAGGGGAGTAATGCGGTTTGGAAAGAAGGGGAAGCTTAGCCTAAGGTTTGTTGGACCGTTCGAAATTACTCAGAGAGTGGGGAGGTTGGCTTATAGATTGCCTTACCCCCAGATTTGATCAGAACGCATGACGTTTTTCACGTATCGATGCTAAGAAAGTACATCACTAACCTCGATGTAATTTTGGAGTATGAGCCGTTGGAAATCCAGGAGGGATTAACCTACGTGGAGGAACCAGTGAAGATCGTGGATAAGAAGGAGCAGGTGTTGCGAACCAAGACGATTCCTATCGTCAAGGTATTGTGGCGCAATCATAGAGTTGAGGAAGCATCGTGGGAAGCCGAACACGACATGCGAAGTCGCTACCCGCATTTGTTTGAATGATTGTGTATGACTCTTTTTTTTAAGATTATACTTGGACAGTATACCTATTTCCATTTTGGATGAGGGAATAGTTGACTAAGAAAGGGGTGTTTCTTTTCAGGATTATGGCACCCATGCCAATCGACCTAGACTGCGTGTGGAACTACTCCTTCTGCGAGCGGATAGATTTAGGAGTAGAGATTGATAAGGATTGGTATAGTGTGGGTAACATCATGCACTCGACGACTTACGAGGTGATTTTTTGAAACTGTTTAAAGAGGATGATGTACCAATTAACGGATGGGACGAGATAATCCAGGAACTTACCGAGCATGATGAAGAGTACTCTACGGATGAAAAGTAACATTCTACTCCCCATTAAGTGCTATTCTTTTGGTATTTGTCTCGGAATTTCGAGGATAAAATTCTTATAAGGAGGGGAGAATGTAGTGACCCAAATTATTAACTAGGTGTAAGTAGCTTAGTTGGGAGAATTAATTTGGGCTTTAGGTCACTAAGGACGCAAGAGGGGTAATTTAGACTTTTGGCCGACGTACGCTAGGTCTAGTGGACATATGCTGTTGTCTATAGTGCAGACGTACAGTGGGGGACCAACAGACATACGCTTTGCAAATCGTACAGGCGGACGTACGTGGGACCACTGGACGTACACTACTTTTTGAATACCCTGGGGTTAATACCTAGACGTGCGAGGCAGCCATGGAACCATTGGGCAAGAACCACTGGACGTACGCCCCTTGGCCGAACGTTCGCTGCTTTTCTGAGCCTATAAATAGCACCCTACCCCCTTTGTGTTTTACACAAATTTAGAATGCCCCCAGGCTGCCAGAGTGTTTCCAGAATGTTTTCCAAGTGTTTGTGAGTGTTTGTGAGCATGTGAGTAAGGCGTTTGAGAGTTTCGGAATGTTTGTGAGGTGAAACTCTTGCAGTTTTGTTTCAAGGAGGTAACATTCGATCTTTAGCTTTTAATTACGTCGTTATGCTGCCCGTTTTATGTTTAGTTGTAGTTGTTAGCTTAGTTATGCTTTGAGACCCGTTTGGGTTAGCATTTTCGTTAGCTTAGCGTTGTTACGTTGCATGGAGGCTAATAGCCCTAGGAGTTAGAGAATAGGTGGACTGTGGAGAGAAAATGAGGTTCTCCCTAAGGACCCATACAGCGGACTTAAGGTATCATGACCGGACGTACGGCTTGTCATTACACGACGGATGTACGCTCTCGAGCCCAGACGTACATTTGGTGTGTGACAGGGAAATCCTATTGTCACCAACCATCCCGTAGCTCCAGTTTTCCTTACTTTAGAGTTGTTTAGTGGAATTAGGACTAATAGAAGGTTTTCCACATATTTGGAGAACCCGGATCTTTTGGAGTTTTCGGAGACGTGTATTGATCCAAGTGAGTCTTAACTCACATAATGCACATTGTTATTTTCCATACATTGCATGTCTATTTTGTGTACCAAGCAAACATGTATATTTTACAACTCTCACGTTTTGTATGTATTGCACATGAACTGTCTTTTCAGAAAAACGTTGTGTTGAACATGTTAACCAAGTGGGACTTGTAAAATAACATGCATGTAAAATATAGACAAGATAATTGCATTGTATGACATGGTACACCGGTACGTGCAGTAGTAATGGCCATGGGCTTACTATACATGTTAGCTTTATGGTCAAATGTGTGCGTTATGTGAGGGCTGTGGATCCATTGGTTTAGTGACCTTGATGCAACCATTCCCAATGGTTCGGTCACTACAGGATGGACGTCATTAGTTGGCGTGGGCCACTCAAGGTCAGACCCGATCGTACCATTAATGTTACGTACGGTATGTTGTACAATGGCTGGGGCACTAGCATTGTATTATAGGTCCCACGGGACAGCATCAATCCTGCGGAGAAGGGATAGTATCTCGGGTAGACCATACTGTTGAACTATAACCATTGTTTACATCATATGCATATATCATTACTATACATATATCACGCATTAATAAGCTGTCA
Source organism: Carpinus fangiana (assembly GCA_006937295.1). NCBI lineage: Eukaryota > Viridiplantae > Streptophyta > Magnoliopsida > Fagales > Betulaceae > Carpinus > Carpinus fangiana. The sequence goes on along the minus strand of CM017327.1, from coordinate 20,240,282 downwards.
TGATAGAACTACTTTTGCTTATTAAACATCTGAGTTCATTACTAAAACTAGCATGGGTATTATCTGCATTACCTCCCTTTATTTTATGTCTTTCCCCATCATTACGAATAATTGCACGGTTTAGCTGCACTAGACGATGATGCCGTCGGAGACTACTTGGGTGATTGCTCAAGACCTGATACGGGTGATCTTTGAAGATATGGATCCTGTTTGGCTTAGGATGATGTGGGAAATGGAGGATCTGCCCGTGCAGATATGATAGAGATTTTGATTTCCCTAGCTTTGTTGAAGCTTAAGTATAGGCTTTGATCTGTTGATCTTTTGTGAACAATGTTGATATATTGTATTTTGGGGATGTATTTATTCTCTTATTGACGGTCTGATGACTGGTACATTTGGCGACTNAAGGTTTGTTGGACCGTTCGAAATTACTCAGAGAGTGGGGAGGTTGGCTTATAGATTGCCTTACCCCCAGATTTGATCAAAACGCATGACGTTTTTCACGTATCGATGCTAAGAAAGTACATCACTAACCTCGATGTAATTTTGGAGTATGAGCCGTTGGAAATCCAGGAGGGATTAACCTACGTGGAGGAACCAATGAAGATCGTGGATAAGAAGGAGTAGGTGTTGTGAACCAAGACGATTCCTATCGTCAAGGTATTGTGGCGCAATCATAGAGTTGAGGAAGCATCGTGGGAAGCCGAACACGACATGCGAAGTTGCTACCCGCATTTGTTTGAATGATTGTGTATGACTCTTTCTTTTAAGATTATACTTGGACAGTATACCTATTTCCATTTTGGATGAGGGAATAGTTGACTAAGAAAGGGGTGTTTCTTTTCAGGATTATGGCACCCATGCCAATCGACCTGGACTGCGTGTGGAACTACTCCTTCTGCGACCGGATAGATTTAGGAGTAGAGATTGATAAGGATTGGTATAGTGTGGGTAACATCATGCACTCGACAACTTACGAGGTGATTTTTTGCAACTGTTTAAAGAGGATGATGTACCGATTAACGGATGGGATGAGATAATCCAGGAACTTACCAAGCATGATGAAGAGTACTCTACGGATGAAAAGTAACATTCTACTCCCCATTAAGTGCTATTCTTTTGGTATTTGTCTCGGAATTTCGAGGATAAAATTCTTATAAGAAGGGGAGAATGTAGTGACCCAAATTATTAACTAGGTGTAAGTAGCTTAGTTGGGAGAATTAATTTGGGCTTTAGGTTACTAAGGACGCAAGAGGGGTAATTTAGACTTTTGGCCGATGTACGCTAGGTCTAGTGGACATATGCTGCTGTCTATAGTGCAATCGTACAGTGGGGGACCAACAGACGTACGCTTTGCAAATCGTACAGGCGGACGTACGTGGGACCACTGGACGTACACTACTTTTTAAATACCCTGGGGTTAATACCTAGACGTGCGAGGCAGCCATGGAACCACTGGGCAAGAACCACTGGACGTATGCCCCTTGGCCGAACGTTCGCTGCTTTTCTGAGCCTATAAATAGTACCCTACCCCCTTTGTGTTTTACACAAATTTAGAATGCCCCCAGGCTACCAGAGTGTTTCCAAAGTGTTTTCCAAGTGTTTGCGAGTGTTTTTGAGAGTGTGAGTAAGGCATTTGAGAGTTTCGAAATGTTTGTGAGGTGAAACTCTTGCGGTTTTGTTTCAAGGAGGTAACATTCGATCTTTAGCTTTTAATTACGTCGTTATGCTGCCCGTTTTATGTTTAGTTGTAGTTGTTAGCTTAGTTGTACTTTGAGATCCGTTTGGGTTAGCATTTTCATTAGCTTAGCGTTGTTACGTTGCATGGAGGCTAATAGCCCTAGGAGTCAGAGAATAGGCGGACTGTGGAGAGAAAATGAGGTTCTCCCTGAGGACCCATACAGCGGACTTACGGTATCATGACCGGAAGTACGGCTTGTCATTACACGACGAATGTACGCTCTTGAGCCCGGACGTACAGTTGGTGTGTGACAGGGAAATCCTATTGTCACCAACCGTCCCGTAGCTCCAGTTTTCCTTACTTTAGAGTTGTTTAGTGGAATTAGGACTAATAGAAGGTTTTCCACATATTTGGAGAACCCGGATCTTTTGGAGTTTTCGGAGACGTGTATCGATCCAAGTGAGTCTTAACTCATATAATGCACATTGTTATTTTCCATACATTGCATGTCTATTTTGTGTACCGAGCAAACATGCATATTTTACAATTCTCACGTTTTGTACGTATTGCACATGAACTCTGTCTTTTCAGAAAAAACGTTGTGCTGAACATGTTAACCAAGTGGGACTTGTAAAATAACATGCATGTAAAATACAGACAAGATAATTGCATTGTATGACATGGTACACCGGTACGTGCAGTAGTAATAGCCATGGGCTTACTATACATGTTAGCTTTATGGTCAAATGTGTGCGTTATGTGAGGGCTGTGGATCCATTGGTTTCGTGACCTTGATGCAACCATTCCCAATGGTTTGGTCACTACAGGATGGACGTCATTAGTTAGCGTGGGCCACTCGAGGTCGGACCCGATCGTACCACTAATGTTACGTACGGTATGTTGTACAATGGCTGGAGCACTAGCATTGTATTATAGGTCCCACGGGACAGCATCAATTCTGCGGAGAAGGGATAGTATCTCGGGTAGACCATACTGTTGAACTATAACCATTTTTTACATCATATGCATATATCATTACTATACATATATCACGCATTAATAAGCTGTCATGATAGAACTACTTTTGCTTATTAAACATCTGAGTTCATTACTAAAACTAGCATGGGTATTATCTGCGTTACCTCTCTTTATTTTATGTCTTTCCCCATCATTATGAATAATTGCACGGTTTAGCTGCACTAGACGAAGATGCCGTCGGAGACTACTTGGGTGATTGCTCAGGACCTGATACGGGTGATCTTTGAAGATATGGATCCTGTTTGGCATAGGATGATGTGGGAAGTGGAGGATCTGCCCGTGCAGATATGATAGAGATTTTGATATCCCTAGCTTTGTTGAAGCTTATGTATAGGCTTTGATCTGTTGATCTTTTGTGAACAATGTTGATATATTTTATTTTGGGGATGTATTTATTCTCTTATTGACGGCTGATGACTGGTACATTTGGCGACTATTTATCATATTATAGATGTAGTACTTTATATCTGGTACTGTTGTGTGATGTTTCATTTACTATCTCCTAATCCCATAGTCTTGGTAAAGTCTTCCGCTGCAGTTTTCTCGTTACGACGAGAAAAGTGTTTTTCCTGGAGGTCATGTCTTGGAGGGACATGGGTGGGATGGTGCGCCACGTGGTCAATTACTAGTTAATTGATATTCCCATCGGGTGGGGCATCACAGTGTTTCCATAGTGTTTGCATGTTTTGTGAGTGTTTATGTGAGGCGTTTGTGAGTTTTAGAACGTTCGTGAGGCGGAACTCTTGCGGTTTTGTTTCAAGGAGGTAACATTCAATTATTAGCTTTTAATTACGTCGTTATGTTGCTCGTTTTATGTTTAGTTGTAGTTGTTAGCTTAGTTGTGCTTTAAGACCCGTTTAGGGTTAGCGTTTTTGTTAGCTTAGTGTTGTTACGTTGCATGGAGGTTGCAAACTATACTAGAAAGCTTTAGGGTGTTCCTAATAGCCCTAGGAGTCGGAGAATAGGCAGACTGTGGAGAGAAAATGAGGTTCTCCCTAAGAACCCACATAGCGGACGTACGGTGTTGTGCCGGACATATAGCCCATCGTGACACGGTGGACGTACGCTCTCAAGCCCGAACGTATGGTCAGTGTGTGACAGGGAAACCCAATTTCACCAACCGTCCTATAGCTCTTGTTTTCTTTACTTTAGAGTTGTTTTTAGTAGAATTAGGACTAATATAAGGTTTTCCACAGATTTGGAGAACCCGGATCTTTTGGAGTTTTTGGGACGCGTATCGATCCAGGTTAGTTTTAACTCATATAATGCTCGTTGCTATTTTCCCATGCACTGCTGATGAGTGTCATTTAGTGCTTATTCGGACCCCTTAATTTACATTAGTTAAGCCTTTAGCCTTGTTATTATCTAATCTTTTAGTTTGTTTTAGTGTTTTATGTTGTTGTAGGTCATTGCATTCAAGTTGCGGTTAAAGGGGTGGAATTGAGCAAGACAGAAGATATATCTCCCTGCCACTGCACTCGAGCGCACAAGGAGCGATCGAGCCCAGGCACTGCGATTGAGAGCATGCCTTGTCAGCCCGCATCTCACGCAATTGCTCTAGCCGCCATCGCTTCCAGTGCACCTAGCCGCCGAGTTTCTAAGGCAGTTACGAGCGATCGAGTGCACCTTCCACTATCGATCGCATACATCACTGTGATCGAGCACATCCCTCTGACTTGGCAGCACACTAGTTTTCTATAAATAGGACCCTTGTGTTAAAGTGTAGAGTTTTACGTTTTTTAGCACTTTTCTGCTGCAAAGACCATTGTTTGGCTCTACACATTTGTTCTAAACGTTAACCATTTCCATTTTATTTTATTTAATGTTTACTTGCATTTACTTTCTGTTTCTCTTTTATATGGGAGGCTAATCTTCAACTAAGGTTGAAGCTGAAGCCTCCCCTCTAATTTATACATGTTTACATTTCAGTCATTTAATTTCGTCTTTACTTTTATGCTTAATCGTTTCAATATGATTTAAGAGACAATTTCATTTGATTGTCATTTGTGTTGCGCCGATGTCCAACATCTTTGCATTCCAATCCTGAGGTATGATGGATGGTTGGAATGAGACGAGGCATCCACTGTGATCAATTATACAGTGGATGACTCGAGCTCAAACTAACATCTATCATGACTCTCTATATGGTAAACGCTTTGAACGGTTAGACTAGCTTCACTAACGACTATAGGTTAAGCAAAGAGCTAATTCGATAGGCTGAATAATGATTGTAGAGTTTAACGTGTATATGTTAGTGGGTGTGGTGGAGTCTTCAACTTTAGTTACCTTTTTGTTTAATTTAAAGCAATTTCAATTAGTTTACATTTACGTTAATGATGTGCAAATTATATTGCACTCGCAATGTAACGAACCGTTAGGTCGTATAGCTTTTGCGAAGTGCGGGATCGAACCCACAGGGAACCGTGTATTGTTTTAAACGAATTTAACCTTGAGTCTAGGTTAGTGTTACTTTAACCTAGCTCTGAAGTGGGTGATTAGTGACAACAAAAATGTAAACTAATTTAATGCGGAAAGGTAAAGAGAATAAAACACTAAGGCTAAGGTTTTCACCTCACCATATCAAGAATGCAAATTGAAAATGCTAAGCTAACATATCCGTCTATCGGTTAAAAATAACGCTTTATCTTTTGTGCCTATCGAAGGATTAAAGGAATCTGTCCATTTGATAAAAGACAAACCATAAACGGTTTAAGGCCCAAAGGATCCAAAGTGAATGTGTTAAGACACAAACTACTATGGATAAATGGGCAAAAACCGAAGGATGGAATGTATCCATCGGACGAAAAACCAAAAATAAACGACTACGGTGCAATCTCACTTGGTTTTGTCACCAAACCAAGTGAGAAACGATTAAGCAATAAAGAAATAACGGAAATACGTAACTTTAACATAAACAATGAACATAAAATCCATGGTGAGGCTACATCCTCAACCTTAGTTGAGGATTTAGCCTCCCATGTGATAAGGAAGCTTAAAGGAATGGAAACAAAGCATTAATATTAAATAAAATGAAAGGTTACAAAGAAAAAGGGCAGAGCAGGGCCTAAGGTAGCAAACTGCTCTCAAAAACT
>CM017327.1:20083275-20224432 GCA_006937295.1 Carpinus fangiana | reverse complement strand
GATAGCATGACTAGTTTGGCTTTGTGGCCTTTTTTACTCGAGTTAGTAAGCCATTAGGGGTGTTTTTACATCTAATGCCCTAAAGTCATTTTGTTTGGGAGTCATTGGCTCAATGCTCTATACATGGGTCAATTAGAGAGCTCATCGGAGCTAAGCATTGTATAGCTTGCATTAAAAAAAAATGCCTTGGTTGTTTTATCCGATTGGGAGTCCAACAAATTATTGAGTATTGAGCCATTCATGTTGAGATTATTTTTGAAGCCTCATGACTATGTGTTAGTTCACTTCACACTAGTTGGAACTTGTGATATCTCATAATGCCATGTGTAGTAACTTGATTCTAAATTTCCTAGAATTTTGAAGATGGAGTTTAACTTATTAAGCTTGCTAATGAATTATAACCATTATTTGTGTGATACTTCATTCTTGGGAATAACATGGTAGTAACAATGTTTGTGGGTATCATTCATGTTAAGCCCTCAAGAGACTTCACGAGTCCTCTAGGAATGCCTAGGTGTTTAAAAGGGTTTTTGCATATGCTAAATGCAATCGTACATCCCACTTAAGAAGAATTTAGTTAGCCTTTTTTTAGTTTATTTTTTTTCTTGTATTGCTAAGGGACTAGCAATATGTAAATTCGGGGGTGTGATAAGTGCTGAAGTTGCACATTCAAGCCCCTTAACTCGCATATGTTAATTCCTTAGCATTGTTATTTGTTTGATTTTGTTTTGTTTTTGTGTTTTTTGGTTTTAAATGAAAGATGCAAGAAACTCCATTGAAAATTGGGCTTAAAACACATTTTGGGAGCATTCTAAAGGCATGGGATCGAGCACACCAACAGAAGGGCTCAAGTGCCCCTCCCCTAAGCTCGAGAGCACCACTCCTTGGGCTCAAGCGCACACACCTAAACCCAAAACATGGCAAAACCCGAATTCCACCTTGGACAAGGATTTCAATCTCCCAGTTGGACTAGAAGACTGACTACGGTTTTCTTAGGGCTTTTAGGGTCTACCTACTCCCTATAAATAGGCCTCTAACTATTGAAGAAAGAGACACTGCTAGCTTAGAGCAAAATTCAATAAATACTTCTTAGAGGTTTGAAGAGTTGAAGAGAAGAAGAATATTGCAAGAGGCCATCTTAGTATAGTCATGAGCGGCTAAACCCCTCATGGGGTATTGATATAGCCCTATCCAAGCACAGTCATTTGATTGTATCTTAATTTAGAGATTTTCTGCATATGCATGTTGGTTGTATAATTATGAGGATTGCTACTATTTGATATTGTTCTTAATCTTTTAATGCAATTGTTCTTAATTTCAAAATTCAATATTTGTGAAATTCGTCTATGTCATAGAAAGCTTTTTACCTTTATTGAACTCAAATCATTCTTGTTTTCTGTGATTATGAGGATAATGATTATACAATGATTTTAATTGACATATGATCAAGAGGGTTAGATAGGTCATGCCTAGGGAAGATGGATTGTACTACACCCTAATTTAGTGTAATTTAGGTAGACAATTCGTACCAACCGAACATGAGTTATGCTTATCACTTGATTGTATGTAGCCTATTAAGGAATTAGATAATCCATATCTATGGAAGACGAATCGTACCGTATCTTAGTGGTTAGGTGGACGGTATGTGCCAACCAAAGATGGATTACACTTATTCCGTAATAACGGTATTTTCTTGTTTATTTTTATCATGCATAGAATGAATTTCTCTTATTAAATATGATTAACCAATGTTGTGTGGATTTTTGTGAGTTTTAAAACTACTTGCAAGCGCACGAGTCATTTGCAATGTAATGTGTGCAAGTGCAAAGTCGAATCCACATGAAAATTGCGTCATGAAAATATATTTCTATCTAAACTAATCATATTTTTACCTAGTTCCGAAGTTCGTGTAATTTTGTTGTACAAAACATAAAATAAATAAAACTGAATTTAAATCAAATGATAAAAATACACTAAGGTTTTCATAATCTACCTCACCAAATTAAAGTAAACATTCTTATGTTTTAGTTCATACATCCGATAAACAATTAAACCCTATATATATTCTATTGTTCCTATTGAAAAATTCAATGAATCCATCCATTGCATGAAAGACAATACATATTTGATTTAATTCAATGGATATCCAAAGTAAACCAAAAGATGCAATGTATCCGTTAGATGAAACAGAATGAATATCCAACTTGGGCACAATCAATCACAATTTTCTTACATAATTGAATTGAAACGAATATACATTACACTAAAAGTCGGATTTGTACAAACAAACACATGAGAAATATAAAACTAATCAGTGATGAGGCTTCATCTTCAACCTTAGTTGAAGAATTAGCCTCTTATAACAAAAGGAATCATAAAGAAACTAATTAAATTCATTAAAACCAAATACTTACAAAATAATTCAAGTTCAAAGTGACAAAATGCCCAGAAAACACAAAAACGACAAAGAACGGCGCCCCTGGCACGCCTCAGTACGTTTTCCTAGAGAAAATGTGGTATTTATAACCCTAAATTAGGGTTTGAATATTGTTGAATGTGTGTCAGACATGGGCCATCTAGATAGGCTTGTTGGCTGTCCGGACCAACCTCCTGAGTGCGTTCGATCACACTATATGTGAGCTCGAGTGCACTCCCATTCAGATGGGAAAATCACTATTCAGAGGGTCTGCAAATGGAGGCCTTTTGGACCTAGTAAACTTCCAAATTAGCAAACTCTCATGAAATATGACTTTGTATATCTTTGAGTTAGTTTTCCAATGCCACCAAGAATGCTCCAATCCGAGTTCTACAGCTCTAGATATGGCCTTTTTAGTGGGACTTGTTAGGTGCAAATCATTGCTCAATCCAAATCTGCTGCCAATGTTTCCCGAAGTGTCTTAAGCCCCAGAATTAATGGAATTTGCCACAGTTTTCCTTTAGCAACCTACAATATACCAAAAACATAGAACTACACAAAACATTAGATAATACTAAGGCTAAAAGATTAACAAATGCAAATTAAGCGATCCAAATATGCAATATTTGGCACTCATCAAATACCCCCAAACTTACATTTTGCTAGTCCCTTAGAAAATAAAAAATAAAAAACAACATCAAAGCATAAATCATAAATCCGTTGTCATGGGAGAGACGATTACATTTAATATATGCAACATGCCTTTTAAACCCTTAATCATCCCTAATGGACGAGTAAAGTCTCATGAGGGTTTAATAGAAATGATACCCACAAACATTGTTCAGCATTATGTTATTGACAAACATGAACTTTCACCCAAACATATGGTTCTCACTCATGAGCATGTTTAACAAAATGAACACCACAATCACATTATTAGGACATCAAAAATTCATTCAACTCATAGATGGAAATTTGAGACAACACATGCTACAATAAGTGCAACATGAGATTAACATATAATCATGAGGCTTCAATCTACTCAAAGTTTTTGTATACCTCAAAATGCATAGGAATTATATCAGATGAAAACAACTAAGGCTTGAGTTAAGATATGCATTTTTTTTTTTTTTTTGGTAGGTTGTGCAATGCTCGGCTCCCTTAAGCTTTTTAATTAACCTATGTAGCGAGTGCTGGGCTAGTGGCTCCCAAACCAGATAGTTTTAGGGCACTAGATGTAGAGACTTCCCTACAAGCTTAATTACTCAAGTCAAAAAGGCTACATAGCCAAACTAGCCATACAACAAACCAAGTTGAGTTTCTCATCTTTTTACGTGAACACTCAATGTTTAATGAGACAAGAGGTCCGGTTACACAATGAGAAACTTAAACTGGTTTTTTTTTTTTTTTTCTTAAGTTTCAAGCCATGGTTTCATCACAATGCATCCTATAAATCTCAAAATACACACTATCCAATTCAAATCTCATACCTCACAGATTCTATGCTAATATGCTTGTGATGATCAAGTCAAACATGTGAAGTCTCTCCAAGCAAAAACAAAATGAGTCAAAAGACTTAGATTCCTAATGATGATGATGGGTTGAAGATGTTAAACAAGCCAATGCAATTCAAACCAAAGTTACAGTGTAACTCATGCTCAATCAACAACATAGCAAATTTTTTTTTTCTTAACAGATAAAAACAAACAAATAACAAAAACAAACAAACAATGTGTTTGTCCACACCCCCAAACTTAAATGACACATTGTTCCTAATGTGGCAAGAGATACAATACCGTGGGATGAGGAACCGGAGTGTGCAAAGGCTAGGGCGTCCCCCAAACTTAAACACCTGTCAACAACTAACATCAATATTTTCTCATAAGGACAAACATCTAAAGGTCAATTGCTGTTGAAACTAAAATAAAATGACAAGAAAAGAAAGAAAGAAAAAGTGCAGAAATCAAAATGGGGATCCAATAAGGCCTTAGCTTGCTCACGTATCATGTCAAGGTCCAAATCAAATTCATATTGAGCAAAGCACTCTTCCAAAGGATCCTCCAGACTTGGCTCATTGAAAGTCTCATCTTGATCACGTATCATATCAAGATCTATATCAAATTCAAATTGAGCAAAGCACTCTTTTAAAGGATCCTCTCAACTTGGCTCATTAAAATTCCCAGCTTGCTCAAGGAACTTGTCAAAGTCTGGGTCATATCCAAATTGAGCAAAACACTCTCCCAAAGGTTCCTCAAGACTTGGCTCAATAAAAGTCTTAGCTTGCTCAAGGAACTTCTCAAGATCTCGATCACATTTAGATTGAGCAAAGTATTCTCCCAACGGATCCTCAAGACTTGGCTCATCAACAATTTTCTCACTCCCACGTGTGGTGGTGGCTTGGACATGCTCATGATGAGGATTGTTGTTGTCATCCTCATCAATCATGTATTGCCCTCTCGCCATCTCCTGAATTTGAAGCTCATCTTCCTCATTGTTATCCTCTATGCTCTCACTGTCCCAATATTGTGTTATCGGGTCAAGTTGATATTCAGATGAATGTTCATTCTCACTCTGGGCAATCCATTCTTCCAACCTTGTAGTAGCTTGAGTGTTGGCATCTTTGAGCACTTGCTGGGATTGTTGCGGTTCTTGTATGCACTGGCTAGTTGTTTGCCTGAACACCTTGAGTGTATCTTCCAATGATAGTTCTTGTAATACGGGACTAGTGGATTGGCCAATTAGTTGCATGAATTCCTTAAGAGTTTGTGAGGTATGAGCTTGCAATTCCTGCAGAGAATCTACCAGCGAAGATTATTTAGGAGGATAGTCGTATGATGAAGGATTAGAAGATGGATTATCGAATTGCAGATATTTTGAATGGTGCAGTCCATAAGATTGGGGCGCATAATTTCTCGTAGCATGAGCTTGTCACGAGAAATCAGAATGGTTGCTCTAGTCCGAGGTGTAAAAATTTGAATTTGATTCAAACTCTGGGCTGGAGAAATTAAAATTCATTTGCACATATGAAAGTTTGAAAACTTGTCCACAGGATGGACAATTATCATAACTATGATAAGGACTAGAGTAGTATGAACATGGTCTATGTGTGGAAATTTTGAGAGTAGTTTATAGGAGCTAGTGTCCTACAACTAGGGGAAGCATAAAAATTACCAAACGGAAAATTCATGTATCACCCTCACTCTATAAACAAACACACTTCCACATGAAACAGTAACCAAAACGTTTTTTTTTTAAAATAATAATAATAATAAATAGACAAAAATACCAAAAATTATTAAAAAAAAATTTTTTTTTAAAAAAAAAAACTCAAAACAACAACTCAGAAAACGGACCAAACATAAGTTTTGCAAAATTTTAGGGACTAGTCCATTTTGGTGCAGTCTGTGAGGGTACCCTCGAGCGCAAGTGATGTACGATCGAGCGCAAATGCACGCAGTTGCGGAAGGGTCGAGCGTAGGTGCACAGGCTCCTTATTACGATATGCTCGAGTGCGCTCGAGCATCTTGGTAGGGATTGGGCTCCTCCGAAATTGTAGAAAAAGAAAGAACAACAACCAAAACACTTTTTTTGTTTTTTTGTTTTGCAAACAGAAACAAAATAAAATAAAATTGCACAAAGAAAAAAAAATAAAACGAAAGAGCTATATATAACTAGTAGAAAAATAAAACCAACTAAAACAAAAATCAATTTTTACAAACAAACAATTCCCCAGCAACAGCGCCAAAAACTTGTTGTGAGTTTTAAAAGTACTCGCAAACGCACAAGTTATTTGCAATATAGTGTGTGCAAGTGCGAGGCCGAATCCACTGAGAATTGCGTCATGAAAATAGATTTATATCTAAACTAATCCTATTTTAACCTAGTTCCAAAGTTCGTGTAATTTTGTCATGCAAAACATAAAATAAATAAAATTGAATTTAAATCAAATGATAAAAATGAACTAAGGTTTTCAGAATCCACCTCACCAAATTAAAGTAAACATTCTCATGTTTTAGTTCATACATCCAATAAACAATTAAACCCTATGTATATTCTATTGTTCCTATTGAAAAATTTAATGAATCCATCTATTGAATAAAAGACAATACATATTCGATTTAGTTCAAAAGATCCAATGTATTCATGTTTTACACAAAAGATAATGGATATCCAAAGTAAAACAAAAGATGCAATGTATCCGTCGGATGAAACACAATGAATATCCAACTTGGACACAATCAATCACAATTTTCTCATATAATTAAATTGAAACAAACATACATTATACTAAACGTCGGATTTGTACAAACAAACACATGAGAAATATAAAACTAATCAATGATGAGGCTTCATCTTTAACCTTAATTGAAGAATTAGCCACTCATAACAAAAGGAATCATAAAGAAACTAATTAAATTCATTAAAATCAAATACTTACAAAAGAATTCGAGTTCAAAGTGACAAAATGCCCAAAAAACACGAAAACAACAAAGAACGACGCCCCTGGTGCACCTCCGTATGTTTCCCTAGAGAAAACATGATATTTATAACCCTAAATTAGGGTTTGAATGTTGCTGGACTGTCAGACATGGGCTGTCCAGACGAGCCTATTGGCTGTCCAGACCTGCCTCCCGAGAGCACTCGGGCGCACGTATTCATATGGTTTGCTGACGTAGGCCATTTTGACCTAGTAAACGTCCAAATTGGCAAACTCTCGTGAAACATGACTTTGTAGATCTTTGAGTTAGCTTTCCAATGTTGCCAAGAATGCTTCAATCCAAGTTCTACATCTCTAGATATAGCCTTTTTAGTGAGACTCATCGGGTGTGAATCATCGCTCAATCCAAATTTGCTGCCAATGCTCCCCGAAGTGTCTTAAGCCCCATAATTAATGGAATTAGCCACAGTTTTCCTTTACCAACCTACAAAACACTAAAAACATAGAACTACACAAAACGTCAGATAATAATAATGCTAAAGGATTAACAAATGAAAATTAAGGGGTCCAAATATGCAATATTTGACACCCATCACAGATAGCAATGACGTCAATACCCTACTCTCTCTCTATTATATTTCAATTCTCTTTTACATTTATGCACTTCAATTTCAACCAAAATCAACAAACTCTCTTTTAAAGTTACTTCTAATCTTGAAAAACTTGATAACAGTTTTCGTGCAATCGTTGAGGTTCGATACCCTCAATATAACCATATTCTACAAGGATTCATCGTATTGCGAGTGGTATTTTATTATTGATTATTTTTGCACGCAAAAAGTCCACATTAGTGATGACGAATACCAAAAATTATGCCACTTATTTGTGTCTCACGTAATCCACCATCAGATTACATGTCCCCACACTTATAAGCAAAGTGGGTATGCAAAGCGCAAATACTGCTACATCGTTAAAATGGGCAGCCATTCATGGCTCAATCCTTATATGTATAAAGATAAAACGACAACACAAGAATTTGTCTACCAACTAGAAAACCATTTGAACAAATCAAAGGGAAAAACCACTATGAGGTAGCCAAACTCGAGAAATCATTATACGAAGATTCAGATTACGAACATTAGAAATACTCACAAACCTTGCAAGTTCTAAACTTTGTAAGATCAACAAGCCTCTAGCTCGTCTCTTAGCAAGCCAATCTTCATGGAGTGCATTTCCTTATTGACCCACCAATAGACTTCTTTACGGTTTCAGAAGCGAAAGGTGAGATTTAAATCTCACACAAAATACCCAAGTAAGTGATGTGTGCCAAATATTACATATTTGGAACCCTTAATTTACTATTGTTACTCTTTTAGCTATGTTATTTTTTGATGTCTTGGTTTAGTTTCATGTTTTTAGTGTTCTATAGGTTGCTAAAGGAAAACTGTGGGTTTTATGCGGAAGTGCTTATTTCGAATGAAAAGTGCAAGTCCTTGTTAAAGCGATCGAGCGCAGGTCTCTGCGATTGAGCGCATTTGCGCTCGAGCCCAGGACAACCATGATCGAGTGCAGACATGTCAAGGTTAGGCCGCAAGCGCGAATGCTGCGCAGCTGAGGAGAGCCTTATGCCCGAGTGCTCTCAATCGCACTATGTGTGTGATCGAGCGCACGCATCCAATCTGGTAGCAAATTCATAGTGCGCTCGAGCGCACGCATCCAATCTGGCAGTGAATTTTATTTTAATTAAAATTGTAAACCCTAGTTTTAGACCTATAAATACATAATTATCAAATTAGTTTAAGGAGGCTACGAATTACGAAATTCCAAAGGAGAAAGAAGAGAGTTATAGGATTTCCTAGTTTTTGGATATCAACTTTGTGATTCTTTATTTGTAAGTACTCAATTTTTATTATGAATTCCATCAAGAATGTTTTGTCTTTCAATAACATGAGAGGCTAAACCTTCAACTAAGATTGAAGATGAAGCCTCACTTATGATTAGCAACATAGTTTTATGTAATTAATATTTCCCAAATTATTGATTCAATTGCCTTATTGTTTTACTTTTTATCAATTGCATTGAATGATTCTTTGATATCTTTTGTGATTCAATGATACATTAGATGATTTAGGATAATTCAATACAATTGATTGCTTGGTTTTCTTGGTTAAAAGATTGGATCTTCCCTATGATTTATTCTCTGGATACAATTGATGTTTTGATACAGATTGGATATTTTCTTGTGAATTACAGATACAGTTAATGATTTAATTGAATATTGGATTTCTTTTGTGATTTAGATTATGAATGGATACAGGGGGTGTTTTGATAAATTCTTTGAGGCAAAAGTCAAACATACCTAAGATTTATATGTGAGAACTTTGGGGAATATTATAGATTATGGAACTATATTGTTATGAATTTGTGAGTGTGAATTCCGAAACCCTAGTGCTTCGTCAATTGATTACTTTCACTTAATTAGTTTATGTTTTTGTTTTCATTCAAACAACAACCATTCAAAACTGGGAACTAGATTAGAATTAAATTACTTTAGATTTAAACTTGCGTTCAAGAATACTATTCCTTGTGGGTTCGACCTCGCACTTGCAAACCATTATATTGCAAACGATTCGTGCACTTGCGAGTAATTAAAATTTGCACAACAAGTTTTTGACGCCGTTGCCGGGGACTAGCGCATCTTCATTCGTCTATTGACTTGAGAGCGATCGAGCGCACTACAGTACGCTCGAGCACACTCACAGCAAAGGCAACAACTGTAGCAGTTTTCCAGTAAGCGAAACCATGAAGCTTTTTTAATAATCTTTACTTGGTACAACCAACGGCAAAAGGTATCATCTCTTCGAGAAAAAGATCACAAACTTCTTCGCCGGGAACCTCCAAACTCTTAAGAGTGTAGTCATAAAAGTTTAACAAGTTTTGAAATCAAGACAAGTATTTATAGAACTATAGCTTTCTTTCTTCACGTCTTAATGAGAGCTAACTCGCGTTATGATGGGAAGAGCAAAATACTATAGATCTAACATTTTGAAAACATTTTGTTATAACGTGAGTTAATTCTCGTTAAGACGTAAAGAGCAAAATAAACTATATCTGAATACTTGTCATGATGATCATCCAATGAAAAAGGCAGAAACAACTGTAACATCCACATTCTGTCATGTCATCCAAAGGCGAAGGCCGATACCAACTCTTGGTATCCCGTCACATCTACGTTCTAACATGCTATCTAACAGGGAAGGTTGAGAGTAACTCTCGCTATCCCCTGACATCCGCATTTTGACGTCCATCTAACGAGGAGGTCCAAGAGCAACTTTGTATGTTCCATCACTTGCCCGTTCTGACGCCCATCTAACGGGGAGGTCCAAGAGCAACTCTGTATGTCATATTACTTACTGTGACGCCCCGCCCGATGGACAAATCTATTAACTAGTAATTGATCCCATAGTTCGCCATCCCAGCCTTGTCCCTCGCAGAACAAGACCTCTGGGAATTCACTTTCCTCATCGTAACGAGAAAATTACAGCGGAAGACTTTACTAAGACTATGGGATTAAGAGACAATAAATAAACATCAAACAACAATTACTAGAGATAAAGTACTACGTCACCATAATATCATAAATAGTCATCAAATGTACTGGTCATCAGACCATCATCAGGAAAATAGATACAACCCAGAATAACAAAATGCAAGCATAGTACACAAAAGATCAATAGATCAAAGCCTAGACTTAAGCTTAAGTAGAGCTAAGATATAAGGATCTCTATCATGTCTGCACGAGCAGATCCTCCAGTCTCCCACATCGAACGCAACCAAATAAGGTCCATGTCCTTAAAGATCACATAGATTAAGTCTTGAGCTAGCACCCAAGTTTGCTCCGATGGCATCCTCTTCTAAAGCAGCTAAACCGTATAACAATCATAATGGGAGATGAAATATAAAGGAAAATGGTAAGTTTAAGACTTAGTGATTTTTAACACAGATAATACTCATGCCAGTTTAGTAATGAACTCAAATGTTTAATAAGCAAAAGCAATTCCATCATGACAGCTTATTTTATACGTGATATATATTATAATAAATGATATATGCATATGATGTAAACAACAGTCATAGTTCAACAGTATGGTCTACCTGAGATATTACCCCTTCTCAGCAGGGTTGATGCTGTCCTGAAGGACCTATAATACAATGCCAGTGCCCCAACTATTACACAACATATCGTATGTAACATTAGTGGCACGATTGATTCCGACCTCGAGTGGCCCACACCAACTAATGACGTCCGTCCTATAGTGACCGAACCATTGGGAATGGTTGCACCAAGGTCATGAAACCAATGGATCCAAAGCCCCATATAACACACACATTTGACCATAAAGCTAACATGTATAGTAAGCCCATGGCCATTACTACCGCACGTACCAATGTACCATGTCATACGATGCAAATTATCTTGTCTGTATTTTACATGCATGTCATTTTACAAGTCTCACTTGTTTAACATGTTCAGCACAACGTTTTTCTCAAAATACCTGAGTTCATGTGCAATAAGTATAAACTATGAGAGCTGTAAAATATGCATGTTTTCTCGATACACAAAATAGATGTGCAATGCATGGAAAATAACAATGAGCATTATGTGAGTTAAAACTCACCTGGATCGAAAAGCGTCTCTGAATACTCCGAAAGATCCGGGTTCTACAAATATGTGGAAAACCTTCTATTAGTCCTAATTCCACTAAAACGACTCTAAAGTAAGGAAAACAGGAGCTATAGGTTGGATGGTGAAAATAGGGTTTCCCTGTCACACACTGACCATATGTCTGGGCTCGGGGCCATACGTTCGGCACGATACCGTACGTCCGCTATGTGGGTCCTCAGGGAGAACCTCATTTTCTCTCCACTGTCCGCCTATTCTCCGATTCCTAGGGTTACTCGAAACACCCTAAAGCCTCCTAGTCTAGATTACAACCTCCATGCAACTTAAAAACGCTAAGCTAACAAAAATGCTAACCCAAACGAGATTCAAAGTGAATCTAAGCTAGCAACTATAACTAACATAAAACGAGCAGTATAACGACGTAATTAAAAAGCTAAGGATTTAACGTTACCTCCTTGAAACAAAACCACAAGAGTTTCGCCTCACGAATGTTTCGAAACAAGCAAACACCTCACACACGCTCACAAAACATACTCAAAACACTTTGGAAACACTTTAGGAACTCTCTGGCCGCCTGGGGGCGCCTAAAACTTGTGCAAAACACAAAAAGGGTATGGGGTATTTATAGGTACAAAAAGAAGCAGACGTCCGGCCAAGGGGTGTAAGTTTGGTGGTTCTTGCCCAGCGGTTCAAAGGATGCCTCGTACGTCCAGGTATTAATCAGAGGGTATTCCAAAAAGTAGTGTACATCTGGTGGTCCCACGTACATCCGCCTGTACGATTTGTAGATCGTACGTCCGGTGGTCCCCTCCGTACGTCCACACTACAAACAGTAGCATACTTCTACTAGACCTAGAGTACGTCTGCCCAAAAGTCCAAATTACCCCTCTAGTGTCCCAAAGCCTAAATTAACTCCCCCCAACTAAGCTACTTACGCCTAGTTATTAATTTGGGTCACTACATTCTCCCATCCTTATAAAAATTTCGTCCTCAAAATTTCTAGACAAATACCAAAAGAACAACACTTAACGAGGAGTAGAATGTTACCTTTCGTCCATAGAGTCTTCTTCATCGTGCTCAGTGGGTTCCTGGATTATCTCATCCTATCCGTTAATCGATACATCATCCTCTTCAAACAGTTACGAAAAATCACCATGTAAGTCATTAAGTGCATCGTACTCGATGTTGCCCACACTATACCATTCCTCATCAATCTCTACTCCCAAGTCTATCCACTTGTAAAAGGAATAGTTCCACATGCAGTCTGGGTCGATTAGTATAGGTGCCATAGTCCTGAAGAGAAAACAAATATTTCTTAGTCGACTATTACTTACCCAATAATGGAAATAGGTATACTGTCCAAATATAATCTTAAAAGAAAGAGTCATACACAATCATTCAAACAAATGCAGATAGCGACCCCGCATGTCGTGTTCTGCTTCCCACGATGCTTTCTCAACTCCATGATTGCGCCACAGTACCTTGACAAAAGGAATCGTCTTGGTATGCAGCACCTGCTCCTTGTCCATGATCTTCACCTGTTCTTCCATGTAGGTTAATCCCTCCTGGATTTCCAATGGCTCATATTCCACAATCACATCGGGGTTAGCGATGTACTTCCTCAACATAGATACGTGAAAAACGTCATACATTTCGACCAAGTCTGGGGGTAAGGCAATCCTATGAGCCAACCTCCCCACCCTCTGAGTAATCTCGAATGGTCCAACAAATCTGAGGCTGAGCTTCCCCTTCTTACCAAACCGCATCACTCACCCCATAGGTGATACCTTAAGAAACACACGATCCCCCACCTCGAACTCCAAAGGCCTCCTTCGGTTATCAGCATAACTCTTATGCCGACTCTAAGCTACACTCATCCTTTCCTTGATGACATGCACCTTATCAGAAGTGTCCTAAATCAACTCTGGCCCCAACGTCTGTCTCTCACAGACGTTGTCCCAATACAAGGGCGACTGACACTTTCATCCATAAAGTGCTTCATACGGCAACATTCCAATAGTTGCCTGATAGCTGTTGTTATAGGCAAACTCGATTAAAGGCAAGTACTAAACCTAGCTACCTTTGAATTCCAACACACATACCCGCAACATATCCTCTAGGATTTGATTCGTCCGCTCAGACTGACCTTCTGTCTGAGGATGGAAAGCGGTACTAAACTTTAGCTCCGTCCCCATTTCCTTCTGAAGACTTTGCCAAAATCTCAAAGTAAATTGAGAGTCTCTATCCGAAATGATTGCCAATGGTACTCCATGCAAACAGACTATATTCTGGACATATAGTCTGGCCAACTTATCCATCGGATCCTTAACCTTGATAGGAATTAAGTGAGCACTCTTTGTTAGACAATCGACAACAACCCAAATGGAATCTTCCCCAATGGGTGCCTTGGGTAACCCCAAAATAAAATCTATAACGATCTCGTCCCACTTCCATTTTGGCATAAGCAACGGCTTAAGCGTCCCCGTCGATCTCTGATGCTTCGCCTTCACTTGCTAGCAAGTCGAACATTGTTCCACAAACTTCGCAATGTCCCTCTTCATATTGTTCCACCAATATGACCCCTTCACATCGCGGTACATCTTGGTACCACCAAGATGCACAATGTACGGAGAATGATGAGCCTCACTCATTATCTCCTTCCTCAGTCCTCCAATTCCCGGCACACACACTTGCTTGAAATGGGTGAGCAACCCATCCTTCTTAAGACAAAACTCCTTTGCCTCACCTTCTGCAAGCAATTGCTTGATCTTGGCACACTCAAGGTCCTCATGCTGAGCAGCCTTGATTCTTGCAAGCAATTCTAACTGAACCATCAAGTTAGCCAGGTGTACAGGCATACCTTCACCTACTACTTCCAATTCCATCCCAACAAGTTCCTTAATAAACTGGGGTTGAGAAATCCCAAGAGCGGCAAGTTCCACCATTGATTTCCTACAAAACGTGTCTGCTACCACGTTAGCCTTGCCAAGATGATAATTGATCTCACAATCATAATCCTTGATCAGTTCTAGCCACCTCCTCTGCCTCATGTTCAAATCCTTCTGAGGAAAGAAATACTTTAAGCTATTGTGATCCGTGTAGATCTCACACCTCTTGCCATACAAGTAGTGCCTCCAAATCTTAAGAGCAAACACAACCGCTGCCAACTCCAGGTCGTGTGTAGGATAGTTTTGCTTGTACAGCTTTAGTTGGCATGAAGCATAGGTAATAACATTGTCATTTTGCATCAACACGTAACCTAAACCCTTCTTAGAAGCGTCGCTATACACTACGAAATTACAAGATTCCGTAGGTAATGCCAACACTGAAGCAGTCACAAATCACCTCTTCAACTCTTGGAAACATTACTCACACTCATCCGTCCAAACAAACAAGCATTCTTCCTAGTCAAAGCAGTGAGTGGTCCCGACAGCTTCGAAAAACCTTCGATGAAGCGTCAATAATAACCAGCGAGTCCTAAGAAACTCTGAATCTCGAACATGCTAGTTGGTCTTGTCCATTCTACCACGACCTTCACCTTCTCAGGGTCAACTGCTACTCCTTCACTCGAAATCACGTGTCCAAGGAAAGACACGCTATCCAGCCAAAACTCGCACTTCTCGAGTTTAGCATAAAGCTTCTCCCTCTGAAGCCTCTCCAATGCCTTTCGAAGATGCTCCTCGTGCTCCTCCGATGTCCTTGAGTAGATCAAAATGTCGTCAATAAAGACAACGGTGAACTGATCCAAGTAGTCATGAAAGACTCTGTTCATCATGTCCATAAAGACTGCTGGCGCATTAGTTAGTCCGAAAGACATAACTAAGAACTTGTAATGTCCATAACGAGTCCTAAAGGCTGTTTTAGGAATGTCCTCTTCCTTCTCCCTCACTTGGTGATAGCCTAAGCACAAATCGACCTTAGAAAACACTTGCACTCCTTGCAGCTGATCCAACAAGTCGTCAATCCTTGGCAAAGGATATCAATTCTTGATCATCACCTTATTCACCTCTCGATAGTCAATGCACATCCTCATTGACCCATCCTTCTTCTTAACGAACAACACTGGCGCTCCCCACGATGATGTACCAGGGCGAATAAAAACCCTTGTCCAAAAGCTCCTGGAGCTGTTCCTTTAGCTCCTTCAACTCTGACGACGCCATCCTATATGGTGCCTTAGAGATAGGATTAATGCCTGACACACACTCAATCCCAAACTCTACCTCCCTTTATGGTGGTAATTCAAAGTAGTCTATCGAAAAGACATTTGGATACTCGCACACCACAGGAATGTCTTCTAGATTCTTCTTTGCTTGCTTCGTTGGAGTGACAACGAATGCTAGAAACACCTAACCTCCTCCGACGATAAGCTTCCTACCCTGCACGGCCAAAATCGTTGGAGGTAAAGACCTCACTCACAATCAAATGTAAGTCACTTTTCCTTCACCCCATGGCGTAAGCGTCACTTGCTTCCGAGTGCAGTCAATAACTGCCAAATGCCTCATCAACCAATCCATTTCGAGAATAATGTCGTAACTAAACATAGGGAGAACAACTAAGTTTGCGGGACGTACTCTTCCACAAATGCTAACAAGGCATTCGCAAACTACATGCTTACAGACCATAGTTTTTCCTACAGGAGTAGTTACAGCTAGACCAGGTTCCAAAGTTCTCACAACTAGTCTAGACAACCTTACGAACACAATAGATACGAAAGAGTGGGTAGCCCTCGAATCAAACAAAACTAAAGCTTCAAATTCAAGTATAGGGGTAGTACCTGTCACTACTTCTGATCCTCCTTCTGGCTCTCTTGGAACAAGCGCGTAAACTCAAGTTGGTGTCAAAGGTTTCTGAGCAACTCCCTTGCCCACGCAATCCTTGCTGAAGTGACCAAACTGGCTGCATCGATAGCAAGTCCCGGTTGCCATCCTGGGGGGTCCCTAGTGTACACTATTACACTTCTTGCACAGCTCCGACGTCTGATTCTTCTGTGACAAAACTAAAGGGTTACTAGAGGTACGTCCTTGTGACCTCTGAGGTGGAAAACTCCCCACCGCCATTCTCTTAGATGGCCCGGCTCCACCGATCGAAGTACCAGTTCCTTGAGCCCTCCTTTTCTAATCCGCGTACTCAGCCACATTCTCCTTCTGACTTTCCTCATAGATCGATGCCCTATCAACCAACTGGGAGAAATTCTGAATGTCAAAACAGCTCATCATGATCCGAATATGAGAGTTCAGACCTCGTTCAAACTTCTTTGCTTTCTTTTTCTCAGTCGGGATGAGGTATAAAAAAGCGCAATAGATGCAGAAACTTCGCGGCATATTCAATCACTGACATCCCTCCTTGGACCAAATTTAAAAACTCACATGCCTTCACCTCCTATACGACTCGGGGAAAGAAGTGCCGATTGAACTCGTGCTTGAAGGCTTCCCAAGAAATGGTAGTCTCCGAACCCAAGTCAGTGACAAACACCACTTTCTTGTCCTGCCACCAGCGCTTAGCTTCTCCAGTTAGCTTATAAGCAGCATAAGCCACCTTCTGCTCATTCGTACATCCAAGGGTAGCTAATAACTCCTTCATGTCGTTCAACCAATTCTCAACACGGATGTGGTCGCCTTTCCCGTCAAAACTCTCAGAGTGATGACTACAGAAATCCTTCAAAGAACATCCAGTCCCTTCAGCTGGCTATCTCGCAACCCTGTTGCAATCTAAGGCCGAAACTAACTGGCCAATCGCATCCATCACATGGCTTCCTAGGAGTGTCGCTTCATCAATGGGAATGTCCATAGGCTCAAGGTGAACACTTCCCTCTCCAATCTCCAGCGCATTAGGTCCGGTTGTAGGATTCCTTCGGAGCGGTATTCTCTGCAGCAAAGAGCAGAGTTAGAACCAACTCTACTAGAACTAAGTGACCAAGCCTAGAGACTAAGTCCTAATAGCTTATCTAGCCTAATCTCTGGTGTGATCATGGCCTAAGTTCTCTTTTCGCTTTATCCTATAGTCATGTTAGAGCTTTTGCTCTGATACCAACTGTGACGCCCCGCCCGATGGGCAAATTAATTAACTAGTAATTGATCCCATTGTGCGCCATCCCAGCCTTGTCCCTCGCAAAATAAGACCTCCAGGAATTCACTTTCCTCTTCGTAATGAGAAACTACAGCGGAAGACTTTACTAAGACTATAGAAATAAGAGACAATAAATAAACATCACACAGCAATTATCAGAGATAAAGTACTACGTCACCATAATATCATAAATAGTCATCAAATGTACTGGTCATCAGACCATCATCAGAAAAATAGATACAACCAAGAATAACAAAATACCAGCATAGTACACAAAAGATCAACAGATCAAAGCCTAAACTTAAGCTTAAGTAGAGTTAATGATATAAGGATCTCTATCATGTCTGTACGAGCAGGTCCTCTAGTCTCACACATCAAACGCAACCAAATAGGGTCCATGTCCTCAAAGATCACACAAATCAAGTCCTGAGCTAGCACCCAAGTCTGCTCCGACGGCATTCTCTTCTAAAGCGGCTAAACCGTATAATAATCGTAATAGGAGATGAAACATAAAAGAAAATGGTAAGTCTAAGACTTAGTGATTTTTAACACAAATAATACCCATACCAGTTTAGTAATGAACTCATATGTTAATAAGCAAAAGCAGTTCCATCATGACAACTTATTTTATATGTGATATATATCATAATAAATGATATATGCATATGATGTAAACAACAGTCATAGTTCAACAGTATGGTCTACCCGAGATATTACCTCTTCTCAACAGGGATGATGATGTCCCGAGAGACCTATAATACAATGCCAGTGCCTCAGCCGTTGCACAACTTACCATACGTAACATTAGTGGCATGATCGAGTCTGACCTCAAGTGGCCCACACCAACTAATGACGTTCGTCTGATAGTGACCGAACCATTGGGAATGGTTGCACCAGGTTCACGAAACTAATGGATCCAAAGCCCCATATAACACACACATTTGACCATAAAGCTAACATGTATAGTAAGCCCATGGCCATTACTACCGCACATACCAATGTACCATGTCATACGATGCAAATTATCTTGTCTGTATTTTACATGCATGTCATTTTACAAGTCTCACTTGTTTAACATGTTCAGCACAACGTTTTTCTCAAAATGCCAGAGTTCATGTGCAATAAGTATAAACTGTAAGAGTTGTAAAATATGCATGTTTTCTCGATACACAAAATAGATGTGCAGTGCATGGAAAATAACAATGAGCATTATGTGAGTTAAAACTCACCTGGATCGAAAAGCGTCTCTAAATACTCCGAAAGATCCGGGTTCTCCAAATCTGTGGAAAACCTTCTATTAGCCATAATTTCGCTAAAACGACTCTAAAATAAGGAAAACATGAGCTATAGAATGGCTGGTGAAAGTAGGGTTTCCTTGTCACACACTGACCGTACGTCCGAGCTCAGTGCCGTACGTCCACCATGTCACAACGAGCCATACGTCCAACATGATACTGTACGTCCGCTATGTGGGTCCTCAGGGAGAACCTCATTTTCTCTCCACTGTCTGCCTATTCTCCGATTCCTAGGGTTATTCGAAACACCCTAAAGCCTCCTAGTCTAGATTACAACCTCCATGTAATGTAACAACACTAAGCTAACAAAAGTGCTAACCTAAACGAGATTCAAAGCGAATCTAAGCTAGCAACTACAACTAACATAAAACAAGCAGCATAATGACGTAATTAAAAAGCTAAGAATTGAACATTACCTCCTTGAAACAAAACCGCAAGAATTTCGCCTCACGAATATTTCGAAACACGCAAACACCTCACACATGCTCACAAAACACACTCAAAATACTTTGGAAACACTCTAGGAACACTCTGGCAGCCTGGGGGTGTCTAAAACTTGTGCAAAACACGAAGAGGGTAAGGGATATTTATAGGCCCAAAAAGTAGCAGACGTCCGACCAAGGGGTGTACGTCCGATGGTTCTTGCCCAGCGGTTCAAAGGCTGTCTCGTATGTCCAGGTATTAACTAGAAGGTATTCCAAAAAGTAGCATACGTCCGATGGTCTCACGTACGTCCGCCTATACAGTTTACAGATCGTATATCCGGTGGTCCCCCTCGTATGTCCGCACTACAAACAGTAGCGTACATTTGCCAAACCTAGCGTATGTTCACCCAAAAGTCCAAATTACCCCTCTAGTGTCCTTAATGACCCAAAGCCTAAATTAACTCCCCCCAACTAAGCTACTTACGCCTAGTTAATAATTTGGGTCACTACACTTACCCATTCTAACACCCATCGAACAGAAAACATAGAGAACACTACTAAAACATCCAATCTCCCCAACACTTAGGGAATGAATGAAAAATACAAACAAATGTTTTGATCACTAAACAAGGCCAAAATAAACCTAACAAATGCCTCCACCTTACCTCCAAATATATTTACATTGGAATGTCATCTTGTACGAGTATTTTTTTCTCTTTGCAACCAAGTCCCCTACCTCCAACAATTCCTCCCCACAATACACCATTCTTTATTCACTCATCGTAGATAACCATAGTTCCTGTTAAGCTTGCCACCTGCATAGCCTCGCTAATGACACAATCTCCTCTCCCATAAGTTCTCACACCTTTGGACAAACTGAGAATGTAATGGCTGCTAAATTAATCCTTTGGGGCTTAGGATCGATCCCAAACAATGGAGGATCAATCCTAGCTGCTTAGGATCAATCCTCATAGTGCCCCCAAAAACTTACCCGAACCATACCAACTTGATCCCGACTAACCCTAGGGTTAGGGTATTACACTAGGTCATGTCCCGAAGAATCCAAATTAGATTCCTACTCAAAGTTGAATTGGAGTAGGAGACACAATCTGGGTCCAATTGGATTCTTCGGGACAAGACAAGACACAATCTAGGTCCAATTAGGACTCCTTGAAGAATTCGGTCTAAAGGTCCTACTCCAAATTGAATTGAAGTATGAGTCCGAGTCCAAATCAAACTCTCAATACTCCCAAGCCAAGTTAAAGTAAGAGACCTAATTTAGGTCTAACTCCACTTCTCTAACTATAAATAGGCTCATACCCCAGGTATAAACCTCATATTGAAATTTTGTTCTTTAGGCATACATATTCTTCAAGAAACTGACCTAGGCATCAAAGTGAGACCTCAACAAGCTCATTTTCTTATTCTCTTGTTTTGTAGTGAACATGGGAGCATCAAGAAACACAAATTGGAGGTTATAAATGCATCAAATAACGTGGAGTTCACTCCGTCCAAAAACTGGTCTAACGAGAAGTATTTCTTCACTCTTGAAACTGTTCTAACAAGAACTATTTCTTCACTCATGAAACTGTTCTAACAAGGACTATTTCTTCACTAACACACACTGATAGGGGTGGAAAAATGGGTTAGTGGGCAACCTAAACTCAACCCGCTTAACCTACCAGCCGAAGACGACCTATTTAGATAAACAGGTCAAACAGCAAAACCCGGACACAACATGTAGTGACCCAAATAATTAACTAGGCATATATAGTTTAATTAGAGGGTTAATTTAGACTTTTGGTCACTAGGATCAGCCAGAAGGGCATTTTGGAGAATTAGACTTTTGAATCAGGCGTACGCTAGGTTTAGCGGATGTACGCTCTTGTCTTTTGTGTGGACATACGCGTGAACACCGGACATACGCTGTTGTCTATAGTAGCAGATATACGCGGGACCACCGGACGTACGCTCCTATCTTTAGTGTGGACATACGCGGGGGGACCACCAAACATACTCTGGCAGATAGTACATCGTACTCTATGAATAATACAGTGGATATACGCTCAAAAGTACCGGATGTATGCTACTTTTTGGATTGACCGTTGGGTAATACCTAGACGTACGAAGCAGCCTTTGGACCGCTATGTAATAGCACCAGACGTACACCCCTTTGGACCGAACATACGCTGCTTTTTGGCCCTATAAATACCCCTCACCCCTTCACCCATTTCACACCAATTCCGCCCTTCTCTTTGCCCCCAAGCTGCCTGTAGACTATTTTGTGAGTGTTTTGAGTGTTTCGGTGCTACCGAAGGAGGAACTCTTGAGGTTTCATTTCAAGGAGGTAATGTTCGGTTCCTTAACTTTTTATTACGTCATTATGCTGCTCGATTGTTGTTTTGTGTAGCTAGTTGTAGTTTAGCTTTAGTTATGCTTTAGATCTTGCTTAGATGAGCGTTTTGTTAAGCTTAGCGTTGTTACTTTGCATGGAGTTTGTGATGGCCTTAGGAGTCGAAGAATAGGCAGATAGTGGAGAGAAAATGAGGTTCTCCCCGAAAGACGTCAGAGTGGACGTAAGGTCTCATGATCGGACGTACGGCTCGCCATGTCTGTAGTGACCCAAATTATTAACTAGGCGTAAGTAGCTTAGTTGGAGAGTTAATTTGGGCTTTGTGTCACTAAGAACACTAGAGGGGCAATTTGGACCTTTGGGCGGACATACACTTGGTCTAGAGGATGTACGCTGCTGTTTGTAGTGCGAACATACGAGGGGGGACCATTGGACGTACGCTACTTTTTGGAATACCCCGTGGTTAATACCTGGATGTACGAGGCAGCCTTTGAACCGCTGCAGAATAGTAAAGGACGTACGCTAGGTTGGCCAGACATCTACTACTTTGTCAGCGAGTTGGTGGCAGCCCTCTCCTATAAATATCCCCTACCCCCTTTGTGTTTTTCATAGTTTTCAAATGCTCCCAGGCTGCCAGAGTGTTTTGCGAGTGTTTTAAGTGTGCATTGTGAGTGTTGGTGAAGTGTTTGTGTGTTTTGGAGTGTTCGTGAGGCGAAACTCTTGCGGTTTTTATTTCAAGGAAGTAACGTTCGATCCTTAGCTTTTAAATGCATCGTTATGCTGCTAGATTTCTATTTGGTTGTAGTTGTTAGCTTAGATATGCTTTGAATCTTGTTTAGGTTAGCGTTTTGTTAACTTAGCGTTGTTACGTTGCATGGAGGTTGTAATCTAGGTTATGGGCTTTAAGGTGTTTCTAGTAGCCCTAGGAGTTGAAGAATAGGCGGACAATGGAGAGAAAATGAGATTCTCCCTGAAAACCCTCAGAGCAAACGTACGGTATCGTGACCAAACTTACAGCTTTAGTGGACGTATGGTTCGAGCCCGGACGTACGGCCAAAGTGTGACAGGAAAACCCTATTTTCACCAACCGTCTCATAGCTCCTATTTTCCTTACTCCATAGTTGTTTTAGTAGAATTAGGACTAATAGAAGAAGATTTGCCACAGATTTGGAGAACCCCGAATCTTTTGAAATACTCAGAGACATTTTTTTATCCAGGTGAGTTTTAACTCACATAATGCTCGTTGTTATTTTTCATGCACTGCACATCTATTTTGTATATCGAGAAAACATGCATATTTTACAACTTTCATAGTTTATACTTATTGCACATGAACTCTGGCATTTTGAGAAAAATGTTGTGCTAAACATGTCAACCAAGTGAAACTTGTAAAATGACATGCATGTAAAATACAGACAAGATAATTTGCATCGTATGCCATGGTACACCGGTACATGCGGTTAATGGCCATGGGCTTACTAAACATATTAGTTTTATGGTCAATGTGTATGTATTATACGGGGCTTTGGATCCACTAGTTTCGTGACCACGGTGTAACCATTTCCAATGGTTCGGTCACTATAGGACGGACATCATTAGTCGGTGTGGGCCACCCGAGGTCGAACTCGGTTGTGCCGATAATGTTACATACGGTATGTTGTGCAATGGCTAGGGCATTGGCATTGTACTATAGGTCCCTCAGGGTAGCACCAACCCTGCTGAGAATGGGTAATATCTCGGGTAGACCATACTACTTAACTATGACTGTTACTCATATCATATACATATGTTATATATATATATCACCTATAATGTAAACTATTATGATGGAATTGCTTTTGCTTATTAATCATTGGAGTTCATTACTAAACTGGCATGGGTATTATCTGTGCTAAAAATCATTTAGTCTTAGACTTACCCTTTTCTTTTGTGTTTCATCTCCCATTACGATTGTTATACGGTTTAACCGCTTTAGAAGAGGATGCCGTTGGAGCAAACTTTTGTGCTAGCCCAGGACTTGATCCGTGTGATCTTTGAAGATATAGATCCTATTTGGTTGCGTTCTATGTGGGAGACTGGGGGATATGCTCGTGCAAACATGATAGAGATCCTGATATCATTAGCTCTGCTTAAGCTTAAGTCTAGGCTGTGATCTGTTGATCCTTTTGAGAACTATGTTGATGTTATGTATTTTGGGGCTGTATCTCTTTCTTGATGATGGTCTGATGACCAGTACATTTGATGACGATCTATGATTTTATGGTGATGTAGTATTTTATCTCTGGTATTTGTTGTGTGATGTTTCATTTACTGTCTCTAATTTCCATAATCTTAGTAAAGTCCTCCACAAAAGCTTTCTTGTTATGACGAAAAAGATGAAATCCCTAGGGTCTTGTTCCGCAAGGGACATGACTGGGATGGCGAGCCGAGGGATCAATTGCTAGTTAATTGATTTGTTCGTCGAGGTCGTCATAGTTTCATAGTGGACATACAGCCCCGAGCCCGGACGTACGGCCAGAGTGTGACAGGGAAACCGTATTTTCACCAACTGTCCCATAGCTCCCGTTTCCTTATTATAGAGTTGCTTTAGTAGAAATAGAACTTATAATATGTCTTTTCTCAGTATTCGAGGTTATGGAGCCTCAAGAGAATTACATGGAGGAGCTTTACGACCCAGGTGAGTAAAAACTCACATGGATGCTTGTTGTTACTTTTCTTGCATTGCACGTCTATTTTATATAAATCAAACATGCATATTTTGCAACTCTCATGAAATACATTTTGGAATTACTGGGAACTCTCTTTTCTGAAAACGTGTGTTGATTAATAAGATAATAATAAGACTTGTAAAACTGTACATATAAAAGACTGATAAGACTAATTGCATCGTATGACATGGTATACCAATACGTGCGGTATAATGGCCATGGGCTTACTATACGAGTTAACTTTATGGTCAGTGTATGTGTGGGGGGCTTTGGATCTAATGGTTTCGTAACAAAGATGTAATCATTCTCAATGGATGGTCATTATAGGACGAACATCATTAGCAATGTGGGCCACCTGAGGTCGAATTCGGTCGTGCCGCTAATGTTACATACGGTATGCTATGCAATGGCTGGGGCACGGGCATTGTACTACAGGTCCCTCCGGATAGCATCAACCCTGCTGAGAATGGGTAATATCTCGGGTAGACTATACTGTTGAACTATGACTATTACTCTATATTATAAGCATATTATATATATATCACATCCATGATCAACTGTCATCTCATAATGTTACATGTGTTTTATTGATGAGTGCCTAAAAGTGCTTATTTGAACCCCTTAATTTATATTCGTTAGGCTCTTAGTATTGTTAATTTCTAATTATTTTTGGTGTTTTTAGTGTTTTGAGTTGTACAGGTCTTTACAACAAAAGTTAGCCACAAGAAAGCAAAAATACACTAAGTGAAGAATTGGATCCCTGCCAAGTGCGTTCGACCGCACTTGGTGCGTTCGAACGCACTGACGGTCGAACGCAGGGACACGGTCGAACGCAGTCCCCTTCAGCCCGCGTATCGCGCGGGTGCCCTAGGAGTCCATCGCTTCAGCATGCGCCGTTACGGTTTTCTGCGGTCGAACGCACATTGTGCGATGGAACGCACAACTCAGCAATACGTTCGAACGCACCCCATGCGTTCGAACGCACTCGTAGGATTTTGAAGTCTATAAATAGGACCCTAGGTCCATTTGGTCGAACACACATTTCTTTAGGGCGTTTTTAGAGAGCATTTTNGGTGCGTTCGATCTTCTTCTTGGGCGCTCGAGCGCTGGTGCGCTCGATCGCAGGTATCCTGCGATCGTTCGCACTTACAGCCTTCAGATCCTTCTTGAGCTTCTTCTAGTTTTCTCCAAATTCTCTTCCGTTAAGCCCTAGACTTTCTTTTCTTCCAAAGGCCTGTAAAATAGAGAAAACACAAAAAGAAGTAAAATAGAACAAAATAACACATCCTAAAGGCATAACAAACATAAATTAAGGGGCTTAAATATGAATATTTAAGCACTTATCAGCACTGCACATCTATTTTGTATATCGAGAAAACATGCATATTTTACAACTTTCATAGTTTATACTTATTGCACATGAACTCTGGCATTTTGAAAAAAATGTTGTGCTAAACATATCAACCAAGTAAAACTTGTAAAATGACATGCATGTAAAATGCAGACAAGATAATTTTCATTGTATGCCATGGTACACTGGTACATGCGGTTAATGGCCATGGGCTTACTATACATATTAGTTTTATGGTCAATGTGTATGTATTATACAGGGCTTTGGATCCACTGGTTTCGTGACCATGGTGCAACTATTTCCAATGATTCGGTCACTATAGGACGGACATCATTAGTCGGTGTGGGCCACCCGAGGTCGGACTCGGTTGTGTCGATAATGTTACATACGGTATGTTGTACAATGGCTAGGGCATTGGCATTGTACTATAGGTCCCTCAGGGCAGCACCAACCCTGCTGAGAATGGGTAATATCTCGGGTAGACCATACTACTTAACTATGACTGTTACTCATATCATATACATATGTTATATATATATCACCTATAATGTAAACTATTATGATGGAATTGCTTTTGCTTATTAATCATTTGAGTTCATTACTAAACTGGCATGGGTATTATCTGTGCTAAAAATCATTTAGTCTTAGACTTACCCTTTTCTTTTGTGTTTCATCTCCCATTACGATTGTTATACGGTTTAACCGCTTTAAAGTGGATGCCGTTGGAGCAAACTTTTGTGCTAGCCCAGGACTTGATCCGTGTGATCTTTGAAGATATAGATCCTATTTGGTTGCGTTCTATGTGGGAGACTGGGGGATATGCTCGTGCAAACATGATAGAGATCCTGATATCATTAGCTCTGCTTAAGTTTAAGTATAGGCTGTGATCTGTTGATCCTTTTGAGAACTATGTTGATGTTATGTATTTTGGGGCTGTATCTCTTTTCTTGATGATGGTCTGATGACCAGTACATTTGATGACGATCTATGATTTTATGGTGATGTAGTATTTTATCTCTGGTATTTGTTGTGTGATGTTTCATTTACTGTCTCTAATTTCCATAGTCTTAGTAAAGTCCTCCACAACAGCTTTCTTGTTATGACGAAAAAGATGAAATCCCTAGGGTCTTGTTCCGCAAGGGACATGACTGGGATGGCGAGCCGAGGGATCAATTACTAGTTAATTGATTTGTTCGTCGAGGTCGTCATAGTGTCATAGTGGATATACAGCCTCGAGCCCGGACGTACGGCCAGAGTGTGACAGGGAAACCCTATTTTCACCAACTGTCCCATAGCTCCCGTTTCCTTATTATAGAGTTGCTTTAGTAGAAATATAACTGATAATATGTATTTTCTCAGTATTCGAGGTTATGGAGCCTCAAGAGAATTACATGGAGGAGCTTTACGACCCAGGTGAGTACAAACTCACATGGATGCTTGTTGTTACTTTTCTTGCATTGCACGTCTATTTTATATAAATCAAACTTGCATATTTTGCAACTCTCATGAAATACATTTTGGAATTACTGGAAACTCTCTTTTCTGAAAACGTGTGTTGATTAATAAGATAATAATAAGACTTGTAAAACTATACATATAAAAGACTGATAAGACTAATTGCATCGAATGACATGGTATACCGATACGTGCGGTATAATGGCCATGGGCTTACTAGACGAGTTAACTTTATGGTCAGTGTATGTGTGGGGGGCTTTGGATCTAATGGTTTCATAACAAAGATGCAATCATTCTCAATGGATGGTCACTATAGGACGAACATCATTAGCAGTGTGGGCCACCCGAGGTCGGATTCGGTCGTGCCGCTAGTGTTACATACGGTATGCTATGCAATGGCTGGGGCACGGGCATTGTACTACAGGTCCCTCCGGATAGCATCAACCCTGCTGAGAATAGGTAATATCTCGGGTAGACTATACTGTTGAACTATGACTGTTACTCTATATTATAAGCATATTATATATATATCACATCCATGATCAACTGTCATCTCATAATGTTACATATGTTTTATAACTAACTGAATCCACAAATTAATGACGAGTACGTCATGTGCATTTCTACTCACTAAGTCGTCGAACTTATCCTTGTATTATTTTTCTTTTTTTCTCCATATGTATGACTATGCTATTATAGATAGTAATTACCGCAAAGCATGCGGTTATTGTTGGAGGATTCGATCCGAAAGGTATTTGAGGACTTATTGCAAGCTTAAGCAGGTACTTATGGTAACTAGTACTTTTGAGTTATGTTGTAGACTTAGTACTTGATGCATGCTTGCATATTAAGGTTTAGCACTAATCCCTTGTAATGATGTTATATATATAATGTGATTTTCGCTGCTTTGATGATCTTTGGCTAGATGCTCTGGTTGTATGATTCAATGATTATAGAACTTAATTACTCCCGCTACTTAGTATCCTCTGTTTTCGAGGAATAGAGGTCTCTGAGTCTTGTCCGGAGTGGAATAAGACTGAGAGACGAACCGTTGAATTAATTACTAGTTAATTAATTCTCGGGACGTTACACAACATAGTAAATTACCGGGTAACTCAACACGACCCTTTTAAAATAACAGGTCCTGTTGGATTGACATGACCCAACATGGCCCGTTTAACTTACGGGTCATATCGGGTTAAGTATGACCCATTTAGCTACGAGTAGTGTCGGCTAGACACAACCGACACTACCCGTTTGAAGGAAAAATGTTGATAATTGACANACTCATTGTAGCTCCTTAACGGTAAACACATTATTCGGTTTGACTTGTGTCAATTACCACAATAGAGTGTGTTGAAGGGTTTAAAGTTTAAAAACGGAGAATGAGTGTTTAATGTATTAAGCTTATTTTTATTGGGTGAGGTTCGTCTTTAACCTTAGTTATTTTAATCCCTACATTTTCACTTTAATTTTATTTCTGTACTTTTCATTTGTTCGAAATCAATTCTCTTAGGGACTAGGTTAAGATACATTTAATTTAAGAGTCGTGTTAATTTTTATTTACAAAATGCCGTTCTCTGTGGTTCGACCTCGCATTTTTACGCGCACTTTACTGCACACGATTCGTACACTTGCGAGTATTATTTTTGATACGATCATTTATAACTAACTGAATCCACAAATTAATGACGAGTACGTCATGTGCATTTCTACTCACTAAGTCGTCGAACTTATCCTTGTATTATTTTTCTTTTTTTCTCCATATGTATGACTATGTTATTATAGATAGTAATTACCGCGAAGCATGCGGTTATTGTTGGAGGATTCGATCCGAAAGGTATTTGAGGACTTATTGCAAGCTTAAGCGGGTACTTATGGTAACTAGTACTTTTGAGTTATGTTGTAGACTTAGTGCTTGATGCATGCTTCCATATTAAGGTTTAGCACTAATCCCTTGTAATGATGTTATATATATAATGTGATTTCCGCTGCTTTGATGATCTTTGGCTAGATGCTCTGGTTGTATGATTCAATGATTATAGAACTTAATTACTCCCGCTGCTTAGTATCCTCTGTTTTCGAGGAATAGAGGTCTCTGAGTCTTGTTCGGAGTGGAATAAGACTGAAAGACGAACCGTTGAATTAATTACTAGTTAATTAATTCTCGGGGCGTTACATAACATAGTAAATTACCGGGTAACTCAACACGACCCTTTTAAAATAACAAGTCATGTTGGATTGACATGACCCAACATGGCCCGTTTAACTTACGGGTCATATCGGGTTAAGTATGACCCATTTAGCTACGAGTACTGTCGGCTAGACACAACTCGACACAACCGACACTACCCGTTTGAAGGAAAAATGTTGATAATTGACATTTAGTCAAAACATTCACAATGTGATAAAAACATAATAGGTTTAATTGTCTATTAGATTAGCAAATTGACATTTAATAAATGCATTTACAAAGATCAGCAAATTTTCATTTCCATCATAGCAAATAGCAAATTTTAAACTAAGGTTTACAAGGTAAATGCTATGGGAATTGTTTCTAATAGGTTTAATAAATAGCAAATAGCAACTCCATCATCTCTTGGAATTGAACCCATTACACTAAATCACTAACCAAGTAAGGTGGAAGTTCGAACCATATTAAGAAAAAGATAGTCAAAGAGAGCTAGCAAAAATAAGGTAACAAAGAAAAAAAAAAAAAAACACAAATGCTATGGGTTTAGGTTTTGTAATTTTTTTTTTTTTTTTTATAACAAAAAAGGGGTAGACGAGGTCACTTGCGAGCAGGGACAGAACTGGGGGTGGCCGGTGTAGGCCATGGCCCCCCAACCCAAGGAAAAAAAAATTATAAGGTTTTTTTTTTTTTTTGGGTGCTATTGGAGGGACCCACTAAAATTGTTGGCCTTTGGCCCCTACCCATCACAAGCTCTGGCTTCGTCCCTGCCTGCTGGTCAAGCGAGTTGACCCATCTGACACAAAAAATTAACGAATTGACCATTTTTTACTAAAACTTGCTTAAATTAAATTCAAATTCTGAAAACTTCATATCATGTTAATTTCAAATTTGCGAGTCATATAAACATTGCCACTCCTACCAACTAACTCATTTACTCTTTTGCTTCTTTTACGCATCATTCCATGCGTTTGTTCATGGTGTCCCAACGTCATCGTCCTGGGATTAAGAGCATCCATTGCAGCCTCACCAAATTAATCTTTTGATTATTTTGGTGAGACAATTTAATCAAAATGGCTTAAAATGTCACTTTTCAGTCTCACTATTTTAACCAAAAGAAATAACAAGATGAACAGTAATCATCAAATATAAAATTTACTATTCACTCACCTATTCATTAAACAAATATATTTTCTCTCTCTTCCTTTTTACTTTTCATTTCTCTCTCTCTCTTTTCTTTTTCTTTTCGCAGTTCTTCCCTCTCTGTTTTTTTTTTCTTTCTCTCACCTTTTCTTTCTACAGCTCTTTGCAACTTTTCATTTCACTCACCATTTCTTTTTTTTTCTTAAGACACAAATTAAAAAGACACAAATAAGACCGTTAGAAAAATAAGACACAAATTAAAAAATAAAAAATATGACACAAATTAAAAATATGAGAGAGAAATTACAAAGAAAAAAAAGATAGAAATCAAAAAATTTCTTTTTGAGTGGCAGTAAGACACAAATTAAAAAACATGACCATTAAAAAAAATTACAAATTTTTAAAAATATTACAGTTAAAATAAGACAAATATTCTTAAAATAGACCATTAGGAAAATATAAATATTTAAAAATATAAAAGTTAGATAAATAATAAATAAATCTTTAAAAATAATATTTAAATGAAATAGTGAAAGTGAATTATTAGAATAGTGAAGCTGAAATTGGTGTTTTTAAAAATTGAGTTGTCAAAATAATTAAAAGGGTGAATAAAATTTTAATTATTTAGGTAAATAAAATTTAGGTGGTGTTTGATAACCCTTTTTGGGTTGTACTGTACATGGTTATACTGTACACTTTTTTGTCTTTTACTTAAAAAAACTTTTGGGGTCACCGAAATACCCCTGCTTTCTTCTTCTCAGTTTCTCTCCTTCATCCCCTCCTTTCTTCTTCACCTCCACCACCAACGACGGCTTCAACTCGAGACGCAATCAGCAATTGTTTGGTCTGAAATTGTCCTTGACCTACCAAGCAAATATTTGATCTGCAAGGAAAGAGCGAAAGAGCCAAAGCCACTGTGACTAGAAGAAGCGAGACACAGAGGCAGGGCCGTAGAGAGAGAAAGAAAGAAAGTTTTGTTAGTAGTGTGATTACTGTTACTTGGGGAAGCTAGAGACCAAGCGCCCGGTAAGCGGTAAACCAATCACCGGAAAACCACTCTCTAAATTGTCTTTTTGGTGGGTTTTCGGAGCGATGGAAGATTTTTCGAAACCCACCATGGGAGAAACCGGGATTTTTCGAAACCCACCACCGAAATTGCAATAAAGTTGCTGATTGCATTCAACGGATTTGATTCAGTTCTCTACAGTCCCTTCACGTCCTTCCTCGACCCTTCCAAGCTCACCCGGCAGTCCTTCTTCCTCACCGTGAAGCTCACCACCTTCAGCTTTTTCAAAACCCACAACACCCAAACAACCAATGGCCTGGATGAAACCCAAAAAAATAAGGGCAAAAATGTCATACGGTTTTTTTCTAACTTAAATCGGTCAAACATCAAACGTGCTACAGTGCAACCCGGATGAACAGTAGAACCACATCCTGGTTACCGAACAGAGCCTTAGTAAGATATTGAAACTGCTGTGTGGATGTTCTAATAACAGTAAACGTACAGAACACTATACAAGTCTGTGTCATCACCTAAAACTAGTACTGGGGCCCTCCCTATTCACCTACATCACCCATCACGCGACCTATAAGAGCGCGTGCAAAAATCAAACAATTTTATAATTTTTATTTTATTTTATTTTGTAAGTGACAGTAATTTATAATTGAACATAGAAAAAAGCGCCATCACCATCCTAGATCTATATTATTCTTGTTTTTTTTTTTTTTTTGTGTACATTATTCTATTTCTACCACAACTACCCCAATCACGCAAATCGGCTATAAATAAACCCGAAAGCCTCTCCTTTCAACTCGCGCTTTGCTCTCTCTGCTCCATATCTTGTATTGACTGAGAACTAAGAACCACCAGTCTCTCTCACCCAAGCGGTTCTCCCTCCGGAAGGTACGCTTCTACGCTCCTTTCGTTGCTCTCAGTCCTTCATTTCCCATGCAAGCACACGATAACCCCTTCCTCTTCTTCAATCATTCGTAAATACATTTGATGTCATTGGAACTGATCTAGGAGTTGTTGTTCTTGGTCCTTGTCTTTTCTTTACTGCTCTCTGTTAGTCTAAAGTCTGTTTTCCTCGCTGGGATCTATTGGTGAGTGAGCCAATGCAAGGACCTTTTGTTTTTTCATTGGGTTAGCATTTCTGGGATTCGTTTGTTGTGTCGGTGGCTGGTTGCTGTGCGTGTTGGGTCCACGGATCTATTGGTTTCTGGCTTGTAATTGTAGATCTAGTACCGAGTTTTGCTTTTTGCAATAGATCTGAAGTGGAATAGCTTCTGGGTTTATAAGATTTACTGAACTGAATGTTGACAGCCATTTGCAATTTGAACTTGCTCTGTTCTTCAATTTCCTATCAATACCCTGCTTTCGATAGTCGATCTGTGTTCTATATAGCTTTACTTAATTGAATTTCCGAAGATGGCATAGCAAATAAGTTGATTGTTCCTCAAACAACTCCTTTGTGAACCTACAAATTGCATTAGTGTCTGATCTTGGTAATCTTATTGCAAAACAATCTTATAGGTGAAACATATGGAATCTGTTATGGGGCATAGAAATTAGAAATTAGAAATGATCTTCCTTAATACTGCATCGTAGATCTGTAATTTGGATAGCGGCTTAAATTGTAATTTGAAACTGCATGTTTCATAATTTACTGTTATAATGAAAGATTTCAAGAATCTGCCTTTTGAAACTTTTTGTACTTTGAAACTTTTAGTGTATTATTGTACCTTTGGAATATGTTTCATTAAATAGTATCTGTTAATTAATAGTTTTTAAGGCTATGTTTGGCAAATGTTTTCAGCCAAACCTGGTTTTGTACTGTAGTAGGGGCCCACAATTAATAATTTCATTTTTCCAACATTCTCTTATTTTTAACATCACATTACTCACTTATTATTACTCTTCAAATAAAAAAATCACTACAAACAAAATTTTTCATTTTTCTATACCAAACATTCTTACTTTTTTACTTTTTAAAAAAAAAACATTCTTACTTTTTTTCTCATCTGCTACAATGTGAAACCAAAACCAAACCATACCAAACGAACCCTTAGTTTCACTTACCTAACTTTCTGCATGCATAATGGAAGATTTCAAGAACTTATGATGAGCAAGCTTCTCATTTGCTACGAGTAGTTTGGGTCATTAGAACTGAATTTTGTTTTTGGTCTGGATCTTGTGATTTAGTATAATGGCGTCACATATTGTTGGATACCCTCGCATGGGCCCCAAGAGAGAGCTAAAGTTTGCATTGGAATCATTCTGGGATGGGAAAAGCAGCGCCGAGGATTTGCAAAAGGTGTCTGCTGATCTCAGGTCTTCCATCTGGAAGCAGATGGCTGATGCTGGGATCAAACACATCCCCAGCAACACTTTCTCATACTATGATCAGGTGCTTGACACCACTGCACTGCTCGGTGCTGTTCCACCAAGATATGGTTGGAATGGGGGTGAGATTGGATTTGACACCTACTTCTCCATGGCCAGAGGAAATGCGTCTGTACCTGCTATGGAAATGACCAAATGGTTTGACACCAACTAGTAAGTGCTGACCTTCCTTTACATGTTGCGTTGATGAAGATATTTATACTATCGTTATTGGTTTTTGTAATTTTATATTGATCTATTGTTATTGTGTTGATTTAGCCATTTCATTGTCCCGGAGTTGGGACCTGATGTGAAGTTCTCTTATGCCTCTCACAAGGCAGTGGATGAATACAAGGAGGCTAAGGCGGTATGTCTCTATTTTAATTTTATAGTTCATTTGTTCTATCCGTTAACTAATTGGATATATAATAAAATTGGTATATCCTGGCACTTCATCAAGATATGAGGACAATAAATGTAGCAACTTTTTCTTTGCCAAATGTAATTAAAGTAGAGGGGAATTATTTTGAAAATATCAAATAACTTCGTATTGAATTTAAGAAATATTTAGGAACAAACATAGCATGTACCTGCCGGGTTTGCTTCTTATGATCACAATTACAAGTTTTCCCCCCTTCACCTTTTCTTTGGTAGGAGGGGGGGTTGGGGGTATTCCTACCCATGTGGACCCAATGAACTGTTTTACAACTTTAATCTCATATTATTTTTTTCTGAATGATTTTCTTGGACTTATTTTACTTTAAATAAGTTTATTAATAATATTTTTGAGTATCAAGTGTCTCTCTCTCTTTTGCAGCTTGGAGTAGATACTGTTCCTGTCCTTGTTGGCCCTGTGTCCTACTTGTTGCTGTCCAAACCTGCCAAGGGTGTTGAGAAGAACTTCCCTCTTCTCTCCCTTCTGGGCAAAATCCTTCCTATTTACAAGTAAGATGTTGTTACCTCACATGTATGTCATTTTGATTTTGGATCTAAAAATGATTTGACTTCTTAAATTTACTGTTGTATCAATGAACAACACTTTAGGGAAGTGATCTCTGAGCTTAAATCAGCTGGTGCTTCCTGGATTCAGTTTGATGAGCCTACCCTTGTGATGGATCTTGATTCTCACAAATTGAAAGCATTCACTGATGCCTACTCTGAACTGGAGTCATCTTTCTCTGGCTTGAATGTTCTCATCGAGACCTACTTTGCTGATATTCCTGCTGAGGCATACAAGACACTCACTTCTTTGAAGGGAGTCACTGCTTTTGGATTTGATTTGGTCCGTGGAAGTAAGACCCTTGATTTGATCAAGGGTGAATTCCCTAAGGGTAAATACCTCTTTGCTGGAGTTGTTGATGGAAGGAACATTTGGGCCAATGATTTTGCAGCTTCTCTTGGTACATTAAAGGCTCTTGAGGGCATTGTGGGCAAAGGTACACATTTTGTTACACAAAAAAAGAATATTATAGAAAACGAAATTGCTCCTAAAGTATGTTACAATGTCACTTTTCTTAAAAAAATATTTGCCCCCACCAGAATTGGTATGCAACAGGATTACAACAAATTTTTCTCCAGGATACAATGGAACCTAAAAACTTCTGTGTTTTTAATTGCGTTTAACACAAACGAAATTAAAATCCAAAAATACCCTCAGATTTTAGAGACCAAAAAAGAAAGGATAATTCTAATTTTTAAAAAATTCAGGCAAGGGTATTTAAGAGAATTGAATTATTTGTAGATCATTTCAAATTTCAAAATTCAACTGTTGTTTTGAATTTTGAAAATAAAACTGTTGTTTTGAATTTTGAAAATAAAACTGTTATTTTGAATTTCGATAATAAAACTGTTGTTTTGAATTTCAAAATTAAACTGTTGTTTTACTTATAAAAAAAAATTAAACTGTTGTTGTGAATTTCAAAATTAAACTGTTATTCTGAATTTTGAAATGAAACTGTTAATCCAACTGATACTTAAATCTGACTGTTAGATCAACAATCTATTAGATCTAACCACTAGATCTACTTCAAAAGCATTCTATGATTTAGATTGAACAATCTTGACCGTCCAAAAATAGGGGTGTCAACGCGGTTACGGTTAGCGGTTAGTGACAATAATTGTTAACCGTAACCGCCTTAGCGGTTAGTAGATTTCACTGATCGCAATCAGCTAGCGGTTGTGGTTAACCGCCGGTTAGCGGTTAGTGAAATAGGTAACCGCCCGCTAACGCTTTTTCAAAATTTGGCTTTTTTTTTTGCTTTTTGGGCTTTTTTGGGATTTTATTACTACTGTAACATTTTTTACACTAATTTGTTTTTTGTATTTTTAGTGTCTTTTTTGTTCCAATTGCTTATGTAATTATTATCATATTTACTTATAAGCTTTTTTTAATTAAACTTATTATTTAATGGTAATGCTCAAACTCCTAAGTCCTAAATTCTTAATGATCTAATGGTCATATACTCGTACTTAAATTATATGATCATATTATCTCACAAATCACAATTCATATTAATATAATAAAATTATCTTAGATCTAAGAATCTAAGATAATGTGATATATGTTTTATAAGTATAAAGTATTTAATAATGCTTTGATTCAATTTTAGTTATAAGTAACATATTGTTTAATGAATCCAATATTAATTACTTAATTTAATATTATACGAATCACATTATCATTGTACATTAATAATATGATTAACTTGAATAAAATATTTAAATTGTCATTGAATCATATAATTAAGTATTGATTTTATACATTTATATTATTTAATATGCATAATTGCATATATGTATAATTACATAATGTATACTAAATTACAAAATATTATAATAAGAATGTATGATATAAGTACTTACAAAGGTAGCTAATATGTAACTACAAACTAATTAATAATTATGTTACTTATGTAGTTTATGTTACTTGTTGCTAACATATCATATATAATATATAAGTATAATTTATTATTATATAATCATATAAATTATAATGATAATACAGTAATACTTTAATTGTGGCTATAAGTAACACATTGTTTAATCCAATGTCAATTAATTAATTTGATATTACACGAATCACATTATTATTGTACATTAATAATATTATTAACTTTAATAAGTATTTGAATTATTATTGAATCATATGATTTAAGTATTGATCTTTTATATTTACATTATTGCATTATTGCATAATGTATAATTATAATTTATAACATATATAGACTTATAAGTTGATAACATACATTGGATCTAAGTCTCTAAATACTTAATTGTTCATTGTTGTATTAGTATAAACTTGCATACTTATAATTTATGACTTATGAATATGTATGTATAATTTATTATTATATAATCAAATGATTTTATAATTAATTAATCATGTAATATAATTATATAAATTATAGTGATAATACATTAATACTCAAATTGTGATTTAATTATCTAAAACAAAAATGTGATTTAATCATTAATGATCAATTGATTATGTTATATGTATAAATATTATTATAATTATAATTATAAAAATATAGTATATAAAAAGCGGTTAACGGTTACGGTTAGTAAACCCTATAACCGCTAACCGCTAGGCAGTTATAGCGGTTGGCGGGTGGTTAATAACCGCCCACATTGACACCCTATCCAAAAATGAATGGTTATGATCAGATCGATCCAAGCTTCAATGCCAAGTGCGCCACTAGCGCCTTGCAGCCCACACCGCGCGTGTGCATCCAGTTTAATAGCTTAAATTTGTTGGAACTTATAAATGCCAACAAAATTTTCACTCTTTCCAATGTGGGACAACTTTCATTCAATGCTCTTTATACTTTCCATTTAAAATATTCCCCAAGACACAAAATAATATATATTTATTTTGAAAATATTTCAACACATTTTTTGTGCAATTTGTTGCCCATGGTGATAGATGCTTTGATTGTATGAAGTTCTATTAAT
Source organism: Carpinus fangiana (assembly GCA_006937295.1). Taxonomy (NCBI): domain Eukaryota; kingdom Viridiplantae; phylum Streptophyta; class Magnoliopsida; order Fagales; family Betulaceae; genus Carpinus; species Carpinus fangiana. Next base: position 20,186,568 of record CM017327.1, on the reverse strand, counting down.
GTTTTTATCTTGCATGTGCAGATAAACTTGTGGTCTCTACCTCCTGCTCGCTTCTCCACACTGCTGTTGATCTGGTTAATGAGACTAAGCTGGACAAGGAAATCAAATCATGGCTTGCTTTTGCAGCACAGAAAGTTGTTGAAGTGAATGCATTGGCTAAGGCATTGGCTGGTCACAAGGATGAGGTAGCCTTCCTTTCTTCATATTACCACTGGAAATACAAGGTCCCATTGTGGTGGTTGGTTCCTAATCAATAATGAGGATAATGGTGAAGATTGGTTAGTAGAGTTATGAAGGGCATATTAGAGTAGAGCACCCGCTCATTCGGGACAGTTGGCTATGTAATGCGGCATTGTTTGCTTTGAAAATATAGTTGAGGTTTTTGTCTGTACTTCTGAGAGAAATCTCTTAAAACAGCAACCTTGAAGGCAACTTGACTTTGAGTTTGTTTATTATTTTTCTTTAGTTGATATAAATGCAATGTACTCACTGTTTGTGGTTATATTTTCAGGCATTCCTCTCTGCTAATGCTGCAGCTCTGGCATCAAGGAAATCGTCCCCAAGGGTGACAAATGAGGCTGTTCAGAAAGCTGTGAGTGCATTTTTCATTTTTCACTTTTCTGCATTTTAAGTGGCTGTGCTGCATGGCTCTGTATTTACTGGTGACTTGATATCTTTGCTTTATCAGGCTGCTGCTTTGAAGGGTTCTGACCACCGCCGTGCCACAAATGTGAGTGCCAGACTGGATGCTCAGCAGAAGAAGCTCAACCTTCCAATTCTCCCAACCACCACCATTGGGTCCTTCCCCCAGACCATTGAACTCCGAAGGGTCCGCCGTGAGTACAAGGCCAAGAAGTAAGCAAGCTGTGAATTTTCCTTTTTTCACTCACCTAGTGAGGTTTTGACAATTTATCTAATATATTCCTGATCAATGTTATTCTCTTTAGGATCTCTGAGGATGAATATGTTAAGGCCATCAAGGAGGAAATTAACAAAGTTGTCAAGCTCCAAGAAGAACTTGATATTGATGTTCTGGTTCATGGAGAGCCAGAGGTGGGATTACCCCATATTAGTATCTCAGTTTATTTTGTGCATTTCTTGTGATTTAAAGTTTTAATGAACACCATATATGACTGAACTACCTTATTTATGTGTGGTTTCTGACCTTTTCATGTGTTGCTAATTGTGGAAAAAACTTTCATTACAGAGGAACGACATGGTTGAGTACTTTGGGGAACAGTTGTCAGGTTTTGCCTTTACTGTCAATGGGTGGGTGCAATCTTATGGATCTCGTTGTGTGAAGCCACCTATCATCTATGGTGATGTGAGCCGTCCCAATCCAATGACTGTATTCTGGTCCTCGGCAGCTCAGAGTATGACTGCTCGCCCAATGAAGGGAATGCTTACGGGACCTGTCACCATTCTCAACTGGTCCTTTGTCCGTAATGACCAGCCCAGGTATAAAAATCCTTCATCACCCAAATGCCAAAAAAAAAAGGGATGTCAAAATCTATTTTTATTGGTTGATCTTTTCTAGACTGCAGCTCTTTAACATGATATATTTTCCTATTCCCAGACATGAGACTTGCTATCAGATAGCTTTGGCCATCAAGGACGAAGTGGAGGATCTTGAGAAAGCTGCTATCAATGTTATCCAAATCGATGAGGCTGCTTTGAGAGAGGGGCTGCCCCTTAGGAAATCTGAGCAATCTTTCTACTTGGATTGGGCTGTTCACTCCTTCAGGATCACCAACTGTGGTGTCAAGGACACTACCCAGGTTTATTCCCTTTTCACTCCCTAGCTCATACTTGAAGTACAGCTTTTCATTTCCTTCTCTTGGTTCCATTTTTTGGCATTATGCTCATCTTCTAACAATCGACAGATCCACACCCACATGTGCTACTCCAACTTTAACGACATCATCCACTCGATTATTGACATGGATGCCGATGTGATCACCATTGAGAACTCCCGTTCCGACGAGAAGCTCCTTTCAGTCTTCCGTGAGGGAGTCAAGTATGGTGCTGGAATTGGGCCTGGTGTCTATGACATCCATTCTCCTAGAATACCATCAACCGAAGAGATTGCTGACCGGATTAACAAGATGCTTGCTGTGCTTGAGACAAACATCTTGTGGGTTAACCCTGACTGTGGACTCAAGACTCGCAAATACACTGAAGTGAAGCCGGCTCTCAAAAATATGGTTGCTGCTGCCAAGCTTCTCCGCACCCAGCTTGCCAGTGCTAAGTGAGGAATCATTTACAAGAGGCTTTGAGTTTGAATCCCCAAAATCTATCAGTCACCAGAATTGAGAAGAAAAAAAAAGGAAGGAAATTCCTGCATTATTGTTTGAATAACTGTGTGATGAAATATTTTAGTAGGCCTAATATGCTCTTGAGAGCAATTATTTCTTCTTTTTTCTAATATTCTTGTATTTTTCGAGCCCCTTAATATCTTTCAAAGGGCATCAAACTGCTTGGTGTTCTTCAATGGATGAAAAGAAATGTCATTGACAGTTTGTGCATTCGACGATACTAGTTCATTTGGATTATATGTCACTGCAATGGCCAAACTCCAAGTTGGGCCGACAATATTTTTAACTACTCAACGAGTACAATACGAACTTAAGAAAGTAATGGGTTATAGATAATGATTTTTACATTAATTTTCGGATCCGGCTTAGCACCCTGGTGTAGCCCAAAACGTAATAAAAAAATTAATATTTTTTAAATTTTTTGGGTCGTTTTGGGCAATAAAAAATTAATATTTTTAAAGTAATAATATAAAATTAAGAGAAAACCATGAATCAAGTCATGCTTGCAAAATATCACTTTTACAGCACCCATTCACAAGTTGACACCTAAACAATCGTAAATAAATCTACAAAAATATCATACACTCACACCATATTTTGAACTTATTCAAGCTTGGTGGCGAGTCACAGCCAGACCCATTCCACAAAAATATACACTCACACACCATATTTTGAGCTTATTCAAGCTTGGTGGCGGGTCACTAGGCGGGTCACGGCCAGACCTGTGGGTTTGCTCGTGGATTCATCTTCTCCAACTCCGGAGTCATTTTTTCCAGCGTCAGGGTGATAAAATCCTCTAAGGATTAACCTTCCCCTTTTAGATTTGAATCCAAAAATGATTTTTATGGCATTAGAAACGAATTTTGGGCATTAGAAATGCGTTTTTTAGGCTGGGTTTTGTAGGTTTTCGGGTTTTCCACCGGATGTGGTGCTAGGCGGCCGGATCTCTGGCAGAAGAGAGAGAAAATCGTGGAAGAGAGAAGAGGAAGAGGTGGAGGAGCCACGGTGCCGTTCGCCGGAGCTCGCCCGCGCCGATTCGTCGCCCATGCCTGGGTCTAGCGAGACCCATGCGTGGGTCTCTCCAGACCCACGCCATGGGTTTGGGGACTCCGGCTTTCCAGTCTTCTCTTACGCTTTCACTTGAAGCCCTTTGTTTCCTCTGAAGAAAGAAATAAGGTCAGGCAAATCCACCATTAAAGAGCCATTGGTCAATCGGGCAGTTCAAGTAGTTTCTGAGAAGAAGAACGACTATCATCATTGTCTTGGCATCCCTGTGGATCAGAATCGGATTAGAGAGGTTACTGTTATGGGTCTGTCCAGACCCAGGTGTGGGACCCACGGCGTGGGTCTTGCTAGACCCAGGCAAGGGCATTTTGGTCTTTTTCTTATGGGCTGATTTGTTGTTTTTGTCTTACTTTAATTTTTTGCAATTGGTGATGTGTCAAGATAGGATTGGAGGCTGCAATAGGCACCTTTTGCAGATGGTCCGGACCTAAAAGACTCTCTAAAATTAATTAAATATTAAAAAATAAAAATATTAAGAAACTAAAACCATTAAAAAAATAAAAGAATAAAGAAAAATAAAAATCAAAGGCGTGACTGGACCCACCCCCTTGGCCAAACTAGGGTGGCCGGACCACCCATTTTGGCCAAGGGGATGGCTCCAGCAACCCCATGGCCGGTCTAGGGTGGGCGAATCACCCCAATGGGTGGTCCGGCCACCCCAAAAGGCTAAAAGAAAAACAAAATGAATTTAACTCTTTGCCTTGAAATGGGAATTACATGAATTTATCAAATAATACTAGATCTTTCATTTGTTTCAAGATCTACCGATAGAAAGATAAATTCTAGAATCCTTGTGCAAGAAAATGTGAGCAAAGAAAAACAAGAAGAAGAAGCATACAAATCCATAGCCTTTGGATCTTCTTTTGGCCTTGTCGGTGATGACAGCAGCCTCTAGATCTCGCCAAACTGTTCAAAATATTTCTTCATGGTCTCCTTCTGCTTCTCCCAACTCCCAAGCCAAGCCTCCAACAAACACCTTGGTGTAAGTGGTAAATTGCCCTGCCAAATTAGCCGGAGTCATTGTTCCTAGCTCGCTTCAATTCACAGCTTCTCAAAAAAATTCTCTCAACCCTCTTATACAATTTCTTCCCTCCCTTTATTTCTTTCTTCTACCCCGCGCGCTGATCCCAATCTAAGTCTGCAAGACTTGGTTGTGTATGTGTGTGCTTGTGTTAATGGGTCATAGATGATGAACAAGACCCACTAGGCCTGGATGGATCTTTTCAAGATTTTGATGAATTTAGAAAGATATAGTATTATTACAAGAATTTATAAAAAAAATGAAACCACCCCAAGCCAAAACCCAAAATTTCTTTTTTGGCCTTTTGAGGGTGGCCGGACCACCCTTTGGGGTGGTTCGCCCAGCCCAAATTGGCCATGGGGTGGCTAGCCACTCCCTTGGCCAAAATGGCCATGGGGTAGTCCGGCCACCCCTTTGGCCTCCGACTATCCCTTTGATTTTGATTTTGATTTTTTTTTTATTTTTAATTGTTTTAGTTTTTTAATATTTTTAATTTTTAATTTTTAATATTTAATTAATTTTATATTATTACTTAAAAAATATTAATTTTTTATTGCCCAAAACAACCCCAAATTGAGTTGTTTTGGGCTACTGCAGTCTGCAGGGTGCGGTAATTTTGCAAATTTTGCACTACCGCACTTAAGCCGAATCCTTAATTTTCAACCATTTTTTTCTTAAATTTAAGAAATAAAATTACTTTTCAACCATTTTTCTTAAATTTAGAGAATAAAATTACTTTTTCACACTTTCTCTCTCTCGTCTTGGAGGCATTTTTGTTCCTCCCCATAGTTTTTCCCACTGCAAAGATGATGAAAAACATGAGAGAGATTTGAGGGGTGTGGGTCAAATCTTTATTTTTTGCCTCAAATATTTGACTTTTAGATAGATCAAAATTTTACCATAAATCTCTCCCAATCTCGTTCTCTCTCTTAGTCTCCTTCTGTTGAGAGTCAATCCCTTTTTGTTTCTGCAGATAAGCTTCTCTCACAGTGCAAACGTGAGATGAGGGGTGTGGGTTTGATGGGAGGTGAAAATTGAGAGATTTGAAATTGGAAGGAAAGAAGGTGAAGATTTTGAAGAAGTTGAAGAATGTGAGAAGGAAAGAAGGTGAAGATTTTGGAAGAAGTTGAAGAACGGGAGAGAGACTTGAGGATATGGGAGATTTATGGCCTGTTTGGGAGTGCGATTGTAATAAGTGCGATTTTAAAAATTACGTTTTTAAAAATTGTGTTTTTGAAATCGCTACTTTTTAAAATCGCACAGGCGTTTGATAAAACATGTTAAAAAGTATTTTTTTATTAATCGAGTGTTTGAGTAAAATTAGCATATAATTGCGATTTCAGACCAAATAGGTAAATATTGCCTTAAATATTTTTTTAAGCAAAATGGTAATTTTGGTTTAAATTCACACTCTTTCAAATAAGCATAATCCAGTCAGCTTATTGAAATCGCAGATTTTTCCACGATTTTAAAATTTGCGTTTTTAAAATTGCAATCCCAAACACTCTAAAATTGCGATTTGGTTTAAAAACGCAGATTATTTTTTTAAAAATGCACTCCCAAACAGACCCTTAGAAGGAATGGCAATTTTCCTTTGAAGGAAAAGGAAAGTGCATAGGCTTGAGTGGAGAGAGGAGATAGAGTACATTTTTTTTTTAATGAATATAATAAACCATTGGGTAGTTACCGTGTTTCCCAATACATTGAGAAACACTGTAGAAACCCAATGGTGTATGTTATATTTAAGAAGACTGATGTGAATGATTTTTTGTGATTTTTTTGAGATTTTTCTTAAACATAGAGAAAGAAATAAGCTATAGAGAGTCTGTTGCTAGTGCTCTTATATAGGTCGAATTATGGTTGAAATAATCTTATATTCATGGATTGACATGATTTAAACTCTACATGGGACATTTTGTACTAATCATTTGTGATACGATAAGCGAATTCGACACTAATTGTACACAAAATCAGCATGTTATGATTGAATTTAATTTGTTTAATTAAATAAGTGGAGTTGTATTTGAGTTATATAATTTTATAGAGAAAAATATAAAAAAGTCATCAAATTATCAGCCGTTTGTAATATAGCCACCAAATATTCAAAATGTGTTCAAGTATCCCAAACTACCAAAATGTATAAAAAATGCCATTTATTTTATTTTATTTTTTTATATTCATATAATATCCATATTCTTTTAAAATAAAATAATTGTAAAAAAAAACCAAACAATTTAAATAAAAAAAAAACCAATGAGTGAATAAATACAAAAAAAAAAGAAGAAGTTTTTTGGNAAAAATTAAACTAAAAAAATAAAAAAATTTGGGGGCCCATTTGGGGGTGGCTGGCCACCCCCTTTGGCCATGGGGGTAGTTTGCGGCGTTTGCCCACCCCAAGGGCTTTCCGACAAATTATTATTATTTTTTCAATTGGCCATTGGGGGTGGCATGGCCAAAGGCCACCTCCAAATTTTTTTACTAAATATAATTTTTTAATGTTTTTAATTAAAAAAAAAATTATTTAATTAATTATATGAAAACGTGTCAAATCGTGATTGATGCTGATGTGACGTCGTTTTAAATTTTAGACGAAATTTTGACGGAGGACCATCTCCGTCTTTAGGCAAACCAAATGGACTTTATGTGATAAAAAGTAAACCCTAGGAGTCAAAAAATAAAGAAATTAAACCACATAGGTGAATAAGGTATTTAAAACCAGGTTTCTCTTGAAATTAAAAGTTCCCTGAGTTGCTTATTTTTTCCACTTCTCAAACAATACTCTTTCGGAGTTAAATTGTTGCCAACCGATCCCAACAAGCTGGCCACCAATAAAATATTTAGAAGTAGTTTGTTTATTATAAGTATGGGGTATTTTAGGAATGTTGGTTCAATTTGAGTGAGAACGACGTAAGTGTAATCCCGAACAAAAGAATATAAAGCACCATTCCATTCTAACTTACATTGTAACCATAATTCCTCCCATTGGCAAACTTGAAAGTGAAAGCACGGTTCAAATTCTCCAGAACTGTCCATCGGCAATGGATGTATAAGGGCGCAAGTGGGAGTAAAATAAAATTTTTTTCCGGACCGAATTCCCTACCGATGGTGGAGGAGAAGTTTAGTAGGTGTGATAAGGAGGAATTTAAGTTACTTGTGAGGAATCTAGGAAAATATGATTTTGTAGAAATTGAGTGGTTTATGGATGGGACTTTTTCCACCCTAATACTATGGTGAGGAATATAAAATAAATTTAGTGAGGAATATAAAATGGTGAATATGAAAGAAGCAAGCCAAGCAAGGGAGGTGAGAGGTGGGAATCAAGCAAGGTGGAAACTCCCTCCTTTAAGGCAAGTATAAGGTAAACTGGGATGCTGAGGTGGACACAATCAATGGGCGTAGGGCTCATTGTGAGGGATTGCATCTAGAAGTTTGACTAAAATGAGGAGCCTAGAATCGGTTGCAGTGGAGGCCTTGGCAGCGTTTTTAGGTGGATGTATTTAGCAAAGAATTAGGACTACAAAACATACGGGAAAACTTCACAAAGATCCCGTAAATTTGCAAGTGTTTTGAGAAGACACTCTAAAATTTAAAAACTCTCAATTTCATTAATTAAACTTATAATTTGATGCAATCTCTCCCCTCTGACGTTAAAACAAATGGTAAAATAGATGAAATGACTTTTATACATTTGAAACTTTTTTTATAAAATTTTAAATTTATCCATAATTTTTTTTTTAAAAATCAAGGGTATTTTGGTATCGTAGATTATGTTAGGAGTTAACCTAGAAAACTAATGAAGGGGATACATTGCATCAAATTAAAATGTTTGAAAAATAAAATTAACAATTTTTAAATTTTAGGGAGTCTTCTGAAAATAAGTGAAAATTAGAGTGTCTTAGTAAAGTTTCTCTAAACATCATCTTGAAAGGATGTTATGCTCTATTTTTATTTTATTGATAAATGATAAATGAAATCTGAATAATTATTTAAAAAATAAAACAAAAACTCCCTCCTATTCGGTTGAGAATCGCTTCTCGCCTTTTGGGCACCAACCCTCCTCTACATCACCCACAGAAAATTAAGAAGAAGAAGCCCGAAAGCAATGTACAAGTCGAGGCTGCAAGAGCTGTGCCACCAAAAGTTGTGGACCTCACCGGAGTACGCGAGCATAAGGGACGGCCCAGACCACAACCCTCGATTCACGGCCACTGTCACAGTCAATGGCGAACGCTTTCAGACCCAGAACCCTTGCAAATCATCCAAAGATGCACAAAACGACGCCGCTCGCGAGGCCTTCTACCACTTCACCAACCCTAAGCCTCCCCCGCCGCTGCCTTCCATTCTCTCATCCTTTGGTCATTTCCCACAGCCTTCACTTCCCTCATCATCTGGTAAAAATTCTATGGGAATTTGACATTTGATGTTTATGCTTCTTGTTGTTGTTGGTGGTTTTATAAAATTTGGATATTATCAGTTCTATAAATTTGCAGGCTAATGGTCTGTTTTTTATTTATTTTTATTTTTATTTTTTATAAATGGCTAATGGTCTGTTTGTATTCTGAGAAAAATGCAGGAAAAGGATAAATGTATATATTGTGGAAGTTTTCCAGCTGTAAAATACGTTAAGATTGTTTTGAAAAACAAAAAAAATTGACTCTTTTTTAATCTGTTACATGAATCTTAAAATATTTGAAGCTTAAGATTGGGAATAATTTCCTATATTCCCATCAAGAACATGATCTTTATTGTTGCATAGGCTTTCTGGGTTTTGATTCTGATTTTGTTTCATCAGTAGAGAAAATTTCGGTTCTTATGTTGGTTCCTACTATGGGTCTTTTATTTCTCTTTTTCTTTAATGCTTCTCCATGTTGTTTTAACCCCTTAGCACTTACCTCTAAACTACCACCATTTGTGACCCACCATTACTTTACTTCCCACCATTAATTGATAGCGTTAAATTAGACAGAAAAACAAACACTTAACACACATGTACATATTGTTAACTCTAAATTGAAGAAAATACCCTGAGGTTAGATGGTAAACTTACTTCAATTAAAAATGCTAAGAATATATATATATATATATATATAAAAGAAGAGAAGTGATTAGCCATTAAACCCCATGGGTGGTTGTTGCCCTTGGGGTAGCGGAACAATTCCTGAGGGTGGTTGAGTTACACCAAGACACTTTTAGAGTGGTTTAGCCAACCTCAAAACACCTGGGGTGGTGGCCGGACCATCTTGGCCATCCCTGAAACCACTTAAAGATGGCTTGACTACTCCTAGGTGATTCAGGGGTGGTTGATCGGACCTTTGGGGGTGGCCAAGTCACTCTTGAAATCTCTTAGAGGTGGCTCAGCTGCTCCCAAGTGTTTTGAGGGTGGTTAAACCAAGTGTGGGGTGGCCTAGCTAGCCCTAAAAGTACTTAGTGGCTCGACCACCTGTAGTTTATTTAGAGGTGGCCAAACCACCCGCAAACACCTATCCCAAGGGGTGGTTCAATCACACTTACTTTTTTTTTTTCTTGAACTTTTTTACTTAGAGGGCATTTTTGTCATTTTAAGTAAAAAAAAATCACATGGATGTCAAGTGCTCATTTTCTATCAAATTTAATGCGCCAACTAATGGAGGGGGTTGTCTCCAAGGAGTAGCTCAATCGGCTAGGGACCATGCCTCATGAAGTTGAGGTCACTAGTTCAAATCCTCCCCTTTTCCCTCCCCTTGTGTGAACATGTAAAAAAAAAAAAAAAACTAATGGTGGGGGCTCTTTGCATATAAATGGTAGTTAGAGGGGATCAAGTGTTTCAAATGTTAGTTTAGAAGGTAAATGCGAATGAGGTGTCAACTGATGGGGGATAAATGTATTTTCCCTTTTCACTTACCTTTGGGTAGAAATATCTCTTTGTGTTTGAATTAAATTTGTAGGCATTGCTTTCCTGGAAAACAATTTCTAGAGCACTTTCTTTCCCTACTATATGTTCCACCTAAAGTTTCATGCATCTCATTAGATACATTGTTGAAAGTGGTCTCACTCTCCTAGCCATGGCTCATGTTCCATTAACCCTCTAGGATGCTGCTTTTGAAACAGCCACATACCTCATCAATCGTCTTCCCTCCAAAGTCACCCACAACAAATCCCCGTTTCAACTCCTTTTCAAGATCACTCCTGACTATAAATTCCTCAAGACCTTTGGTTGTGAATGTTGGCTCTTCCTTTGACCATACAACAAACATAAGTTAGATTTTCAATCCGAATCTTGTGTCTTTATTGGATATAGCAAAGAGCACCAAGACTACAAATGCCTACGTCTTCCCATTGGGAAGGTGTACATTGCTCGACATGTTGTATTCAATGGGCCCTTTTTCCCATTTTCCAAAAACTCCAAGGTGGCCCCCACTTTGTCCACAGCTTCCCCACATTCTCCAGCCACATTCATCTTACCCTCTCGGCAATTTCAAGCCTCCCAACCTCCTCAACTCTCACCTATTATCATCCCTTCACCATCCCCTGCACCTTCCAAACCATCTACCTCTACTCCTTCCTCTATCTCCTCCTCAAGTAGCATTCCTGATGTAGTCTCAATGCAAGCTTCACCAAATCCCTCAACTGATTCCACTGAACCAGGGCCACCCGCACGAACACACGGGATGACAACTCGTTCTCAACATGGTATATTCTAGCCATGGCAACATAATGATGGGAGAATAAAATATCCTTCTCACCTTCTCATAGATAAAATCACATATTGCAGACGAAATGGAAGAGGCGAGAAGATCTGTGAGAAGGATTACTCACAAAACCGGGTTGTTGTCTCTCACCTTCTATTTGCAGATGATACTTTGGTTTTCTATGGGGCTGATGTAAGTTAGATTAGGCATATTGGGGCTCTTCTAGTGTGTTTTGAAGCGGTTTCAGGCCTCAAGGTTAACCTGCCCAAGTCGGCTTTGGTTCCGGTTGGTTCCGTGGATGATGTAGAGCAGCTAGCCGGGTTATTGGGCTGTGGTATCAGTTCACTGCCTTTGAAATATCTGGGGCTGCAGCTGGGCGCTTCTTTCAAGCTCAAAACGATGTGGGTGGAGTTGGAAGAGTTGATGGCACGACGGTTGGCTCCTTGGAAAAGGATGTATCTTTCCAAGGGTGGAAGGGTTGCATTGATTAAAAGCACTCTATCGAACTTGCCTACTTATATGATGTCTTTGTATCCTATCCCTGCTCTCGTGGCCAAGCGTATTGAGAAGATTCAACGGGACTTTCTTTGGGGGGGGCTGAATGATGAGGTTAAGATACACTTGGTTGAGTGGGACAAGGTTTGCTCTCCTATGGATGAGGGTGGGTTAGGAATCCGGAACATTAGACGGTTTAATCAAGCTCTTTTGGGTAAATGGCTTTGGCGGTTTGCTCATGAGGAGGGTGCTTGGTGGAGATCGGTCTTGGTAGCAAAATATGGGTCGGATTGGGGGGGTTGGCGCTTAGGGGTCATCATTGGCTCTCATGGAGTGGGTCTATGGAAATACATTTGCATGGGTTGGCAGGTTTTTAGCAGCCATTTCAGGTTTGTTCCTGGAGAGGGTTCTAGGATTCGCTTTTGGGAGGACATTTGGTGTGGGGATAGAGCCCTCAAGGATGTTTTCCCTGATTTGTTTATCATTGCCAGCAACAAAGGGGCGTCTATTGCGGATAATATGGAGCGCTCAAATGGTATAATTCAATGGAACATCCAATTCTCCAGGTTGTTTCATGACTGGGAGGTGGAGGTGGTGGCCTCGTTTTATAGGTGCTTATATGATCATAATCTGAGAGGAGGTGGGGTTGACAAGTTATGGTGGCTGCACTCTCGCAAGGGCTTGTCGAGGTCAAGACCTTTTATCGAGCTCTTTCGCCCTCGGGGTCTTCCTCATTCCCCTGGAAGAGCATTTGGAGATCTAAAGCTCCCCCTAGAGTGGCGTTTTTCGCTTGGTCAGCTGCTTGGGGCAAGATTCTTACTGTGGATAACCTAAGGAGGAGGGGCATAGTGGTGGTGAATAGATGTTGGTAATGCGAATCGGATGGGGAGTCAGTTGATCATCTTTTTCTTCACTGTGGGGCAGCAAGAGCCTTGTGGAATGCCTTCTTCGATCGGTTTGATCTTTGTTGGGTTATGCCACGCTCGGTTATGGAGCTTTTGGCTAGTTGGTGGTCGAGTGGTTGTTCTAGGAGTGCCGTTGTTTGGAAAATGGTCCCTCTCTGTATCATGTGGTGTATTTGGAGTGAGCGAAACAATAGATGTTTCGAGGACTCCTCGAGGTCTATTGAGGAACTTCTCCACTTTTTTCTTTTTACCCTTTTCTCTTGGACAGTGGGCTGGCTGGCCCCGTGGGTGATCAGTTTTTCTGTTTTTCTCTCTCTTTTCCTATTCCCCCTAGCCTCCCTTTGTATACCCCCTGTGTACTAAGGGTTGCACCCCTCTGCGCCTTTAATATATTCTTCTGACTTATCAAAAAAAAAAAGAATAAAATATCCACCATGGGCACTTTTTGGTTCCTCATATTCTAAAGAAAGTGAACCTACATGTTACACAGTTGCATCCATGGATCCCAAATGGCGGCAAGCCATCATCCCTCAACTGATTCCACTGAACCAGGGCCACCCGCACGAACACATGGGATGACAACTCGTTCTCAACATGGTTTACTCTAGCCATGGCAACGTAATGATGGGAGAATAAAATATCCACCATGGGCACTTTTTGGTTCCTCACAGTCTGAAGAAAGTGAACCTACATGCTACACAGTTGCATCCATGGATCCCAAATGGCAGCAAGCCATGAATGAAGAATTTGATGCTCTTCTAAAAAACGGCACATGGTCTCTAGTAAACCAAACTCCATCCATGAACATTGTGAGCTCCAAGTGGGTATTTAGAATAAAGAGGAAAGCTGATGGGGGCATTGACAAATATAAAGCAAGACTTGTTGCTAAAGGTTTTCACCAACAACCAGTTATTGATTATGCTGAAACCTATAGCCCGATTGTAAAGCCTATCACCATCCAAACTGTGCTCACCATTGCTCTCATGGAAAACTGGAAGGTTCATCAAATAGATGTAAGTAATGCTTTTCTCCACGGTTTCATCAATGAAGACGTGTACATGGCCCCCCCCCCCCCCCCGTGGTACATCCATCCTATTTCACCTCATGCAGTTTGCAAGCTACACAAAGCTCTTTATGGACTCAAGCAAGCACCAAGGGCATGGTTCTCTCACCTAAGTAACCGGCTACAAGAGCTTCAATTTTGCTTCTCCAAATCTGACTCATCTTTATTTCTATACAGGAAAAATGGAGTAACAATTTATGTCCTAATCTATGTTGATGACATCATCATCACCAGCTCTCACACCGATGCTATCTCCAAACTCATCACTGATCTTCAACAGTCCTTTGCAATCAAGGATCTTGGGCCATTACATTTCTTTGTGGGAGTTGAAGCTACATGGACGGCTGATGGTCTTCATTTATCTCAGCAACGATACATACATGATTTGTTGTTCAAGACCAACATGCTCTTAGCAAAGCCTATCTCTTTTCCAATGTCAGCTTCATCAACTTTAAGCAAGTACGAGGGCCCAACAATCACTGATCCAACTATATTTCGTAGCACAGTGGGATCCCTACAATATATCTCCCTCACAAGGTCGGACCTCTCTTTTGCCATTAACATAGTGTCACAATTCATGCAAGATCCTTGTGAACCACACTGGGTTGCTATCAAACGAATATTGTGTTACCTCAAAGCCACAAGTGACCACGCATTCTTCATCTCCAAGTCATCTTCACGCCAACTGGTTGCTTACTCAGATTCCGATTGGGCTAGATGCCTTGATGATCGCTGTTCAACATCTGGATATTGCACCTTCCTCGGCAGTAACCTCATCTCATGGAGTTCCAAAAAGCAGCCTACAGTCTCCAGGTCTAGTACTAAATCTGAATACAGGCCTTAGCAAATGCCTTTGCAGAACTGGCCTGGATTGAGTCTCATTGGGTGAACATGGAGTCTCTTTACCTCATCCTCCAATTCTGCATTGTGATAATATTGGCACAATGTATCTCACTTCAAATCCAATGTTCCATGCTCGAACAAAGCACATTTCCATTGACTATCATTTTGTATGAGACAAAGTGGACTCCAAAATTCTAGACGTAAGATTCATTTCGGGAAAAGATCAAGTGGCAGACATTCTCACAAAGCCTTTAGTCTCCAAGAAGTTCACACTCCTAAAGTTCAATCTCAACGTTAGACCTCCACTGTCGAGATTGCAGGGGTGTATTAGACCTACTCAAACTCAAACTTCTAGAGATAATGCAGAGGATGATAAGCATGAAGAAGAAGGCTTATGATAGGACTCTAGTACTATCCTATAGTGTTTAAACTTGTATTGTATTGCAGAGTTTAAAGTCATATTGACTTGTAACTCTTTCTTGGCTATATATACAAACACTGTTGCATTAGTTGATGCAGGCAGCATTACACAAATTACTATAATCCTAGTTGGAAAAGAAATAAAATAAAACTCAAAACTCTTTTTATTTTTTTTCTTTTTTATTTTTTTATTTATCCTATTTCACGTCCTACATCATAACCAGCGATGAATATATATATAACATGCATTGAAAACATTTAAGTGTAGGGTTAGTAAGTTTATACTTACATTTTGGGTTTAAAACTCCTGAACTAAACTTTGAAATTCGTTTCACACTTCCTTTGCATTTACATTGTACCCCACAATTAGGTTCTAATTACCCTTTAAGACACTAGGACCTATAACGAACCCTAGGACCTTCGAACATCACGAAAATCCTTGAAAATGAAACCTAACTTTTTCTGTTTTGAATGAGCTTAGTTTATTGGGTATCGACCGAGGTTCATTGGAACCCTATTAGACTTAGGACCTGTTTGGGATTGCGTTTGAGGAGCCTAAGTTCGTTTGAAGAAAAAAGTTTTCATTTGGTAAAGAAATTAAAAGCATTTTTAAGGATCCAAAAAGCCTAAAAATAGCAAAAAAAACACTTTTGTCAAAAGCTTAAAAATGAAGCTTTTGCCAAAAAGCTCTTTTTGACTTAAAAGCTCTATTTTTCAAAGACAATCCCAAACATGCTCTTACTACTTTGAGCTCAGATGAATAGGAATCAACCGAGGTATTCCGTGACATTTTGTTTCGGGCTCGATTGACTAGCCTTTGATCGAGGGATTGACTGAGGCTTCTTGAGACCTACTATCACAAGCACGGTCGACTAAGGATGTATTGGCAACAATCCGAAATTTTTCAAAATTGCCTTGAAACCCCGTCTTTCGACCTCTTTTCACTTCAATAGGGCCGTAGACCTTGTATACAACATGTATACAACGATTTCTACCGATTGAAAACGTTGAAAAGTATCAAAATTTCAAATCTTAGAGAAAACACCTTAGATTTTATAAAAACTAATCTTGGGTAGCATAAGGACACATTTACACGTGTTTCTAAAGCACATGCGAGCCCTTTTTATTTAGTTTTTATGAAAATGACTTTAAAACATTTATCCTACCACAACTCAGGATAATAATTCAATTACTTTCGTGGCTATCACAATATTAGTAATATATTTCCTATAGTATAACTATATGTGCATATATACAACTTAACATTGACATTACAATGGCGTTATAACATAAGCATCAAATGGAAAGCGAGAGAGAATACCATTATATCTCTCATGCTTCACTACACTAGCACTACAACACTTCAGAATCCACTTCTGCAGAGCTTCGTCGCTCAGGAACCCTCTTTCACAATCCAACTCACATCCCTCAGTGTTTTTAGAGAGAGAATAGAGCTTTTTGAACAAGAAAACCCATTGACTTCGTACTCAATTTATAGATTTTCTCGAATTGCTATAGTGTTCAGTCAACTGGGGCATATTCTCAGTCAACTGGGCCTTTTCCAATCAAGCCCCTTGGTCTGTCACCACGTGTCTTGGTTGACCAAGTCATCATGACTCGCATTTAATGTGAGTCAAAGTGGGTCATGTCTGAGTCAGACTCAACCTAGAAGTGTAGGCTTAGTCAATTGGGTCTCAAAAGACCTGATTTTTCCTGCCAAAGATCATGAACTGCCATGTGTCCCAGTGTCTTGGTCGATTGGGGTATGTTGTAGAATCCCTAATTTGTCATTTTGACCTTGGTTTTTGCTCCATCGTTTTTGGGCACTCTTGTTCTTCATATTAAAGTATTTTAAGAAGAGGTCACTAGTTCGAATCCCCTTCCCCCCTTGTGCGGACGTGTCAAAAAAAAGAAAGTATTTTAAGGGTGTATTTAATGCACTTTAGTTTTAATTCAACATTCTGTTATGTGCATATATTTTATTTGGTAGTACATTTGGGCTAGCATTTTATTCTCCTCTATATGGTTTGATAATTTAGTTATCAAATCTCTAGGCTATTCTTTTCTTTTCTTTTTTCATAGGAATTAATTTCTTCCAAGGAAAAGGGGATCCAATCATGGGTGGTGTTTTTTGTGTGGACAATGGCTTAGGGAAAATATTGGCACCGGATAGTTTGAGAAAAAAGAATGTTGTGGTGGTGAAGTGCTGTTACTTGTGTAAGAAGAGTAGGGAGGACATTGATCACTTGTTAATTCATTGTGAAGTAGCAAGAGAGCTATGGAGCTCTATTCTTAATTTGTTTAGTTAGGGATGGACAAAATATCCTATTGCTGCCTACCGATCGATACCGAACCTCTATTGACCACCTACCAACTTCCTGCGCTCGGTAGATGGAATAAAAAAACTGTTTTGATGTTGGTTCGATTCGGTAGGAAATAGAATTTTTATTTTGTTGGTTAACCGAATCGAATTGACTTAATTGACAATTCGAATGGACTTGAATCACTTGTTTAGCTCTCAATAGTTTTTTGCATCACTTGTTTGGACCAAAGCGTGTCCAATAAACACTTGTATAGCCCAAAAAAACAACAGTTTGACCCAAAACAATTCGTTTTGGCCCATAAAATAAGGCTTGGCACAGCTAACCGACTTAACCGACCGACATTTAACCGAATTCACTGAGCCAACCGACTTAACCAAAATAGTTGAAATTTATACTTGTGGGTATGAAATCGGTTAATTAACCTACTTAACCGACTTTTTCGATTTAGCGGGCGAAAATACCCTTATTGTCACCAATTTAACCGATACCCAGCCTTATGTTTGGTGTTGATTGGGTTTTGCCTAGATGGGTGAACGATTTGTTTTTGACTTAGGGAGTGGTAATATTGTGGAAGTATGAATGTTGACTTCATTGTCTTTAATGCGGTGCCTTTGGATGAACGGAATGCTCGGAACTTGAAGATGTAGAGACTTGGATCATAGAGTTGCCAAAGATTATGTTCAACACTTTATAAACTTCAATATCAGCACATCATGGCTTGCTTGTTTCTATTTTTGTAGATTTTTTGAACTTTTTTTCATCCTTTTTTTTTTTTTTCCCTAATTATGGGTTTCTCTTGTATATTTCTTATGTACTGCACTTATAAAAAAAGGAATTAACTTGTTATGATACATCTATCTCAAAGTTCCAAACTTTCTGTGTATGCTAGAAAATTTTTGTTGCTTGTATATTGCGTTCTCATTATTCCTGCAGGTGCTTCATGTGGAAGTACTGATTTGGATACTATCCCCCCTGTGAGCAATGCATTGCAACCAAAAGTACAAAAAATATATCAAACTCCTCAGGTCAATGAAACTGCTTTACATGTCAACAATGATGATAGATCTAGAGGTAAGAAAAAAATTTCAATGCTCCAGGAAGTCTCAACCAAACATATCTTGGTTACAGAAATAATTTCCTTGTGTATTATGTGCAAAAATTATGAGGAGTCAGTAGACCATCTATTATTGCATTGCTGTCTTGTTCTTTGTATACTTCTTGACCCTCGTGTACTTGGCTGTGGCCTCTTGGTGTCTTTTTCAATGGAGCATTTTGTTAAAAGAAGAAAAAAAAATTGTACTCCTTTATGTTGGGTTATTGTTACAGATGTTTCTTGCATTGGTTTGTCCCACTTTGGGACTTCACTTATGTTTTGAACATGTTATTCTTTGGTTACATTATGAACGTACAACTTCCATTCTCCCTTGGATCATAGATATGCAACATTTGTACAAGAATCATCTTCAAAACTATGCTCAAAAGAGAAATCTCAGTCTACCTGTGTACTCTTGTGAACGCGAGGGGCCTCCTCATGCTAGTCGCTTCAAGTGTAAAGTCACAATCGATGGACAAACCTATGAGAGTCCGGAGTTCTTTGCCACTTTGAAGGATGCTGAACATGCAGCTGCAAAAGTTGCTTTAACTTCATTGTCACCAGATGGAGTTAAAGAGGCTAGTCTTCCATTTCCTCTTGCCATTTATATGACTTCTATGTGTATCTTTCAGAATTCTGTATTCACTGCATTTGCAATCTCTCTCTCTCTTTTTGTTTTTGTTTGTTTGTTTGTTTGGGTTTATTTATTTATTTTATTTTATTATAATTTTGATTTTTTTCATATGTTAGGATGATTTGAGACTTTACAAGAACCTTCTACAAGAGTTGGTCCAGAAAGAAGGTTTTCGCTTACCAGTTTATGATACAAACAGATCTGGTGAAACTCATGTACCAATTTTTGTTTCAACTGTGGAGATAGATGGAGAGATTTTTAAAGGACATGAAGCAGGAACCAAAAAGCAAGCAGAGATGAGTGCTGCAAAGGTTGCTTACACTACTTTGAAAGAGCGTAAGTGTACTTTTCTTTAGCAATATTAGTTTCAACATTGGTGTCAGCCTTGAGTAAACTTTTTGCTTTCGAATGCTTATGCTTAAATCATGGATATTGTCTTAAATTGAACCTGGGAGATACATATTGGGGCCATTTATCTTATAAACCTAAATTAGGGGTGTGCAAAACCCATCTACAACGCAAGTTGGTTGGCTTCCGAAAAAGGCGGGTTTGATGTTAGAAGCCATTTTTCAATTCCAACAAAAGTTTAGTAAGAAGTTGGAAGCCCAATAGTTCTTTTTGCCATTTTGATTTTAATGAGTTTTCCCTATGTCTAAACTGGTGTTGTTTTGGAGAAGCTATAAATTCTTTTTTCCCCAAAACCCTAGCTACGCCGTTTGTATTCCGATGTGGTCTCTCTCTCTCTCTCTCTAACCTTCTTGCTTTCCTAGATACCAAAAATATTTTTGACTACAAAAATATTCCATTGCTGGGATTCATTTCCTTATAAGCTTTCTAAGCCATCATTTGCTGTTCGTAGCAAGTTCTAATTGCTTCAATATTTTCCTCACTGCAATTCATACATGATGTCAGAATAGGTTAGGTTGAGCTTATGGTTAATCTTCAAGCTGACCTTGACAGCCCTGATCCTTTTGATAAGTGTGCTGCTAAAAAGGAAAAGTCCAATAAAGGGGCACAACACTAGCATACAGGAAGTTATGAGGGAACCACTCAAAAAGAAAAGCTAACATCTAAGATTCAAAGATCCAAAAACTCCCCTGAATTTGAGATGGAAAAGCAACTTGTAGCTGAAGTCCAATCACTGACAGAATGTGAAAACAGAAACCTCAACTTCATCAGGGAAATTCACATTTCTCAAATGTCTCTGCTTTCTCATCTCTACAAATGCACCACATGATACACAACTACCTTCCAAATGTCACTTCTTACAATGTCTTCTAAATTGCCCCTTCCAGCATGGCAACAAATCAACAACTGTGTTAGGCATAACCCATGAAATTACGAATTGGCCAAGCACCAACGACCACAATTCTCTAGCTACTAACAGTGAAGAAGAAGATGACGGCTGTCTGTCCACTTGATTTATACATGCGACAGCTCTACTACTATTATTCGAAGCTTCTGCAAATTATCCATAGATTAAATCTACTTTGTATCTTTGGACAACAGATTTTGTTTATTCTTTGGTGATTAGTTACCATGATTTCCTTGCTCTCTTTTCTTCTTTTAGTTGGGTGTTTTTTCATGCATATGTATCTGGGGGTGCCTTATGCTTTTTTTTTTGATAATTTGATTACTTATTGAAAAAAAAAACCCATCTTCTCTAATGCTGCTGTCCAAGTGAAAAATGCTACTGTAGACAGTGCTCTTTCCCCTGCTAATACAAGATGGGTGAGACTGCATAAAGGGGGCATATCAAAATTATAATTTGCATATTTTGCAAGTATGAAGATAAGATTTGTAATGCTTACCAATGAAGTACTCATATTTACATGTTGCTGTTATGACAGTCTCTGTTTCATATACAGGTTTTACTTTTTGAATGGGAGGGCTCTTGTAACTTTTTTTCAAGCTTGTGCTGCTTGCTAGTTATTATTTTTTGCATAATTTTGGCAAACCAATGGTGTACCCCATAAATTCAGTTGGCCTTTTGATCTAGTGCCTGGATTGTGGTACAAGGTAATATATCTGTAATTCATGACAACAAGCATCAACTTATGGGGAAACTTTTTCCAAATAATTGGTACTCGAATTCTTAGCTAAGCTACTACCCCTTCAAAAAAAAAAAAAAAAAAAGCTTGATTGGAGGGTTGATTCTTTTACATTCTGGTTGTGCTAGTTTTAAATCTTGAAGTGGCAGCTTAGTGATTGATCTTCAGAAGATTTAACTCTAACTCACTACTCAAACCTTAAGAAGAAAAAGTGATTAATATCAGCATGTAGGACTTAAGTGGGGCCAGAGAAGAAGGTGATTCAGACAATTGTTATGGGAAACAGTTCCAGAAATATTAATTTTCATAAACAAACATCCTGTAGTAAATTAATCTTGCAGAATATTCTGTGATGTCAGTTTTAATGACTTGTTAAGCATGAACATATCAGTGAAAAATATGAAAAGAAGAAAATGGTTGCATTAGGAACAACCATGATCCTTGATTTGCTTCCGTCATAGTATTTCATATACATTTTTCCTTCCTCTCAGGTAAGTCACGTCAGAGCCCTTTGATTTTGCGCCCTTCTCATCAAGAAGAAGCTCCTGAGTTCTCATCTTCTAGCTTGCGACCAAATTTTACTTCTGATCTGCAACAGCATATTGGAGCCAAAGCCCATGCCATGAGTATGAATCCATGCACCATTACTGAGGGACACGCTGAGGATAGAGGTGAAATTTTCTTAAGGCTGTTGACATTTTATTTTAATCCATATTACTATTTTGCTAGATCGTCATTGTCGGCATTATATTTGGTTTTTTCATTTTAATTAATTTCCCCTTTTTCCTCTTGCTGGGCTCATATTATTTGTAATTGATGGCTCCAGAGATGAATGCGATTGTCTGCTGTGGCAGTGGCACAACTCATCTTGCACTTAACTAGATCCAAAAGCACATTAATTGCCACAACTCATTAATGGTTGCATATTTTTAGCAGGCTATGTGTGTTCAATTGCACCTAAAGTTCATTAGCCTTGAATACATCTCTCTTGTTGGTAGGTAAATTAAAATACACTAATACCATTTTTGTCTCTAAGAGCCATCTCATCTGATTGATTACAGTAAGTGCCGAAGACAGCCGTTGTCGTCCCTCCAGTCTATCTTCAGGATCGGATTCCATTACGAGTAGCAGAGGTTCATCTTCATCCGACTCTTTAAATGCTTGTACACCGGACACAGTCTTCTCTGATATTCCTCGCATGTCTGAAAATGGCCTATCTCAACCTTCTTCACCTTCTGACTGCTCCACTAAGTTGGTTGTGGACTCAAGTCTTTTGCTGGCAGCTGGAATGAGTAGTAGCTCATCCCGCAGAAGGGTATGTGTTTACCCACGCATGCCAAACATGACAACTCCTAAGGGGTGCACCATATTGCCCAGGAGTGATGATAAATGGGTTGCTTACTCCCCAAACTGAGACACTAGCTTAGCTTGCGGGCTTATTATAATTACCAATTTTATTTCTAATGACTGACGTTAATGAACTCTCGGTTGCGCATGCCATATATCTAAATATATGATGATGTTGAAAGTAAATAAGAATTGGTAATGATGGATTTCACAGTAATCCGCTCTGGACAAGGATCTCCAACAATTTTTTGCCTAAATTACTAACAAATTGAGTAGCACATGTGAAAGAAGAGTGCACATGAGACGCGTTTGCCCGATTAAACAGCTGGGCTTTACTCGGGACAATCCAAAACTTACTTGAATAGGTGGGTTTTATGTAAGATTTTTCATGATGTGCTGCTCAACCACTTGCTTATCCTGTTAGAGTTCAATATCTACCTGTTGACTTGTAGTGCTGAGTTGGTACAACTGGAATAATGATGAGGATGTCTGCTGCATTCCCTTGTGCTGCTTAATTTAAACAGCCGTCAGGAATAGCAGTAACTTACTGTAATTATTA
Organism: Carpinus fangiana; assembly: GCA_006937295.1. Lineage (NCBI taxonomy): Eukaryota > Viridiplantae > Streptophyta > Magnoliopsida > Fagales > Betulaceae > Carpinus > Carpinus fangiana. The sequence goes on along the minus strand of CM017327.1, from coordinate 20,163,765 downwards.
TTATTATTATTATTATTTTGTAACTTTCTTAATGTAATTGTTCATATAATCAAGAGAAAAATATAAAAGTCCCTCAAATTAACACCTGTTTGCGATAGAGTTTTACAATGTTTAAAAGATACTAAAGTAGCCCATCAAATTATCAAAATGTATCAAAAAGACCACTTATTTATTTATTTATATATTTTTTTAATTTTTTATATTTTTATAATACCTCTATTATTTTAACAAATACAATAGGAAAAAAATATAAAATAGCCCCCAAACTACTAGCTAGTTGCAATTTGGCCCTCAAATGTTCAAATTGTAATAAAGTAGCCTCATGAAGTTTCAAAAAATGTCAAATTGGCCACTCCGTCAAACTTAACCGTCAAGTTGGATGGAAAAGGCATCATTTTTCGGACCTAAAGTTATTGAAATACCCTTGGTTGAAAAGAGAAAACAAACCCTCCTGGCCTTGTTTGTTAAACTCCCCACCATCCCCCCACATTTCACCACACTATTCATTTCATTTTTTCTCAAAAAAAAAAGACATCAAATCATTCATTTTTTATATCACATCATTTACTATTCAAATAAAAAAATGACTACAAAACAATTTTTTTTACTTTTCAATACCATTTTTTTCATTTTCACATATTAATCTTTTTTTTAAAAAAAAAAAAATTCATGAACAGTGTCATGTAAAAAGTTGTGGGGGAATGTGAGGGAGTTTGTTAATAGCATTAGCGGCTATGTTTACTAAAACCCCAAAAACATCCCAGGCTATACATTTCAAAATCAACTCCCAATATTTGTACTTTTTACATCACATTAATAATTTTTTTTTATTATTCAAATAAATAAAAAATCACTAAAAAACTTTTTTTTTTTTTTTTTAAAATTTTTCAAACAAAACATTCTTACCTTTTTTTTCCTCATATTTATTAAATCTACTATAATTCTGGTCCACTTCTTTTTTCAAGTTAATAAAAAATCACTAAAAAACAATTTTTTTTTTACTTTTTCAAACAAAACATTCTTCCTTTTTTTTTTTCCTCATATCAATTACATCTGCTACAATTTCGGTCTACTTTTTTCAAGTCCAATAGCGAACGTAGTCGCATGACTGTTTATCATATGACCATATGACTTGACTCACTTTGCATGTTGTTGAGTTTGAAATTGACAAGAGGGAGGTTTTTTTTTATTTTTTTTTTATTTTTACTTGTGTGCGCGGATATGGACAGACTTCACCTCATTTAGAATAATATTATTTAGTAGACTGTTATACAATAATCATACAATTTAATGTTAATAAAAAATCACTAAAAAACAATTTTTTTTTTACTTTTTCAAACAAAACATTCTTCCTTTTTTTTTTTCCTCATATGCTACAATTTCGGTCTACTTTTTTCAAGTCCAATAGCGAACGTAGTCGCATGACTGTTTATCATATGACCATATGACTTGACTCACTCTGCATGTTGTTGAGTTTGAAATTGACAAGAGGGAGGTTTTTTTTTTAATTTTTTTATTTTTACTTGTGTGCGCGGATATGGACAGACTTCACCTCATTTAGAATAATATTATTTAGTAGACTGTTATACAATAATCATACAATTTAATGATATAATAGTAAAAATCAATCTTTAGATTAAAAAAAAAATGTTAATTTTCACAATTATGTCATCTCAACCGTACAATAGTCTACTAAATAACATTATTAATGCTAAACCACGAGGGATAGCATGAAACCATTGATCCTACCAGTTTTTTGCTACTAGAATGGCCAGGATTTGCTTCAATCATTTGGCTGGAAAAAAGTGCATAAACGAATAAGACACAGTTTTCCTTTTTCCTTTCTCTCATACTAGCTCTAGCGAACCATAAAGGGCCATAGAGTAGATAAACAACTCTTAAAATACCAGTGCTTTCCAAAAAACATCATCTGTATAATAGACTTCTTATCATTCTAAGCAATTCAAATAAACATATGTACTTGAATAGCTAAGTAAGATGCAAGGACATTTCCAACATCAAATCTAGCAATTAACTAGAGTGTAATATAATTTAAGCTACAAAATTTCGTATGGTAAGAATGGGAACTCACATGAGGATTCCTTCAGCATTATTAAGGGCTTTCTTCACAATCTTAAACTTTTCTGTGATGGCTTTATTGGCCTTTACAACATACTCCTTGATGAAAAACTCAATGCCACGCCGAAGACTTTCAAGCTCGGGGGTGACTGCCACACGTGTGAATATGTTCCAAATAAGTTTATTGGGATGCTCAAAAAGGGCCTCAAATAGCATTCGGAAATGCATAATCCTTTTTGGGGTGAGCACCTTGATATCATCCAGTTCTGCAGACTTCAAAACTGAGAGGGAGAGGGTGAAAGAGGAAACCATCTCTGCTACAAATTTTGCAAGGTGCATTGACCTAATGAGCTGCATTGACTCCAGATCTTTGAAGTGGTCCCAAAGGCAAAACTGAGAAATTTTAACAGATGAAAAGATGATTATGAAAACGATAGGAAGAAAAACATCACTCAGAATGCACTATATTTTCAGAATGATAAAGAAATAAATTAAGACCAAAAAAAAAAAAAAAAACCGGATAGCACTTTTGAAAGAGTTTATAATGAATCAAAATTCATGGCATGTAAGCAGTAATGGCCCAACCCAATTTCAGACTTCAAAAATATAAACTGAAGTCGTAGCACAAGAATCAAAATAGCAACCACAAGAGAATTTTTTGCTTAGACATAATCTGACTATGTGCGAGGCTCTTTAGAAAGTGGTAGTAGATTCTAAATATGGTAGCTCGTGGGGTGAGTACAGTTCTATGATGTTAATGGGTCATATAGGGTTGGTCTTTGAAAAAATATTAAGAGACGCTGGAGGAACTTTTCTAGATATAATAGTTTTACAATGGGCAACGGTTCCAAGATTAGATTTGGCATGACATATGGTATTGGGGTCAGACCCTTAAGGTTTCTTTTATGGAGTTCTTCAGAATTGTTCGCTTTAAGGATGCTTTCGTGGCAGGAATTGACAGCTTTGTAGTGACTCTCATTAGTGGAATGTTAATTTATCATAGCGGCGCATGACTGAAAGGTGGATTTCATCACCTCGCCTTCAATTTGTTGTATTCCATCAAACTGAGACTTGACAAGAAAGACAAGCTTTGTTGGATCCCTTCCAAGAGAGGGTTATTTGATGTTAGATCATTCTATAATGTCATAATTCCCCATGACATTTCTCTTTTCCCTTGCAAGAGTATTTGGCAGCATAAAGTTCCATTGAGAATGGCTTTCTTCGCTTGATTAGCCATTTTAGGAAAGAGCCTCACTATAGAAAACTTAAGGAAGTGCGATCTCCTAATGGTAGATTGGTGTTGCATGTACAAGAAGGGCGGGGAAACTGTAAATTACCTTTTACTCCACTGAGAGATTACTAGTGGCTTATAGAATTCTGATTTGGTCTTTTTGGGTTAGAGTGGGTTATGCCTTGACGAGTGGTGGATATCAATGCATATTAAAGAGGACAATTCGATAGTGTTCAGAATGCAACATGTGGAAGATGACCCCACCTTACTTAATGTGGTGTATTTGGAGATAAAAGAAAAAGTTCAGAAAATCATGAGAGGACGATGGTAAAGCTAAAGGCCTTTTCCAAAACACTTTACCAATGGACAGCTGCCTACAATTGTCATGTTTCTATTTTTCTGATTTTCTTGATCTTGCCTATTTCTAGTTAGATGTTTCTGTTGTATTCTTTGTGTACTTGAGTTGTCATTTTGCTTTTTAATAAAATTTGTTTACTTATTAAAAAAAAAGTTGATATTAAAAAAGAACACAACTAATTCTATGGTCAACGAAGAGTGCACACGAATTATCTAAGATTACTGAGAAATTTGAGTCACAATTAGTTTCACAAATAGTTTGGCATCCTATGGAAATTGAATGGCTCCATTTTGATTTAGCAAAAGACCAGGCAAAATGAATGATAATGGCCACTTGTAAGGAAGAAATGAATAATCTGAAAAGTCATAATGAAATCTTGAAGTGTCTCACAAATAGTTCCCAATTAGGATGCATATTGCTATTGGTTTCTACTATTGATTATGCAAGGCTCAGTATAGCTTGGCTTTTGTTAAAATTTTCCTTCCACTTGATAAATAAAATGTAAATCTAAATAAGGGGCTGGGATTCTAGGGGTGCATAAAAGAGGAACCATGTTTAAAAAGGAAGAAATAATATATTCTCAAAGAGAAATGAAGTTTTTGTCATGCTTGCACAACTTGGAAGAAGTCAAGAAAAAAAGAGGGGGAGGGGGGGGGGGTCCATAAATGCCTATGAAATTTATAGAAAAAAGGTATTTGCCATGTTTTTCCCTTAAATTCTATACGAGAGTCATCTTAATCAAAATATAGAGAGAAATAACACCTGTAAAGTGAACTTGTGGTTTTTGTCATGCTCGCACAACTTGGAAGCCAGAACAGTGTAATACTTGTTAAACACTTTCTCTTGTAAACAACACTCTACAAGAACGCGCATGATCTCTCTGTCCTGCGAACAAATTGAAAGTCAAATGTCAGAAAATGAAAGAAGACGGTTAAAAAAGAGGAGGAAAAAATAAATAAATAAATAAAAGATCAAAAGGTACCCACCCGCTTCCCATGTAAATCCAACCTTAGAAGCTTCTCAAAAGCATCAATATAGTCCTCCCCACTCATGATTATGCAAAAGATTGCCTTTCTGGCATCTGTGTTCATCCTCTGTGCAGCAGCAAGCTGCAGCATTTTTTGGGCTTCAAGAACCTCTTTATCTATTGTGTTGGCTACCTCTTCAACCCTCTCCACTGTGGAAGCCATGTCACCAGACAACCACCATTGGCCCTTCTTATCAGGATCAAGAAGCTTGCTCCATTTGAGCCCTCTAATTAAAACGTCTTCGACTCTTAACTGAAAATAATAAAATATATATATATGAAAATAAAGAAATAACAAAGAATACTAAAATGTCACGTTAATCATATAAATGGAAAAGTTGACAACGTCTAAGAAACAACATTGAGACACTCATTGTTTCATAATCGGAAGGTTATCATAACTTCCTTGTATCCTTAGTGTCCATGAGCCATCCCCAATATCAAGACATCCTGGCATACATAATAGTCTACGAGGCTAATGAAAGATAGAAGGCACCTTAGAGTCATATACTCTAGTCAAAAGTTACCCTTTAGGGCCTTTCATTCCATTGAGCCAGCAAGTTTGTCAACTTCAACCAAAACATGTGAGGAAGTACGGGAGAGTTTTGGCTGATATAAGAGTAACGTATTGTACAGAGTTGTTTTTCATCGAGTAGTTTGTGGTTGGTTTTATGGTTTCAACCTCCAGTTGAAAGAAAACCCTTCGTAAGCTCCTCAACATCTTCGCAACCAGTGACAGACAAGATAAGTCTCACTTTGTTCATACATCACTTGAAAATATTTTGAAAATCAGAAGATACCACTAAAGATATACATTCATTCAATTGCAGCAGACAATAACCCGTAGGATAGATATATTACATAGCTTCTACTTTCTTTTGCTATTTTTTCACATGATTTTCTTTAACTGTAAAATACAAGTGTAACCCCTTTGTGTAAAAACATAGTGTATTGGGTAATAAGCTGAAACGTACCAACAAGCTTAATGGAATGTCTTAACTATGAATATGCAAATGAAAGAGAAATGGGGGTGAATCTCCTTCTGCCTTCATTCCATTCTTCAAAATATATTAGAAATGGGGTTCCACAATAGAGCTTATAAATTGATATCCGGTGGGAACATCTCACCTACAAGTTCTAGAAACTTCTAGAAGGAAACTCCTATCATTCTACCACTTCCCCCTCAAGCTAGAGCATATGCTAAATTTGGAATAAACAAACTCTAATACTTCCCCTCAAGTTGGAACATCTTAGAACACACAAACACAAACACAAAGACGAGCTTTATAAATAAACATTAACAAAAAAATAAAAGGGGGGAAATTAGCTTTTCCCCCTATGAACTACCACTCTCTCTCCATTTGCCCCCGTGAACTTACATTACAACCTCCATGAACTACCATTTCGTTACCAAAGACCTCCTACCATCAGTCAAAGACGTTAAGTCAAACGGACAACTATACTGTTCACGCTGACCGTCATGTTTGACGTCTTTGACAAACGGTAGGAGGTCATTGGTAACAAAATGGTAGTTCATAGGGGGTGTAATGTAAAATTGGTAGTTCATGGGGGCAAATGGAGAGAGTGGTAGTTCATGGGGGAAAAGCTAATTTCCCCAAAAAAAAAGCACTAAACCGAACATAAAAAAAGCAAAAATTCCACTAAAACACCTACACCAATAAAAAATTCTCAGAAAATGCTGACTCTGATCGGATCTTGCCACAAAACCAAGCAACCAGTCCGATCTCATTAGAACACTCAAAGATCCAGTTGGATCTCACTACAAAACACCAAAGCTGACCAGATCTTACTGGAAAACACAAGGCTTGTTGGATCTTGCCAACACTAAGGCCAGTCCAATCTCACTACAAAACACCATGGCCAATCAAATCTCACCACAAAACATAAAGGGTGGTTGGATCTCGCTGGAAACACAAATGGTGGTCGGATCTTGTCGGAAATGTGGTCTTAAAGCACCAAACTACACCAATATCAACACCACTGAAAACAAACAAACAAACTCAATTTTTCCTTCTTATTTTTTATTTATTTATTTTTTTTAATTTAGATCTCGCCACAGAACAAAAAGGGCAGTTGGATCTCGTAGCTGGATCTCACCGAAATTGCAAATGGCAGTCAAATCTTGCCGGAAACATGGTCTTAAAACACCAATATCGACAACACCGAAAACAAACTCATTTTTTCCTTTTTTTATGTGGGAGATTCTTTTTGGTCACCACACAACTCTTCTAGAGCTTCATTAAGACAGTTAGTGGCAAAGCCATGATTTTGGTTTAAAGGGGGCAATTTTTTTATTTTATTTTATTTTTTATGAATAAAAATAAATAAATTTAAACAAAATTATTAAAGAATATAACCAATGAAATAAATAAACAATTCAACAAAATTTAATTATTTTTTAAATATATAAATGTAACTTAGAATTTATTTTGTGACCTAGCGCATTAATTTATTTAATTGCCTTCTACGAGCCTTCATACTTTGAAATTGTTGTATGATTCTTCATTGCTGATAGTCTCGAATATATCTTTCTCAATGTACATAACTAGACAATCATTCACCCACTGATCTCCATTTGTTCACATAAACGATTTTTAACAATATTCATTGCTGAAAAGGCTTTTTCAAGAGCAATATAAATATAAAAGTTCGATTACATACCTGAAACGTTTTTGACAAATTTGGCTTCCTAGAAGAAATATATTGATCCCAAATCACACTCAGATAAGTCAAACCTCAATTATACTATTTGGCGAATTGCACTAGTATTTTATATATATACACACACACACAAAGGTGCAACCCTAATACAAAGAATGTATGCAAAAGAGTATATATATATAACACTAGTTCGATTTGCCAAACAATAAAATTGAGGTTTGACTTGTTTGGGTGCAATTTGCTATCAATGTATTTCTTCTAGGAAGCCAAATTTGTCAAAAATGTTTTAGGTATGTAATCGAACTTTTATATTTATATTGCTCTTGGAAAAACTTTTTCAGCAATGAATATTGTTAAAAATCGTTTACATGACCAAATGGAGATCAGTGGGTGAATGATTGTCTAATTATGTACATTCAGAAAGATATATTCAAGACTATTAGTAATGAAGAAATCATACAACAATTTCAAAGTATGAAGGCTCATAGAAGGCAATTGAATAATTTTTTTTTTTTGATAAGTCAAAAGGATTTTATTAAACAATAATTAATGCGCTAGGTCACAAAATAAATTGTAAGTTACATTTATATATTTTAAAAAATAATTAAGTTTTGTTGAATTGTTTATTTGTTTCATTGGTTTATTAATTTTTGTCTAACCTTTTTTTTCATTCATTAAAAAAAAACAAAAACTTTGCCCCTCCGAACCAAAATCCTAAATCCACCACTGTTTATAAGGTTTGAGGAAGGAAAGGCAAATTCAACGTTCACAGACAGGAAAAAAGAAGTTATCTATATGCTTTTTATACTAATATTACAATAAAAAGCATGCAGAAAACAAAAAAAAACAGCATTAGGCTGGCTGCATTTCTTGTATACTTTTTGTGTATGAGGGTTTTGCCTCTTCTTCCAATAAATTATTATTCATCCAAAAAAATAAAAAAAAGGCATGCAGAAAACAGCAATGGAGTTTTGACAGTGCTCAAAAAAGAATATCTAGTTAAAGATAAGGTTAGGCCTTTTGGACAAGGTCTTGAGTGAAGAGTCTGTAATGCAGTTTGATAAAGAAATATAAAAGCATAGCAATACAAAATCTTAGGTCTCACTAGAGCTTCTTATTTTTAAAGTGTCTCGCCCAGAAGACTTGATGGACACCATAATGAAAACACAAATAAGAGGGCAGAAATCTGCTAAGACTTTTCATTCAACAATTGTTTTAATGTTTTTGATTGGTAAATATCAATTTATTAAAAGCGCAAGGGGCACAACCCATGTACACAGGACGTATACAAAAAGAGCCCACTCATAAAAGCTTTTAATTAGAAAACAACGTGCAAAACTCTAGAAATTCCGCAAGAGTTGTAACAATTGTTTTAATGTTTCTAATAGACTAAACTATATAGAAGCAAAATACAGGAGAAAAGAAAAAAAAGAAGATTTTATAAAATACAAACTCCTAGCTAAACATCTTTCTTATTACTAAGATCCAAACAGGCAAAAACAACGTTCAAAAGACCTTGTTACCGAGTAGTACCAACTACGACAACAAATCATCAATGTTTCTATAATTATCACAATTCCTAAATTTAGAATATACTTTTTTTTTATAAGTAAATTTTTTGTCCCCATGAGGAAGGGAATGTGAGACTCGAATTAGTAACCTTTACTTCATAAGACGTAGTCTTAAGCCGATTGAGCTAGTCCTTAGGACGCAACAATAACTAGACGAAAAAGCATTCCAATATATATGTGCGCATGCATATTGATTGATTTAGGTCCAAGTAACACCAACTGTAACACTTCTATAATATAACATCAGTTAATAACTTCTAGAAAGATTACCATCGAACACACCTTTGGAATGTATGAACTCTTTTTTCTTTTGGATAAAAAATATATGAACTCCATATGCCTCCTATACTAGCCAAATACAACATAATCGGAAATTAAGAACTGCCAACATAACAAATCAATTTTGGATTGATTAGTAAATGACATCACGCTACGATAAATTTTACCATGCATAATAAGCATATGGAAGACAATCTACAGTGAACTAGACAATATTTTCTGATTGAAAGTTATTAATTGATGTAATATTGAAAGGTGGAACCAAACCCTATATATATACAGATGTATACATATATGCATAGATACACAAAGTTACTTAATGCCTTCATGTCTTTGGAGAGCAAGGAATTCAAGCACTTTGAGGGGCATGAGTCACCAATAGCGAGGCTGAAACCTTTGTTCTTGAGATCTCTTTATCATTAGACTGTGTGTCAACTCTCTTTTTTGAACATGCTGGAGTTCATTAGTCTTTGAATTGTGCAAGTTAGATTTTGCTTATGAGTCTTTCATGTTTCTTTTATACACAACCCGTGTACTACAATTGCACCCTTCACTGCACTTTTTTGAATGCAAGTGACTGCTTATAGAAAAAATATATATATTATTAGTTCTTTTTTTTTGATAAGTCAAAATATTATTAGTTCTTATTTTAATAGATTGTAAAATAAGATCCATACTTCAATCAAATGATTTGATCTCAAATACCCTCTCCTACTGATCTTTTTTTTTTCTTTTTTTTGAATAAGTAATGTTGAATAAAAGAGCGCAAAGGGGTGCAACCCTCTCCTACTGATCTTAGCTAGGATTTCATTTTGAATAACCTTCTGTAGACAATCCACAAATTTTTCTCTTTCTTACATTTCTTGAAGACACTCCACAAAGACACTTAAGAAAAAGATGATGAATAAAATGTTAAAAAGGTGAAATAATTAACTAGCAAGACCTTTTGTAGCCATTTCTTTATCCGCGTGTGATGAGCAGGATCCTCTTTAGGCCTTTTCTTGTTGTTCTTGATGTCCAATATGGTTTCAAGCATGAACTCCATCTGTAAGCATTATCAATTATAATATTTGTGAATCAGGCAAAAAAAAAAAAAAAAGACAGAGAGAGAGAGAGAGAGAACATTTTTCATAATAAAACTAAAAGTTCTATAAGCTTACTCTCTTGCCGTTTATTTTTTCCTGGCCATCTCCAGAGGAGGCCTTCAACTCATTCACCCTATTTTGAACACTCTGAATAAAATTTTTCATTGCAACAGGATCATCACTCCTTATTTTCATTCCACAGCCTATACAGTTGATAACAGTTCATGTCAGAAATGAGTAGCTGGTAGTAAAATGCTATTACAAAAGATAGAACAGTCATGCCATGCTACAAAATAATAACCATTTATGGAATATATACATAATGCTGATTTTTTAAGTATAAAATGAAATATCAAAATGCTTGAATTGCAAGCATTTGCCAAAAAGTGGATCCCCATTGATAAGAGTTTGAAGTTGATAGAATTCTGTCAACAATTTACAGAAGCCAAAAACCAGAAATGAGGAGACCAAATATCAAAAGTTCAAAGAGGCTTACATTGTAAAGTTGTCAAGATGGTAGAGACATCAATCTCTGTTAATCGCTTGCCCAACATTATCAAGAAGTCACATATTAAATCACTGGAAACAAGAAGTACAGCTCTTAGAATGGGCTGTTATAATTTAAGACACATACCAACTAAGAAAGATGTCAGTAAAATGCCTATACAAAGACACATCATTCATCAAGCAACTACTACATCGCACAAAGGTTGCACAAATTAGGGATTCAGCTACTCAAAAGTTGTTTCTGATGCAGAACATTTGAAACTCATAGATATATCATGCCACAACGTACTAAGAGGTATTGCTATCATTTCAACAAAAGAGCAGACGATAATTGCCAATTCATTCTTTTCTTCTTCAGTGAAATGAAGCAATTTCAGTAGTACTGTGTCATGGATTACCCAGCCACATGTCTTACCACAACCTAGTACTTTTAATGACTTTGAAACCGATTTCACATTATGTTCACATTATAAATATTGACACATGATAACCTGCGCAAGAGGCATATTGTGGTGGTTGAGTGGTATTGTATGTGCAAGAAGAGTGGGGAGTCTGTTGGTCATCTTTTGCTTCATTGCAAAGTGGCAGGCGCATTACATCTTTACATTGTTTAGGATAGAGTGGGTTGTGCCAAGGCGGATATTGGATTTGTTGATATGTTGGGTGTGGTCTAGTAAAGGAAATATGGAGGATGGCTCCGTTGTGCGCAATATGACATATTTGGAGGGAGAGAAACACACAGACATTTGAGGATGTTGAGCTTTTGATGGTTGAGTTGCGAAGGAATATGATTAATTTGTTGCATATGTGGATGGTGGCACATAATTGAGCGGATGTTCCTACTTCAGCTGATTTCATGAACTTATTTTATTCTTCTACCTCTTAGGGGCTCATCTTTTGTATACTTTCTGTGTGCTAAAGTTGCGCCCCTCTGCACTTTATTAATAATATTGAAATTACTTACTAAATAAATAAAAAAATTGCATATGTTCATCACATGATTCACTCCTTACCTAACGAAGCATGTATCTTGACATGTAATAGAAAGTTTTGATGAGCAGAAATATGGTCATCCCAACAATTATGGTCTCATCCAGCAGCCCACTTTATTTCACGTTATGAAGTAAGCTTTTGGAGTACTTCTAGTTTTTTTTTTTTTTTTTATTAACTTTATTACTCAAATATTTCTACAGAGTAGAGTGTTGAGGATAACACAGGTTACCTACCTTGAGCAAACTCCAAATATGTATAAATAGGAGAGCAAAAGAGTGACATTTCGCAAGGAAAGATTGTCTTCTCTGTGGTACTCATCCTGGGTACAAAGATAGACAATGTCTCAATACATGTTCTAAAATCTTAGCAAAGGCAACACTAAAACCATGAAATTCTCAAATGATTAAAACTCAAACAACTTGCAATTACAGTAATGTAATCAATTCCTGTATCTACGGCACACCTCAAAACATTTAGCAAGGGAAGCCATAAGCTTTGCGCCGAAGTCAATTCCAACTAAACATGTTATCCCTGCAACAAAAGCACCAAAAACAGCAGCATACCTACACAAAGAGCACACAGCTTATGACATGGACAAATAAAAGAAGAAAGGGAAAGCCTGATAAAAGGCCTAGTTTAATATCCACTTATGTACCAAATCTGACTATCACTAACACCCATTGTGAAATATTTTCAATTCATACAAGACCATGCAGCAAAATGGAACAAAATATTTTTTCAATTGTAACTGAAAGCTGCCATCTTGTAACTTGGATTAAAATATTCCACAGGGCCATAAAATAATAATAATAAATAAAAATAAAATAAAATAAAAAACTAAAAAACTAAAAAGAGACTCTTTATAAGCAAAGAAACATTCTTCTCTTAACCCCAAGGGGTTGGCCCAAGTGGTGAAGGCCTTGGTCTTGAGGGTTTGCTTCCTTCAAGGTCCAAGGTTCAATATCTCATGGGTGCAAACAATTCCTTGGGGTCACACCCCCTAGTGAAAAGCTAGTGACTTAACCAGTTCCGTGTAGGGAAACTTCCGAGGGTGCGGTGCACGGGACCAGAGTTTACTCTGCAGGGGTGGGTCCGAAGGGCCCTACCTTGGAGAGGTTCCTCGACATAAAAAAAAAAAAAAAAAACATTCACCCAGCAAAATACTTTTAATGGATATGGAATTCTAGACCTTGGACCAAAGAGGACCAGGAGGTTGATAGTGAATAGCTACAATTTTGAAATAAAATCAAGAGGCAAAGGCATCAAGACAGTTAAGGATAGAAAAAAATTTTGATTTTTTTTCTAAATGTACTGCCAAATCTACATTTTGAAGATGACAAAGTGAGAAGGGAAAACTAAGGAACTCTAGAGTTTCATTTGCAAAAGAGGAAAGGAGGGGAGCAAGGAATCTTTCATAGATAATAAAGATAACCAACCAAAACGATCTGACATGACTTAGGATGAATAAGTTACAATATCTGGCAAAGAGCAATCTAAGAGAACTAAAATGTTCAAAACAGAACTTCAAGGAATTCTTTAGATAGATAACATATTCAATGAACAAATAGACCATGGTTTTCCAATTCAATTTTTCCATTTGAAATGGACTCCACATTCTAGATCTACCTGTTTCAATCAAAAGGATATATCTTTCCAGTTGAGATATCACAAGATTCTTATCAATCATGAAAGTTTCTTTTTTAATAAGTAAAAGAAAAGATAAATGCACCAGCCAAGAAAGATTCTATTCAGATTTATTTGATCTTTCCCAATATTCAATCTGACAAACATGAAAGCGAATTGAAATGGTAAGCCTTCTCTATACTATTTCTCTTTTGCCTAAGGTCGAATGATGCTCTCTCTCTAATTATTTGTTTATGAGGACTAGAAGACCTATTATAGCTAAAATTTCAATCAAGACCTGCTACAGAGAAATTAAAAGGAGGGGTGCATTCGCACGAAAAGCAGATCCTTTGCAATGATGTTCAACAGATTCATTCCACAGATTCAATACCAACCCAGATGGACTATATATAAACACACACACACACACATATTCCAAATAAATGAATTGAATTTTCATGTGGAAGAAGTTAGGATAAAGAATACACAGCTAAGAAACAGAAATCAAAGTAATGCACATGCGCACGCACACACACACATATATTCCAAATAAATGAATTGAATTTTCATGTGGAAGAAGTTAGGATAAAGAATACACAGCTAAGAAACAGCAATCAAAGTAATGTGCGCACGCACATACACTCATATATATATATATATTCCAAATAAATGAATTCAATTTTCATGTGGAAGAAGTTGGTATAAAGAATACACAGCTAAGAAACAGAAATCAAAGTAATGAAATGAACACTCTCCAGGCAGATACACATGCACATATATATTCCAAATAAATGAATTGAATTTTCATGTGGAAGAAGCTAGGATAAAGAATACACCGCTAAGAAACAGAAATCAAAGTAATGAAATGAACACTCTCCAGGCAGCAATATGTACTTGATCATTATCAACTTGATTAAATTGGACATGGCGTCAATCAGAGCTTGGAGAAAGAGAGGCAGATGAAGAGAAAATAATAAACTCTTAACTGTTCATTGCCACGAGGACCTCCAGAACAAGATGCCAAAACCTCCTCGCTGATTATCTGTGAAGCAGCACTGCGAGCAATAGACTGCAGATGGGTTGAATCAGAGAGTAAAAGATGCAATTCTAGACCAACAACTGCATATAGATCTCACAGAAAAAATTATGGTGAAAAAGACCAGAACTAAAAGCAACTTTCAAGGTGCCAGATTAAGTGACTCCAAAGCAACTGCAGACTGCAGCTCCCAGAAGCAGTGTTCCACCAGGACAGGTCTTACGGGTCAGACATGTTTAAAATCAAACCATTTTTTGAATGATATCACTCTTCTAATTTTTGTTGGTGAAACTAGAAGCTAACCCCACCCTCTTCAACATCAGTGCCAGAGGAACTTATAGGACAAGTTTATCATCATAATGGTTGCAGTAATCATTTCAGATAATATACAGATCTCGAATACATGATCATTTCAGATAATATAGAGATCTCGAATACATGATAATGAACATTTAGAAAGAGTGTACATAAAACATTAAGGTATAAGAGGAATGGCATACAAGAAGGATTGTGGATATTTCCTCCGTCATTGACTCCACATTAGATTCAGACAATCTATTCAGAAGACCTGGAACAAGTTAAGGATAAGAAATTTAGAGAGCAATTAGAAGTTCAGCATTGAGGGTAAAAAAACCCTAGTTAAACATAAAATCACAGTTTTCATACCCCGCACATGTCTGCGTATTTTGGTATACTCTTCTGACTCATTTCCTGAACGACCTCTCAAATGAGGTACAACATATTTTCCATCTCCCTTCCCAGCAGGTGCCTTGGCAGAAACTTCTTTCGACAACACTTCTCCACCACAAGGCTCAACCGGATTCGATGCACCAATAGCTGTATCACCCACCTCATCACATTCTTGTCCTGGCTCTGACAACTTTCTTTTCTTACGCTTCTTCCTTGAAATCGCCTTAGCAGGACCTTCTTCTGACATGTACGCATCTAATATTTTCACTGGTTCAGACACTCCAACACTAGAGTCACCTGCAACATCACTTTCTAACCCTTGGTCCAATGACTTCCTCTTCTTCTTCTTCTTACTTTTAGAGCTGTTGTCAGAAAATTCCTCGGCACCTGGGAGTTCTTCCTGCCCAAAAGAATCAATAATAGATGGGATTCCTTTAAATAATGAATTGATGCCGTCGTCCTCTCCTCTTAATTTTCCAACCTTCACCTTGAGTTTCTTTGCAAGTTTCCTTTCCAATTCCAAATCCTCCTCCGCCAATACAGCAGAATTCTGCATTTCCATTTCAAGATACTCCTCAAATTTTGTCCCTTTCAAATTTCTTTTGGAACCCTTCTTTTCTTTCACCACCTTCGATGTAGTAGAACCATTAAATTCCGAAGACACCACCTTATCCTTAACCTCCATTGGCATGTTAGTTTTCTCCAAATTCTGATGTCTATCAGAGTTACCATTTGGTTGCAAAAATTCTCTCTTTTTTACATTGTGACCGAGCAAATTATTCGGTAATTTTACACTTTCTGAGTTTGAATTTTCAGACTTTTTCTTAAGCCTTTGATTTTCCTATAAGCAAAAAATTCACATTACACAGAAGAATAAACACCCGCATAAATATTCTCTGATTCCAAAGAAAAAAAAGTCAAAAATCAAAATAAAAATGGTTGGAAAGAAAGCAATAAAACAATGACAAATTATTTTACCTGATGTTGGAGCAGAGCTTGAAGTTTCTTCGCTTTCTTTTCTAACCGAGCCTCTTTTCGCCTTTCTCGGTGTGATTTCCCTTCCGATTTTTTCTCTGCAACATGATTAAAGAAAAAAACTAATACTACC
Source organism: Carpinus fangiana (assembly GCA_006937295.1). NCBI lineage: Eukaryota > Viridiplantae > Streptophyta > Magnoliopsida > Fagales > Betulaceae > Carpinus > Carpinus fangiana. The sequence goes on along the minus strand of CM017327.1, from coordinate 20,147,496 downwards.
TTCATCATTTCTGAAAAATCAAAGCAACATAGAAAATAGAACTCGGAGTTAATAATTAGAACCATAAGATGCTCACCCATGCTTCCTAATTAAGCTTCCCAAACTTGGCAACTGTAAAAAAAAATGCATGTTAAGCACATTGCTAGCATGAAAATTGTTATTACCGTATACAACAATGATGAACAATATAAAATTGAAAAGAGAGAAACTAGGAGAGTCGAGACACCGTTTTAACGGAGTTCAGCAATGTGCCTATGTCCATAAAGAGTGCAGTTGTATTTTGCTATTAATGATTCAGGTTTACATCATGACATATGAGAATAATTTCTATAAAGTCTTTGCACAAACCAAGGCTTTTGAGGCCTACAATAAGGGCATAACAAATCAGCACGAAATACCTAATTTAAATAAGCATAAACACCTTTTTTTTTTTACCAATGCCTCGTATGCGTAAAATAAAAATAAAAATAAAAATAAAATAAAATTCTACATTAAACTTTTCATATTTTTCTTCCCTATACCAACCCACCGCCGGCCAGCCACCATGCCAGAGATGACACCGGCTGGCCAGCCCAGACCTTGCACGCCAGATAAGTTCTCCGGTGCTCCTTCTCTCTCTCACCGGCACCGCGTAGAAGAAAAAGATGTCGTGCCCCCCTCTCTCTCCCTCTCTCTCTCTCACACACCGGCAGCAGAGAAATTTTTTCTCTGCTGCCAGTGCTCCCTACCTAGTGCCGGTGCTCCCACGCCACTCCCTCTCCCTCTCCCTCTCATTCGACCGCAATCTCCATATACCCGATATTATGGATGCAGAGAACCCCCTTGTAGACATGAGATCATTACCTAGTCTCTACCAATCTGTCACTAACATCCTTCTCAATGAAAATCTCTTCTTTTTCAGTCTTAAGCCTCAAGATAGATAGTACTAGGCATTGATGACTCAGATAAATCCCTTCGATAGACATGCAAACATATTCTGCAATTACCCCTTTTCTAGAACATCAATTTCCAAAATGTTTTTGAAGAGATAGAGCTCAGCCTTTGCAGACGAGAGAGAGAGACGAAGAGGGAGAACTCACCGGAGGTGGCTTGAAGAACTAGAGGTGATTCTTAGATTCCCGACGTGAGCGGGGGTGGAGTGGAGTGGCTTGGCGGGCGTCGTCTGTCCTCACCGCCAGCGTACTGGAGGGTTGCGGAGTGCTGGGGGGCGGCAGCGTATTGGGTTAATGAAGAGAGAGGTCGTTCATATTTTTTATTTTTTATTTTTTTAAGGGTAAAAATATTATAGTGAAAAATATATTTTAGCCCTCAAACTATCACATTTACGATTTAATCCGTTGATGTTCAAAATGTAATAAAGTTCATTAAAAAAAAAAATGTAATAAAGTAGACTCCAAATTATCAAAATATATAAAAAATGTCACTTATTTTTTTATATTCCTATAATACCCATATTCTTTCAACAAATAAAATAATAAAATAATTATAAAAAAATTAAACATTTTTTTTTTTAAAAAAAAAAAAACCAATTGCTAATAAATACAAAAAAAAAATGGAATAAATAAATAATTAGTTAATGTAGTCGGTCTAAATTACAAATGACTTCATGTCAAATTAAAGTAAAATCAATTAGCGAATAAAAAAAAATTAACAAAAATTGACTCTAGTGATTTTTTTTTTTTTGAATATCTCAAGAACCATACATTTAATTTTACTTTAATACGACATGAATAGTCACTGCAATTGGCATAAATTAGTCATTGTAGTTTGCCTAAATTATTTATTTATTCCAAAAAACTGTATTCTTTTTGTATTTATCAGCTCATTGATTTTTTTTGTATTTTTAAAAAATTGTTTTTTTTTACAATTATTTTATTATTTTATTTATTAAAAGAATATGGCTATTATAGGAATATAAAAAAAAAAATAAGTGGCCCTTTTGACACATTTTGGTAGTTTGAAGGGTTATTTTATTACATTTTGAACATTGTGGGCTATATTACAAACAGCTGATAGTTTGAGGGGTTTTTTTTATATTTTTTCCTATATTATAAGTCCTGAGTCAATGCGCCAAAATTTTTATTTCCTAAGTGTTTTTTTTTTTTTTTTTTTTTTAAATTTACTCTTTAAATCAATCGAAATGCCAATACAATTTCAATTGTCAATATATTCTAACCGCCGTTAGTCCCAATCAAAACGCACTGATTTATCACGTTAACATTTTAATTTTTTTTTAATTTAATTTAAAAATTAAATCTAAAATAAAATGAAATTAAAAAAAAAAATTCCATAGAGAGCGTTAAGGTGTGAAAAATTTTTCAAAGAGAGCCCGGATCTGAATTCGGGGTCTCTTGAGAAAAAAAAAAAAAAAAAAACCCAATATATGGTTGTTAGAAAGTTAGAAACCATTGATATTAGGGGTGAAGTAGCAGTTGCGGTTAGCGGTTAGCGGTTAGTGGCTAAAACCGCTAACCGCTAACCGTTAGCGGTTAACAGCCCGGTTAGTGGTAAACCGAATGCGGTTAACCGCTTTTTTACTAACTGTTTTTTATTGGATTTTTTTTGGCCGGTTTTGAGCTCACTTTAAACATTTTTTTTTTCCTCTTTCATGGCCATTTTAGTATTAAAAATTGTTGGTTTAAAGTAAGCATTATATGTTTGACCATTATATCAAAATCTTGTTGGTCACCTTCTAGAACATATAATATACAAATAAAATTACAACAAAATTATCGTTTTGGGTTAGAAAAAAACGAATATATAGAAGTGTAAAATTATATCATTTTCCACTTCTATATTATATAAATAATAAAAATATAAAACCCAAACAAAAGTAAAAGGTGGGGGGAATCAAAATTGAGACTCTTGAGTAAAAGAGGTGCACAATAACCACTAGGCTACAATAACTTATTGTTATTTATTATATGAAATATATATATAATATAAATATATATTATATTTTAAAAAAAAGGCGGTTAACAGTTAGCGGTTAGGCGGTTTTTCAAAATCCACTAATTGCTAACCGACTAAGCGGTTAGTGATTTTTACTAACCGCTTTCAAAGCGGTTTGCGGTTTGCGGTTTGCGGATGTGGTTAGGCGGTTTTAAATTTCACTCCTAATAGATATGTTCTTTTTTTGGGAAAATTCAATTTTAACCCCTAAAGTTTCAGTGGTTTTTCAATTTTAACCCAAAAGTTTAAAAAGTGGCAATGTACCCCCTTGAAGTTTCAAAATTTGGCAATTTTAACCCCCCGTTATTTTTTTCCGTCAAATTGGACAGAAAAGTATGAAATGACGAAACTGCCCTTAGGCTTTTTTTTTTTTAAAAAAAAAAAATTTCCGTCCATTTTAACGGAAAAAAACTAACGGGAGGTTAACATTGCAAGTTTTTGAAACTTCAGGGGGTGGATTGCAAATTTTTAAACTTTAAGGTTAAAATTGAAAAACCACTGAAACCTCAGGAGTTAAAACTGAATTTTCCCCTTCTCTTTTTTTTTTTTTATAATTATTTTTCATTGATCTGACCTTCATTTTCTTTTTCTTTTTCACCTGCTCCTCTTCCCTTCACATGTTTTTCAATTTTCACAGCAGGAAGAGTCGCTAAAGAAGTCAATTGCATCAACAGCTCCACCAGAGACAGTTATACATATTCATAACCCAATTGCTGCAAACTCAATCTTCTGTTTGTAAACCGGTAGAAAACCCAAAAAAGATTTCAAATTTCATAACTTATATTTGGGGAAAAAATCACTTTACCCCCTGAAATTTCAAGAATTTTTCAATTTGAACCCTAAAATTTTAAAATTGACAATTTACCCCCATAAAGTTTCAATTTAAACCCTTCGTTAATATTTCTGTCTAAATTTTTTTTATATTTACTATTGAGCCCAGTAAGAGAAGTCGAACCATAATAGGAGACTACAAAGACATCACATTGTAGTACTTTCAATGTAACGTCAAACTTTTCTCCCTCTGGTAATTGCAGTAGAGACCCTGAAATTGTAAATATATTTGAATTATCATATCTTAGTGTTTTATGGGATTGTGGAGAAGCAGATGCTGACGAAGGAAGTGGAGGAGAATTTGTTGGCGACTTTGTTAGTGGTGGCGGTTGATAAGTGCTAAAATATTCATATTTTAGCCCATTTGTTTTCGTTTGTTAAATTCTTAGTTGTGATATTTTGTTTTATTTTACTTTTATTTTTGTGTTTTATGTGTTTTTATAAGTTTTTGAAGAAAATGAATCAATTCTGAAAATTGGAGCATAAAAGGGTGATTTTGGGTGCATTCTATTAAAGTGATCACGCGCAAGAGACCTAGGCTCGAGCACACCAGCACTCAAGCGCCCAAGCCATGGATCGTGCGCAGCGTGCGCTCGCGCGTGTTAGAAGGAGGATCGAGCGCACTCACACGTCAAAGAAAAGTGTGACAGCTGACCCTATTATGGAAAGAGCCCTTAGGTTAAGTTTACGATTTCTTGGGTTTTTTAGAGGCTTTTAGGGTTCCCTTAAACTTTATAAATAGGCTTGTAAACACATAAAAACATACACATGCTCTAAGAGAAGAATTGACGGCTCTTCAAGGAAGCGTTTTTCGGGTTTATTCTTTCCCTTCTATTTTACTATTATGATAATGTTTAGCATCAAACTCATGTGTAACTAATTCTTTAGTAGGGCTGGATTGAAGCCCTAATTATATTTATTTAATATTTTAATATTAACGCCTTTGTGATAATCATATTGTGATGCTTAACTTGATTAATTCATGTTTTATCAAATTCCTTATATGAATGTGTTTGGCAAATATATACATGTAGTATGGATTTGTTATTTAAGTCATTAAGTCAATTTGGATAATCGAGTCATGGGCTTAATAAACTAACAAAAGAATCTTTTCACGGGTTCTTGGGTTAATCAACATGGAAAATCGGAAGTATACACCCATGTCCTAGAATCCATGTGTTTGTCTATTTCCATAGATTTATGTTTTCTTAAAGAATAACTTAGTATACACCCATGTTAAGTCCTTTAAGAAAGAAAAGAATTAGAGTATACATCCATGCCTAATTTGTTGCTTTGAAAAATCTATAGTTTAAGGAGTATACACCGTAACACTCTGGCTTACCAAGCAAGCCGTAGGTGAAATTATCTAAATTCTCACGTGACGCTATTACTTTTTCCTTACTAAATAACATAGCGGAAAAACCAACACTTGCTAATGACCAACATTTTTTTTTTTCTTTTCTTTTTATAACCAACACTTGCTAATAAATGCATATCAGAGCTTTTATTATACATTATTATGATATCACAACTTTTATCCCCAATAGAATGAGTCACAAACATCATAAATATAACTAGACTAACCATACTAACTTATGGCATGATAGCTCTTTAAAAGTAGAAGCCTTCTGCAAGCCTCAAAGGTAGAAGTCTAATCAGATGTACAGATCCTTAGCGACAGTCTTTACAGTGACATCAGTAGAATTATTATGGTTTTACAGGTAAAAGTGTGAGTCTACGATTCAATAAGTTCAATCAAATTGACCATATATAATGTGAGCCCATCTTTATTTGAAAATCAATCTTATCACCATTGTTTAGTAAACAACTATGTATGCAGGGTTTTCATAAATGAGTTTTTAATAAACATATGGCTGAATGATAAATCAAATGATAGATAATTTGATACATAGTAATAAATCGTAATAATATTTTTCTTGCATTTTCTTACTATATAATTACTTCACATTTCATAATATGAAGCAGTAAAATAGTTCATAACATAATGAGTAAAACATCAGTTAAAATCAGCATAATTTAATCATATAGCATTGCATAGCATAACATATCATCATGACAGTAAATGCATTTATACTCCCACTTATCTCCTGGAGTTTGCTAAGTGTTACCCACTTAACTGTAAGGTTGCTAATAATTTCTCCCTCTCATAGCTTTGAGGTGTTGAGCATGTAACCCCACTCAACCGCTAGGTTGTTAGGCAACTTTGTTTCCCCTTCCTAACATTTGGGTGTCAGGCGCATAATCCTAATCGTTGGGCTTTACATGCATAATATCATATTTTTCATATCGTTATTATTTTTGCAAATCTCATTTTCCTTCCAAAACTTTATTTCTTCTCATAAATCATTTCCTTTGGAAACACATCTTCATGTAAAATATTTCAAAATATATTCATATGTGTAATTAAAATAGTTAGGCTTAACAAAATATACTTAACATGCATTTGTAAAATAATGCAAAGTCAATAAGTTTGAACTTACCTTTTGAACTTAAAGTTCCTTATACAAAGTTTTCTTTGTTTGTACATTTTCTACATTAATATTGTATTTTTCACATTAGTATATATTTATTTTATTTTATTCCTAAGACTCATTTTAAATCCTAGGATTCATAAAATACCTCGAGAAACATTATTTTCATACTTTGTCCTTATCCTACAAATTTGGGCAGCATAGCGACGTAATTACAATATCTTGGTATCAATTGGGCATCATCATGAGATATCTAAACATCTTAATACTATTTGAGTATCATAACGACTATATAACATGTTTTCATATTTGTATACAGGCATTACTACAACATTAATGTAATATTTAATAAAAATTCTTAACATTACTTGTGCATCACAACGATGCTATTGTAAAATACCTATTAAAATTTAGGTAGTACAATGACACATTTGTAATATTTAAAAAGGATGATTGAATATAATACCCAAGATATTCAATCATACTTTCCCGAGCAATCATAACGACAAAATTTTAAATTCTAATAACTAAAATTGACATAAATTAGGGATAAAAAAATTATACATAGCATTTCCACTTGAAGTAGCTCCAAAGCTTTAAGTTCTAAAGCTAATGTTTCTATATACTAGTTTCTATTCGAAATCTCTGGGAGAAAGAGAGGGAGAATATATTGCTGTGATTTTGAAAAGCATACATTGCACGGCTATAGGCAGGACTCGAGGACAATGTTGAAATTAAATTAATAAAAGGCTGCTAGACAAAACAATACCTGATTGTCGCCAATAACATAAAACAAAGCTTAAACTGCCGCTAAAACTTAAAGCAACTTAGTATAATCGTTTTATTTGTGGGCGCCGAAATGGAGAGCATCTGAGAATATATATATATTTGCTTAAAGAGAGGTGCTGCTGTTCGGTCGGGGCAGAAATGAGGGTGTTTTTGCCACCAATCAAGAAGGTGACACCTCAGCTTATCATCTCAAACTTACATTTCTGAAAAACATTCAACTACACCTGATTATATCAAATTTAAGTTAAAAAATATATATTTTCTAAACAAAATTAAAAAGCCCCAAAGACCCAACACTTGCGCGACCCACACCACCGGAGACCCAACGCCGGCCCAACACCACTGCCGGAGACCTAACGCCGGAGCTCCATCGCTGGCCTAAACGTCATTGCCGGAGACCCAAGCAACCAGCCAATAGTCTGTCGCAGACCCGCACCACGCCACACTACCGTTCGTCGGAGCAACGCTGGCGCGACCCACACTGCCTGTTTTCGTCGTTCTTGGTTTCTCCAATCCCCTATTCTTTGGTTTTTTGGGTCTTTGGTTTTTCTTGGCAGGTTGCTGCTAATTTCCGTTGCCGATCTCCGGGTACCTCTTCATCGCCGCCATTCAACCTCGTACCTCGACTCCCGCTGTCCCCCCAGCCCGTCGCCTAGATTCTAATGCCTCAGAATACAAAGCCAGATCCAGGCTGGCGTGGAGCAGGGCAGCGGAAGATGACGGGGAGATGAGCTGCCGGGTGGTGAGATCGGTGAATGGGTATGTTGGAGGCTGGCTGGTGAAGGTGGGTCTGCACCGTGGATCTCACCGGAAGGTGGGTCTGCACTGTAGAGTCTGCATTGCACCGTGGGTCTGCACCCACGATCGGTGAGATTCATTCGTCGGTCGTGGGTCTGCACTGTACCTTCTTCCAGCCGTCTGCACTACGCGCACCTCTCTTCTTCCTTCTTCTCTTCCTTCTCTTCTTTCTCTCATTGGTATATTCTGGTGTGGGTACGTGCATTTTGTAAGTTAAAAGAAGCTGATTTGTCATGCTCTGGTTGGTGGGCGTAAATGAAGTCCTTTACGCAACGTCCGAACAGAAGATATACTCTTGCTTAAATAGGTGTGAACTCATTCAGGAGAGCTCTTACTATATTATTATTTTAATGTAACTTAACACTACTTAAATGAACTCTCCTTGACAGTTCTAATGCTTTCGTCACATTGGTAAATATTACATTAAACTAATTAAATCATTTGTCACATTAATACTATCATTGCTACTAACTTTTAGGCATCTAGTTAATCTAATTAGATAAATCTTGAATATCAGATAGTTCATGCAGCGAATCAAAGCTAACTCTAATTGTCCACTTCTTAAATTAAATTGATAACATAAAATTAGACATAAAATATATTTTCCTAATATATTTGATTTAACTTATGATTACAATTTATACTAAATCCTTCTTAGTCATTTTAAAAAATTCATCGGGTGTTACATACGCCCATGCCCTTAAGTTGGCAAATTTTAAGTGTTCATATTATGATTGGAGCATTGGCATATTGTGATATTATTTGAGCATGATTAGTGGTGGATATCAAAGCCTTACCTTTTTATCCTCATTAAATCAAACATCAATCCTTGTCTTGTTTTAATTATGAAATTAATTTTAAACATAATTTACGGTAATCTTCGTGGGAATGATCTTATACTTGCACTCTATACTTCTATTTTGAGCTTGTGCACTTGCAAGTTAAAGCGTAACAATTATTATCTATTAATTTAGGTAGTATTTGGCACAACAAGTTTTTGGCGTCGTTACCAGGGATTGCATTAAATTTTGTTTAAGACTATTTTCCTTTCGTTTGTTATTTTTAGTTTTTAGTTTTAATTTAGTTTTTTTTTTATTATTATAAAAATTAAATTTTCTCTATTTCGATTCTATTTTAGTTTTGCGGTTTTCTACTTTCTGTTCCTGTAATCAAGCTTAGACCGAGAACAATCGAGCGCACACTTGGAATTGATCGAGCGCACTGCGATCTAGCGCCCACTTGGGAGTAGGTGTGTAAATGAGCCGAGCTTGAGCAAGCTTCCTTTGTTTGGGCTCAGCTTGTTTAAATTTTACTCGAGCTCGAGCTCAAGCTCATAATAAGTCTATCTGAGCCAAGCCAGTTTGCGAGCTTGCTCTTATATTTAATTTATTTTTTAATTTTTAATTTTTATTATAAATTTAAACTTTAAGTATTCTTAAACGGCTCAAGAAGCTAGCTTGCATATGAGTATTTGCTTAGTCTGGTTAGCTGAGTATGAAGCTCGAGTCAATACAATAAGACATTTGATTTCAAAGAGAGAGGATATGCATCCTTTTATAAAAGGATGCATATTAGGAAAAAAAAAAAATCATCAATTTTTAATATTAATATGAGCAATTATGTGAACAACTATCAATTCGAACCTTATATGAGCTACTCACAAGCTTAGTCGAGGAGAGCCGAGCTTGCTTCGTTTAATATTCGAGCCAGGATTCATGTTCATGAAACTCTTCATTTAATATTTGAATCGAGCACGAGCCAAGCTTATGTGAGCTAAGCACAAGCTCGCTCGAGGCTTGCTCTCTTAACACCCCTACTTGGGAGCGATCGAGCGCATTGAGATCGAGTGCACACTTGGGAGCGATTGAGCGCAGTTCTAGGGAGCAACACTAAAGCTACTGTAACTGCAAATGCTGATCTTCTTCACGCAAGGGCTTAGACCTAACAACTCAACACTTGTTCCAATCAATTCAGAAATTGAGCGGACCATTTGACAAAGGCCTAGAGACAACCCCAAGACCAAAGAAGAAGAATTCAAGGAGGAAGAAGAACTCAAGGTTGAGGAACCAATGGTGGAACAGCTTATAAACTAATCACAACCAGTGAGACAACCTATGAAGCATGCCTACATTCCACAAAACCTTGACCAGCCATCATGCATTGCCTACTAGCCAGATGTACAGGGCACTTTCAATTTGTCCCCTCACCTACTCAACACCTTGACTTACTTCAGAGACACACTTAATGAGGATCAACACTTGCACATCAAGGAGTTCTTTGCTCTTTGTAAGACTCAGAACATTCAGGGTTTAACTCCAGAGGGAATCAGATTCACCATTTTTCCTTTTTCTTTAAAAGATAATGCTAAGTTGTGGTTAAATTCCTTGCCTACAGATTCTATTCATACTTGGGAAGAGTTAGCCACTAAATTCCTCAAGAAGTCTTTCCCAGCTCAAAAGACAAGGCAACTTAGAAGGGAGATTCAAACATTTCAACAGAGAGATGGAGATCTTTTCTTTGAAGCATGGGGTGTGACGACCCGCATGGGCAAATAAATTAACTAGTAATTGATCCCATGGCTCACCTCCCAGCCCTGCCTCTTGCGGAACAAGACTCAGGGATTTCAACCTTTCTCGTTGTAACGAGAAAGTTGCAGCGGAAGACTTTGCTAAGACTATAAGAATAAGAGATAGTAATCGAAACATCGTACAACATGCACCAGAGAAAATATAATAACAACAATGCCATCACATAGATAATCACCAAATGTACTAGTCATCAGACCATCATCAAGTAGGGAGTACAGACCAAAATAAAATAACATCATTGTTTTCAAAAGATCAATAGATCACGACCTAGACTTAAGCTTAAAAAGAGTTAGCGAAATCAGAACCCAGGCAGTGCCTCTATCCTCACACATGGTCCTAAGCCAAATGGGGTTTATGTTCTCAAAGATCATCCGTATAAAATCCTGAGCGATCACTCAAGTGAGCTTCGATGGCATCCTCTTCTAATGCAGCTAGACTGCACAAATAATCGTAATGATGGAGGGAAAACATAAATTAAAAGGTAAGTCTAAGACTTAGTGATTTTTAACGCAGATAATGCCAATGCCAGTTTAGTAATGAACTCAAATGTTTTATAAAGAAAATGATAGTTCCATCATGATAGTTTATATTATGAGTATTATATATATATAGTATATAGTATATGCATATGATACAAATAACAGTCATAGTTCAGCAGTATGGTATACCTGAGATATTACCGGTGCCTTAGCCATTGCACGCTATCGTACGTAACACTGGCGGTATGATCTAGTCCGACCTCGGGTTGCCCACATTGCTAATGACGTTCGTCCTGTAGTGACCGCTTGATAAGGCTACATCAGCCACGAACAACCATTGGAAGGCCCATATAAATCACACATTTGACCATAAAGCTAACATGTATAGATAGCCTATGGCCATTTAATCGCACGTACCGGTGTACCATGTCATATGATATAAATTATCTTGTCTGTATTTTACATGTATGTCTCTTTTACAAGTCCCACTTTATTAGCATTTTAGCACAACATTTTTCTCAAATGTCAGAGTTCATGTGCAACAAGTATAACAGTGAGAGTTGTGAAATATGCATGTTTCCTTGGAACACAAAATAGACGTGTAGTGCATGGAAACATCGAGCATTATGTGAGTTAAAACTCACCTAGGTCGAAAAGCGTCTACGAGTAATCCGATCGATCCGGGTTCTTCAAATATGTGGAAAACCTTCTATTTGTCCTACTTCTACTGAAACAACTTTAGGGCAAGGAAAACAGGAGCTATGGGATGGTTGGTGAAAGTAGGGTTCCTTATCACACTCTGGCCGTACGTCCTAGCTCGAGGCCGTACATCCACTGTGACACATTGAGCCGTACGTCCAGTCTCGAGACTGTACGTCCGCTCCGAGCTTTTTAGGGAGAACCTCATTTTCTCTCCACTGTTTGCCTATTCTCCGACTCCTAGGCTATTGCGAACACCCTAAGGCCTCTTAACTTAGATTAAAACCTCCATACAAAGTAACAACGCTAAGCTAACAAAATGCTAATCTAAACAAGATTTAAGGCATAACTAAGCTAACCACTACCACTAGCTACAACAAAACAACGATCGAGCAACATAATGACATATTTAAAAAGCTAAGGAACTGAATATTACCTCCTTGAAGCAAAACTTCAAGAGTTCCTCCTTAAGAAAGCTCCGAAACACACAAAGACCTTACAAACACTCACAAAACACACTCAAACACGCACTGGCAGCCTGGGGCCGTCTGAAAACTGTGAAAAAAGAAGGGAGTAGGGGCTATTTATAGGAGAGGGCTGCCACCAACTCTCTGAAAAGCAGCGGCTGTCCGTCCAACCCTAGTGTACGTTCGGTGGATTTTGCCCAGTGGTCCAAAGGCTGCCTCTTATGTTCAGATATTAACCAGGGGGTATTTCAAAAAGTAGTGTACGTCCGGTGGTCCTGCATATGTCTGCTGTACGATTTGCAGAGCGTACGTCTGGTGGTCCCTAATCGTACACCCGTACTAAAAATAGCAGCGTACGTCTGCTTGACCTAGCATACATCTGTACTACAGTCCAAATCACCCCTTAAGTGGTTTTAGTGACCCAAAGCCCAAATTCATCCCTTACCTAAGCTACTTATGCTTAGTTAATTATTTGGGTCACTACATTATCCCCTCCTTATAAAAATTTCATCCTCGAAATTTCTAGACATTAAGGTCATCAAGATCGTGCTCAGTAGGTTCTTGGGGCATCTCCTCCCATCCATTAACTGGCACTAAGTCATCTTTAAATAGTTGTGGAAAATCACCTCTTAAGTCATCGAGTGCGTCGTACTTGATGTTGCCTGATGCGAACCTCAATCGATACGCCATTGAGACCCAACAAACAATATTGGAATATAGATCCAAGAAAGCTAAAATTCAGATTTGATAGCAAACCCCGACCCAACGTTTATAATTGAAACGCGAACCAAAGGTATAGACAAGCAAACCTCGACCCAACGTTTATAAATAAAACGAGAACCAAAGGTATAGACAAGCAAACCTCGACCCAATGTTTATAAATAAAACGTGAACCAAAGGTATAAAGTAACAAAACCCCGACCCAATGATTATAAGAAAATCATGAACCGAAGGTATAAAGTTTGAACGCCACATGGAAGAATCATTGATAAGTTCATAGGTTCTTTGAAGAACTAATAGAAGAAGCAAAACCTCACATTTTTAATCTTTCATTTCATGTCCTTTTGCTACAATGAGTCCATGCTATTTATAATGCATGGTAGAAATAGGAATACAAATTACTAAAGGAAAATAATAAAAGACTAAATAATAGAATCCTAAAATTAAGGCTAATTTCGTATAAAATTAGTAGCTCTTCCAATCAAAGAAATCACGCCTATGGAATGTCTTGAATAAGTAAATCAATTAGCCATTAATTGGTATGGAATTGGAAAGGATTGAAATAGGGATGCCAATTAGTCATTTAATCCTTCTAATCAACCATTAATCAGCTAGCAATGTATCATTTAATGATGCTTGTTGATTCTCATCATAAACAAGCAAACCTCGACCCAACGTTTATAAAACATGAATCAAAGGTATAAAGTAACAAAACCCCGACCCAATGATTATAAGTAAATCATGAACCAAAGGTATAAAGTTTGTGAATGCCACGAGGAAGAATCCTTGATAAGTTTAGAGCTTCTTTGAAGAACTAATAGAAGAAGCAAAACCTCACATTTTTAATCTTTCATTTCATGTCCTTTTGCTACAATGAGTCCATGCTATTTATAATGCATGGTTGAAATAGGAATATAAATTACTAAAGGAAAATAATAAAAGACTAAATAATAGAACCCTAAAATTAAGGCTAATTTCATCTGAAATTAGCAGCTCTTCCAATCAAAGAAATCACGCCTATGGAATGTCTTGAATAGGTAAATCAATCAGCCATTAATTGGTATGGAATTGGAAAGGATTAAAATGGGGATGCCAATCAGTCATTTAATCCTTCTAATCAACAATTAATCAGCCAGCAATGGATCATTTAATGATGCTAGTTGATTCTCATCACATATAGGATTGCCTTACCCCCATACTTGGTTGGGACGCATGACATTTTTCATGTATCTATGCTGAGGAAGTACATTGCTAACCCTGATGTTTTTGTGGAATACGAGCCGTTGGAAATCCAAAAGGGTTTAACCTACGTTGAGGAAACTTTGAAGATCGTGGATAAAAAGAAGTAGGTGCTACGTACCAAGACGATTCCTATCATTAAGGTACTGTGGCGCAACCATGGAGTCGAGGAAGTATCGTGGGAAGCAGAGCACGACATGTAGAGTCGCTATCTGCATTTGTTTAAATGATTGTGTATGACTCTTTCTTTTAAGATTATACTTGCATAGTATATCTATTTCCATTTTGGGGAAGGAAATAATTGGCTAAGAAAGAGATGTTTTCTCTTCAAGATTATGGCACCTATACCAATCAGCCCAGACTGCATGTGGAGCTACTCCTTTTGTGAGTTGATGGACCTAGGAGTAGAGATTGAAGATGATTGATATAGTGTGGGCAACCCAAGAAAGCTAAAATTCAGATTTGATAGCAAACCCCGACCCAACGTTTATAATTGAAACACGAACCAAAGGTATAGACAAGCAAACCTCGACCCAACGTTTATAAATAAAACGCGAACCAAAGGTAAAGACAAGCAAACCTCGACCCAACATTTATAAATAAAACACGAACCAAAGGTATAAAGTAACAAAACCCTGACCCAATGATTATAATTTTATAAGTAAATCATGAACCGAAGGTATAAAATTTGAACACCACAAGGAAGAATCCTTGATAAATTCAAAGGTTCTTTGAAGAACCAATAGAAGAAGCAAAACCTTTTAATCTTTCATTTCATGTCCTTTTGCTACAATGAGTCCATGCTATTTATAATGCATGGTTGAAATAGGAATACAAATTACTAAAGGAAAATAATAAAAGACTAAATAATAGAATCTTAAAATTAAGGCTAATCCTTTTGTATTAGCCTTAAACGCGTTTCAAGAGGACGAATCCTTTTGAAGAGAGGGGGAATGATGAGAATCAACAAGCATTATTAAATGATTCATTGCTGCCTGATTAATGGTTGATTAGAAGGATTAAATGACTGATTGGCATCCCTATTTCAGTCCTTTCCAATTCCATACCAATTAATAGTTGATTGATTTACCTATTCAAGACATTCCATAGGAGTGATTTTTTTTTTTTTTTGACATGTCCACACAAGAGGGGGGGACATGTCAAAAAAAAAAAAAATGATAGGCGTGATTTCTTTGATCGGAAGAGCTGCTAATTTTAGACGAAATTAGCCTTAATTTTAGGATTCTATTATTTAGTCTTTTATTATTTTTCTGTAGTAATTTGTATTCCTATTTCAACCATGCATTATAAATAGCATGGACTCATTGTAGCAAAAGGACATGAAATGAAAGATTAAAAATGTGAGGTTTTGCTTCTTCTATTGGTTCTTTAAAGAACCTTTGAACTTATCAAGGATTCTTCCTTGTGGCATTCAAACTTTATACCTTCGGTTCATGATTTACTTATAATAATTGGGTCGGGGTTTTGTTACTTTATACCTTTGGTTCGCGTTTTATTTATAAATGTTGGGTCGAGGTTTGCTTGTTTATACCTTTGGTTCGCATTTTATTTATAAACGTTGGGTCGAGGTTTGCTTGTCTATACCTTTGGTTCGCGTTTCAATTATAAACGTTGCGTCAGGGTTTGCTATCGAATCTGAATTTTAGATTTCTTGGGTCTATATTCCAATATTGTTTGTTGGGTCTCAATGGTGTATCGACTGAGGTTCATAACGCTCCGTTGGGAGTCCATTCGCACCCCGACCGGACGTTATGTTAAATTTATGTTTTTGTTTTGTGTCCCGTCCGGACGTCCATATGTCCCCTTCGGACGCGTAGCCACATATGCTTTATTTAATTATCTTTATTTTGTTATTTTATTAGGTTTAGGGTTTGAGGGGGTATTTATGTCATATTTTACTAAGATTAGGGTTTTGGGCTATAAATATATGCTTATAGCCTCCAAGAAATTAGTTGTTGTTTATTATCGATTCTTATTAATGAGAATTACTCGGAGTTGAGTTTTAATCTTCTTTTCCTTCAAAACCTAGAGAGTGTCAAGCTTTTCAAGAAGAATTCTTAGATCATTGATATACTTAAGATCTAGAATTAGTTATCTGCTGCTTTATTATTGTTCTTCGCTACAGCCCACTAAATCGCGCTGCATCACCAGTTGAGTGTATGATGACCCCGATAGGTAAGTCAATTAACTAGTAATTGATCCCAAGGCTCGCCTCCCAGGCCTATCCCCCATGGGATAAGACTCAGGGATTTCAACCTTTCTCGTCATAACGAGAAAGCTGTAGTGGAAGACTTTACTAAGACTATGGGGACAAGAGATAATAAATTGACATTCACACAACATGCACCAAAGAAAATATAGCAACATCATCATCATCACCACATAGATAATCATCAAAATGTACTGGTCATCAGACCATCACAAGTAGAGGGGTACAAACCATAACAACATAATAAACATTGTTCTAAAAAAGGATAAACAGGTTAAAGCCTAGATCAAAGCTTAAGTAGAGCTAATGAGATCAAAATCTCGATCATATCTACACGAACAATCCCTCCATCCTCCCACATGGTTCTCAGCCAAATGGGATCCATATCTTAAAAAATCATGCGGATCAAGTCCTGAGCTATCACCCAAGTCGGCTCCTGTGGCATCCTCGCCTAGGATAGCTAAACCGCGCAAGTATATGTAATGAAGGGGGAAAACATAAATAAAAAGGGTAAGTCTAGGACTTAGTGATTCTTAACACAAATAATGCCTATGTCAGTTTAGTAATGAACTCTAATGTTTTTATAAAACAAATGACAGTTCCATCATGACAGTTTATATTAGGTGTGATATAGATATATATACTATCTGCATATGATACAAAGTAACAATTATAGTTCAACAATATCGTCTGCTCGAGATATTATTCATTTTTAGTAGGGTTGGCGCTATCCCAAGAGACCTGTAGTACAATGCCGGTGCCCCAGCCATTGCACATTACCGTACATAACACTAACGGCACGACCGAGTCCAACCTCGGGTGGCCCACATTACTAATGATGTCCGTCCTATAGTGACCACCCTTTAAGGTTGTGCTAGCCACAAACAACCATTGGATTCAAGGCCCATATAATTCACACATTTGACCATAAAGCTAACATGTATAGTAAGCCCACAGTCATTATACCACACATACCGATGTACCATGTCTTACGATGCAAATTATCTTGTTTGTATTTTACATGCATGTTCTTTTTACAAGTCTCACTTTATTAACATATTCAGCACTACGTTTTCTCAAAATGCTAGAGTTCATGTGCAACAAGTATAAACTGTGAGAGTTGTAAATATACATGTTTTCTTGGTACATAAAATAAACGTGTAGTGCATGGAAAATAACATCGAGCATTATGTGAGTTAAAACTCACCTTGGTCGAATAATGTCGCCTTGAATTCCGAACGATCTGGGTTCTCCAAATCTGTGGAAAACCTTCGATTAATTCTATTCCTACTAAAAACAACTATAGAATAAGGAAAACATAAGCTATGGGATGGTTTGGTGAAAATAAAGTCCCCTGTCACACTCTAGACCGTACGTCTGGCTCAGGGTCATATGTCCGCTGTGACACTTCAGACCGTACGTTTGCTTCGAGGTTTTCAGGGAGAACCTCATTTTCTCCACTTGTCCTTAAACTCCAAACCCACTCCTAAGCCTACCAAAGGCCTTTTTAAGTCGAAATAAAATCTCCATGCAACGTTATCATGATAAGTTAACAAAACGATAACATAAACAAGATTTAAAGCATAACTAAGCTAAAACTACGACTAGCAACGGAAGAAAAAAATCGAGCAGCATAACAACGTAATTAAAGAGGTAGGTAACCAAGCATTACCTCCTTGAAGCGAAACTTCAAGAGTTCCTCCTCCGGCAACACCGAAACACACAAAACACTCACAAACACTCACAAAACAGTTTATTGGCAGCCTTTGGGGCGAAGAAGGGCGTGAGAAATCTGAAGGGGTGTAGGGGTATTTATAGCCAAGGGGCTCTACCAACTCCTTAGAAAAGTAGTGGGTGTCCGCCATCCTTAAAGTATGTCCGGCACTTTTACATAGCGGTCCAAAGATTATCTCATACATTTAGGTATTAACTAGAGGGTATTTCAAAAAGTAGCGTACGTTCGTGTACTATTTGCAGAGTGTATGTCTGGTGGTCCCCACACGTATGTTCATATTACAAACAATAGCGTACGCCCAATGTTTCTCCGTACGTCCGTTAGACCTAGCGTACGTCCTTCCCAAAAGTCCAAATTAACCCCCTTAACTAAGCTACTCATGCCTAGTTAATTATTTGGGTCACTACATTCTCTCCTCCTTATAAAAATTTCGTCCTTGAAATTTCTAGACAAATACCAAAAGAACAGCACTTAAGGAGGAATAGAATGCTACCTTCCGTCTGTAGAGTCATCGGTATCGTCCTCAGTAGGTTCTTGGGCTATCTCCTCCCATCCATTAACTAGCACTACATCGTCTTCAAACAACTGTAAAAAATGACCTCGTAAGTCATTGAGCACGTCGTACTCGATGTTGCCAACACTATACCAATCTTTATCAATCTATACTCCTAATTTCATCAGCTCACAAAATGTGACGCCATGCCTGATGGGAAAATCAATAGCTAGTAATTGATCCCACGACGCATCATCCCAGCCATGTCCCTCACAGAACAAGACCTCCAGAAATTTACTTTCCTCGTCGTAATGAGAAAACTGCAGCGGAAGACTTTACTAAGACTATGGGATGAAGAGATAGTAATGAAACATCACATAGCAATACCACATATAAAGTGCTACGTCATCATAATATCAGAAATAGTCATCAAATGTACTGGTCATCAGACCATCATCAGGAAAATAGATACAACCTAAATGACAAACGTCAACATAGTTCACAAAAGATCAACAGATCAAAGCCTAAACTTAAGCTTAAGAAAGGCTAATGAAATCAAAATCTCTATCATGTCTGCACCGGCAGATCCTCCTGTCTCCCACATCGAACACAACCAATTAGGGTCCATGTCTTCAAAGATCACACGGATCAAGTCCTGAGCTAGCACCCAAGTTTGCTCCGACAACATCCTCTTCTAAAGTGGCTAAACCGTATAATAATCGTAATGGGAGATGAAACATAAAGGAAAAGGGTAAGTTCAAGACTTAGTATTTTTTAACATAGATAATACCCATGCCAGTTTAGTAATGAACTCAGATGTTTAATAAGCAAAAGCAAATCCATCA
This sequence comes from Carpinus fangiana, assembly GCA_006937295.1. Classification (NCBI taxonomy): domain Eukaryota; kingdom Viridiplantae; phylum Streptophyta; class Magnoliopsida; order Fagales; family Betulaceae; genus Carpinus; species Carpinus fangiana. The sequence continues at coordinate 20,128,139 of CM017327.1, read as the reverse complement.
TGACAACTTATTTTATACGTGATATTTATATATAAAATGGTATATGCATATGATGTAAACAGTCATAGTTCAACAGTATAGTCTATCTGAGATATTACCCATTCTCAACAGGGTTGATGCTGTCCTGGGGGACCTATAATACAATGCTAGTGCCCTAGCCATTGCACAACATATCGTACGTAACATTAGTGTCACGATCGAGTCCGATTTTGAATGGCCCATACCAACTAATGATGTCCGTCCTATAGTGACCGAACCATTAGGAATGGTTGCACCAAGGTCACGAAACCAATGGATCTAAAGCCCCGTATAACACATACATTAGACCATAAAGCTAACATATATAGTAAACCCATGGCCAATACTACCGCATGTACCGGTGTACCATGTCATACGATGCAAATTATCTTGTCTGTATTTTACATGCATATCATTTTACAAGTCTCACTTGGTTAACATGTTCAGCACAACGTTTTTCTCAAAATGTCAGAGTTCATGTGCAATAAGTATAAACTGTGATAGTTGTAAAATATGCATATTTTCTTGATACACAAAATAGATGTGTAGTGCATGGAAAATAGCAATAAGCATTATGTGAGTTAAAACTCACCTGGATTGAAAAGCGTCTCTGAATACTCCGAAAGATCCGGGTTCTCCAAATCTGTGAAAAACCTTCTATTAGTCTTAATTCCACTAAAACAACTCTAAAGTAAGGAAAATAGGAGCTATGGGATTGTTAGTGAAAATAGGGTTTTCTTGTCACACACTGACCATACGTCCGGGCTCGGGGCCGTACGTCCACCGTGTCATAACGGGTCGTATGTCCGGTCACGATACCGTACTTCCGCTATGTGGGTCCTTAGGGAGAACCTCATTTTCTCTCCACTGTCTGCCTATTTTCCGATTCCTAGGATTACTAGAAATACCCTAAAGCCTTCTAGTCTAGTTTACAACCTCCATGTAACGTAAAAACGCTAAGCTAACAAAAATGCTAACCCAAACGGGATTTAAAGCGTAACTAAGCTAGCAATTACAACTAACATAAAACGAGCAGCATAACGACGTATTTAAAAAGCTAAGGATCGAACGTTACCTCCTTGAAACAAAACCGCAAGAGTTTCGCTTCACGAACGTTCCGAAACACGCAAACATCTCACACACGCTCACAAAACACACTCAAAACACTTTGGAAACACTCTAGGAACACTCTGGCAGCCTGGGGGCATCTTAAACTTGTGCAAAACACGAAAAGGGTTGGGGGTATTTATAAGCCCAAAAAGCAGTGGACGTCCGGCCAAGGGGCGTACGTCTTGTGGTTCTTGCCCAGTGGTTCAAAGGCTGCCTCATACGTCCATGCATTAACTAGAGGGTATTCCAAAAAGTAGCGTACGTCCGGTGGTCCCACGTACGTCCGCCTATATGGTTTGCGGAGCATACGTCAGGTAGTCCCCTCTATATGTCCGCACTACAGATAGTAGCGTACATCTGTCAGACCTAGCATACGTCCACCCAGAAATTCAAATTGCCCTTCTAGTGTCCTTAGTGACCCAAAGCCCAAATTAACTCCCCCAACTAAGCTACTTACGCCTAGTTAATAATTTGGGTCATTACACAAAAGAAGTAGTTCCACACGCAGTCCGGGTCGATCGGTATAGGTGCCATAATCTTGTAAGGAAAACAACTCTTTCTTAGGCAACTATTCTGCTGCCCAAAACGGAAATAGGTATACTACCCAAGTATAATATTGAAGAAAAGAGTCATACACAGTCATTCAAACAAATGTGGATAACGACTCTGCATGTCCTACTTTGCTTCCCACAAAGCTTCCTTGACTCCATGGTTAAGCCACAGTACCTTGACGACAGGAATCGTTTTCGTATGTAGCACTTGCTTTATCTTATCCACAATCTTCATTGGTTCCTCGATTTAGGTTAATCCCTCATAGATTCCCAATGGCTCGTATTTCATAATTACATCGGGATTAGCGATGTATTTCTTTAGCATTGACACATGGAAAACATCATGCGTTCTAACCAAGTCTGGGGGTAAGGCAATCCTATATGCCAACTTCCCTACTCTTTGAGTGATCTCAAACAGTTCGATAAAGCAGGGGTTGAGCTTCCCCTTCTTTTCAAACTGCATCACTCTCCTCACCGGTGATATCTTGAGGAACACAAGATCCTTTACTTCGAACTCCAACGGTCTTCTTCTACTAACGACATAACTCTTTTGCCGACTCTAAGCTACATTCATTCTTTCCTTGATGATGAGCACCTTGTCAAGAGTGTCCTAAATCAGTTTTGGCCCTAAGTCTACCTCTCACCGATGTTGTCCCAATACAATGGCGACTAAAACTTACATCCATAAAGTGCTTCATACGGCGGCATCCCAATAGTTGCCTGATAGCTGTTGTTGTAGGCAAACTCGATCAAAGGTAGGTACTGAACCCAACTACCCTTGAAATTCAACACATAAGCCCGTAACATATCCTCTAGAATCTGATTAGTCTGCTCAGACTAACCATCAGTCTAGGGATGAAAATGGTACTGAACGTCAACTCCGTCCCCATTTCCTTCTGAAGACTTTGCCAGAACCTCGAAGTAAAATGAGAGTCTCTATTCGAAACGATTGCCTATGGCACACCATGCAAACAGACTATATTTGGAACATATAGTCTAGCCAACTTATCCATCGGATCCTTAACCTTCATTGGAATGAAGTGAGCATTTTTCATGAGACAATCAATGACCACCCAAATGGAATCTTCTCATGTGGGTGCCTTGGGTAACTCCAAAATAAAGTCCATAGCAATCTCATCCCACTTCCACTTTGGTATAAGCAACAGTTTGAGCATCCCTGCCAGACTCTGATGCTTTGCCTTTACTTGTTGGTAGGTTGAACATTGCTCTACAAACCTCGCAATATCCCGCTTCATATTGTTCCACCAATATGACCCCTTAACGTCCTGATACATCTTAGTACCACTAAGATGTACAGTGTATGGGGAATGATGAGCCTTGCTCATTATCTCCTTTCTCAATCCTCCGCTCTTTGAAACACACACTTGCTTAAAATGGGTGAGCAACCCATCATCCTTAAGACAAAACTCCTTCGCCTTCCCTTCTGCAAGCAAGAGCTTGATCTTAGCACACTTAGGGTCCTCCAACTGAGGGGCTTTAATCCTTGCAAGCAATTCTATAATACCCCGATAAAAAAATAACCCTTGTATTTTCCAATAATTTCTCTTTGCAAAAAAGGTTAAGGAGTTTTTGAAAATTTGTTTTAAACAAGGACCCAGACCTTTCATGGTAACCTGGTAAAAACCCTAAAATCCCTTAGAAAATAGAAGCTAAAACACTAACCCTCTAGAGTGGATGTACGCTAGGGTTAGCAGACGTTCGTCCCTATTTCTAGCATGGACGTACGTGGGGGGACCATCGGATGTACGCTTTGCAAATAGTACACGGACGTATGCGGGACCACACAAATGTATGCTATTTTTTGAAATACCCTTTGGATAATACCTAATCGTACGATGCACCTTTTGGACTACTGTACAAACAGTACTGGACGTATGCTAGGGTTAGCAGATGTCTGCTGCTTTTTCAGAGAGTTGGTGGCGACCTTCCCCTATAAATACCCATCAACCCTACTCGATTTCCCATCCCATTTCAGTCTCTTGGCATGTCCTTAGGCCGCCAGAATCTTGTGAGAGTGTGTTCTTGAGAGTTGTGAGTTTGAAGGAGTTTTATGAGGAGAAACCCATGTCTTTGCTTGGTTTTGAGGTAACCCCTGCCTACCCTACCTATTTAGCATTGTTTCATTTCCTAATCTATGTTTCAACAAGTTTTCCAAAGAGTTTATTAATCATTTCCTTAAAAGTGTTAGTGTTTTCAAAATAACCTTTTTAGTTTCATGTTGTTAATACTTCTACGTTGCATGTGCTTATTTTCTAGCTTAGAGGAGGTATAGAAGCCTATAAATACCCTAGGAATCATGTACTATTTGAATCTTAAGCAATGGACTTAACTCACTGAGCGGACGTACGCCATCAGGGCCGGACGTACGGTCAGTAGACAGAGCACCAGTTTTAAGTTTCATAGGTGTACGCTTTAGCTTAGCCATATTTTTGGGTTAAATAAGGCTTAGAATAACGGTGTCATGTATCTGTTATAATAGAATTTATCCATGTTGGAGGAATCACTCGAATGTGTGAGGTAAGTAGACACTTATAACCCTTTTTACTTAAAACGTGGGATATGTCAGTTGACTGCCCACAAGTATGATATAAGCATGCCTACTTTTGTAAATACTTGGTAATTACATTATAAATTGATTGTTAAGATGCATCGTATAACATGGTACATCAGTACGTGCAGTATAAACAGCCATGGGCTTACTATATAGACTTTATACTATGGTAAAATGTGTGTGTTATACTATTATATGGGGGTTTTGGATCCAATGGTTTTGTGACCAAGGTGCAGCCATTTCCAATGGATGGTCACTATAGGATGGACATTATTAGTGGTGTGGGCCACTCGAGGTCGGACTTAATCGTGCCGCTAGTGTTATGTACTGTAGTGTGCAATAGTTGGGGCATCGGCATTGTACTACAGGTCCCTTGGGACAGCACCAACCCTGTTGAGAAGGGGTGAAAATATTGAGTAGACCATATATGAGAGTTATGACCTATAAAGCATTAATCTTTCATGCATTAAAATATTTAGGTAATTATCACCGGTAGTACACCATAATCTTTAAAAACTCGAAACCCTTCTAAATGGTGTATTAACGAAGATAATTCCCCTTTTTGATTCTTACTCAAATTGCACGTTTACTTTCGTTTAATCAGGCTCATGTCAAACTTATGTTGTAAGGTTTACTTACTAAGTCTTTCGACTAACGCTGTTGCTACCCTTTTAGGGAATTTGACTCTACACTCTAGGAGTGACACGGTTGCTGCTACCCGATTGGCTTAGGACTTACTTAATAATTCAGGGTTTGTGATCATTATTATATAGTTGCTCCATGTCTTTGTTTTGGTGATATATAGTTAACTCAGATTTATCTCACCTTCCTATGCATTTACTCTAATGATGCTAGAGGGGTGATTCCCCATTGAGTCACAAGTTGGCTTATCTAGGGTAATTGCCAATAACTCTGCCAAATTAGCCAAGGCTAATTTTGGGGGCGTTACAAGTTCTGGCTGAACCATCAGGTTAGCTAGGTGTGCAGGCGTACCTTCTCCTACTACCTCAAATCCCAGTGAATTCCTTTATCAACTGGGGTTGAGATATCCCAAGAGCGGCAAGCTCCACTGTTGATTTCATGCTCAACGAGTCTGCTACTATGTTAGCCTTGCCAGGATGATAAATGATCTCACAATCGTAATCCTTGATTAGTTCTAACCACCTCCTCTGCCTCATGTTAAGCTTCTTTTGAGAGAAGAAGTACTTCAAACTCTTGTGGTCCGTGTAGAACTCGCACTTCTCATCATACAAATAGTGCCTCCAAATCTTCAAAGCGAACATGACTGCAGCCAACTCCAAGTCGTGTGTAGGATAGTTATGCTCGTAGGGCTTCAGCTGAGGTGAAGCGTAGGCAATAACATTGCCATTTTGCATAAGCATGCACCCTAAACCCTTCTTAGAGGCATTGCTATACACTACGAAATTACCAAATTTTGTAGTCAATGCCAACTGATAAGCGCTGAATGTTGCACATTCAAGCCCCTTAACTCGCATATGCTAATTCCTTAGCATTGTTATTTGTTTGATTTTACTTTGTTTTTCAGTTTTAGGTCAAATGCAAGAGTTCCATTGGAAATTGGGCTAAAAGGGACAAATTGGCATCATTCTGTAGCTGTGAACGATCACAGCTGCACTTGTGATCGATCGCACCTGTGATCAATCACCCAAAGCCTAGGATCAATCGCAATTGCGATCGATCACATACCCTGGTGATCGATCGCACTCGGGAGTGCACAACACGGAAGTCGCTTTTTGACTGCGAAAACTTGGTTTTTAGTCTCCTAATTAGACTAGGAGACTGACCTATGACTGTAATTAGGGTTTTAGGTTTTCTAGGGTTTTCTAGTCCCTATAAATAGGCTCTTAAACATTGTAAAAGAGGGCCATTTCCTGAGAGTGAAATTCAGAACTTGTCTGTGGAGCTTAGAAGATTATGAGCGGCTAAAACCCCTTAGTGGGGTACCGATGTAACCCTTTCCAAGCACAATGGTGATTGTATTTGATTTTATTTAATTCAATTTATGTATGTTGATTGCATAATTGTGAGGATTGCAACTCTAAAATTCTGTTCTTAATATTCAATGCAATTGTTATTCAATTCAAAGCCAATATTTGCGAAATTCTATTCTTGTCTTAGAAATTATTTTGCCTATATTGAACTCAAATCAACCTTATTTTCTGTGATTATAAGATTGATGGTTATGCAATGGGTTTTAATAGACATATGATTAATAGAATTAAGATAGGCCATGCCTAGGGAAGACGGCTCGTACTACACCCTAGTTTAGTATAATTTAGGTAGACGATCCGTGCCAACTGAAGATGGGTTATGCTATTCCATTGATTGTATGAAACGTATTAAGGGATTTTATAGTTTATGCATAGGGAAGACGGGTCGTGCTGCATCTTAGTGGTAGGTAGACGATTCGTGCCAACCAAAGATAGATTATCCTTATCCCTTGGTATTGTATTTCTTGCTTTCTTATAACATGCATATTCTGAGTTTCTGGAATCAAACATGGTTACCATTGTTGTGCGGATTGTGGTGAAGTCGGTACCTTACTTCTCTCTCTCATATATTTACTCTTAATCTTATGTTTACTTTTATGCACTTCAAATTCACAAACAATCAACTCTCTTTTGTTAATTAGGTTAAAAATAGTCTTTTGAATTTAGTAACGAAACCCCTACAGTCTTTGAGGTTCGACACCCTTAATATAGCCCTATCCTACGGGATTCGTTCTATTGCGAGTGGTATTTTTATTATTGATAATTTTGGTCACAAAATTACCACATCACCAACACTGGAGCAGTTACCAAGCGCCTCTTCAGCTATTGGAAACTATGCTCACACTCGTCCATCCAAACGTAGCGAGCTTTCTTCTTAGTCAAGGCAATGAGTGGTGCCGACAGCTTCGAGAAACCTTCGATGAAGTGTCGATAATAACTAGCGAGTCCTAAGAAACTCCATACTTCGAACACGCTCATTGGTCTCGACCACTCCACAACCACCTTCACCTTCTCCGGGTCAACCACTACACCTTCTCTAGAAATCATGTGCCCGAGGAAAGACACACTATCCAGCCAAAACTCACACTTCTCAAGTTTTGAATAGAGCTACTCTCTTCGAAGACTCTCTAATGCCTTCAGTAGATGCTCCTCATGCTCCTCCGACGTCTTCGAGTAGATTAGGATGTCGTCAATAAAGATAATGATGAACTGATCCAAGTAGTCATGAAAGACTCTGTTCATCGTGTCCATAAAGATAGCTAGTGCATTAGTGAGTACAAAGGACATAACTAAGAACTCGTAATGTCTATAACGAGTCTTGAAGGTTGTTTTAGGAATGTCCTCTTCCTTCACCCTTACTTGGTGATAGCCTGAGCGCAAATCGATCTTGGAAAACACATGCGCCCCTTGCAGCTGATCCAACAGATCGTCAATCCTTGGCAAAGGATACTTATTCTTGATCGTCACCTTGTTCCGTTCACTATAGTCAATGCACATCCGCATTGACCCGTCTTTCTTCTTCAAGAACAACACCGGCACTCCCCAAGGTGATGAACTAGGGCGGATAAATCCTTTATCTAGGTGTTCTTGGAGCTGTTCCTTTAGCTCTTTCAATTCTGACGGAGCCATCCTATACGTTGCCTTGGAAATAGGATTAGTGCCTGGCATGCACTTTTTCCCAAACTCCACCTTCCTCTGTGGTGGTAACCTAGAATAGTCTGTTGAGAAGACATTTGGATACTCTTGCACCATAGGAAAATCTTGCAGGTCCTTCTTCTCCTCCCTCGCTGAAGCAACGATGAATGCCAAAAATGCTTGCCTTCCTTTGATGATAAGCTTCCTGGCCCAAACGGCCAAAATTGTTGGACGTAAAGACCTCACTCATGATCCAACGTACGTCATTTCTCCTTCTCCCTATGGCTTAAGAGTAACTTGCTTCCGAGCACAGTCGATAATCGCCGAGTGCCTCGCCAACCAATCCATTTCAAGAATAATGTCGTAACTAAACATAGGGAGAACAACTAAGTTTGTGGAAAGTACACTTCCACAAATGCTAACAGGGCATTTGCAAACTACATGCTTACAGACCACAGTTTTCCCTACGGGAGTAGTTACAGCTAAACCAGGTTCCAAAGTTCGTACTATAAGTCTAGACAACTTTACGAACATAATAGATATAAAAGAGTGGGTAGCCCCTAAATAAAAAAAAACTGAAGCTTCAAATCCAAGTATAGGGGTATTTCCTATCCTCCTTCCGATCCTCCTTGAATAAGCATGTAAACTCGAGCTGGTGCCAAAGGTTTCTGAGCAACTCCCTAGCCCATACAATCCTTGCTAAAGTGATCGAACTGGCCTCACCGGTAACAAGTCCCAGTTGCCATCTTGTAGGGTCCCTAGTGAACTCAGTTACACTTCCTACACAGTTTCGATGTCTAACTCCTTGGCAGCAAAACTGGAGGGTTACCAAAGGTACGTACTTTTGACCTCTGAGGTAGAAAACTCTCCATGGCCATCCTTTTAGCTAGCCTAGCCTCACCGGCTGAAACACCAGATCCTTGTGGCTTCCTTTTCTAATCCGCGTACTCAACTGCATTCTCTTTCTGACTCTCCTCATAGATCGAAGCTTGATCGACTAACTGGGAGAAGTCTCGGATGTCAAAACAACTCATTATGATCTGAATGCAAGAATTCAGACCCCTCTCAAACTTCTTTGCCTTCTTTTCCTCATTCAGGATAAGGTACATGCCAAAATGCGACAGCTGCAAAAAATTTGTGGCATACTTGATCATTATCATCCCTCCTTGGACCAATTTCAAAACTCTTGTGCTTTTGCTTTCTGCACGACTTGGTGAAAGAAGTGCCGGTTGAACTCGTGTTTGAAGACATCCTAAGAAATGGCAGTCTCCGATCCCAAGTCAGCGACAAGCACAACTTTCTTGTCCTACCACCAGCGCTTGGCCTTTCTCATTAGCTTATAAGCAGTATAAGCCACCTTCTGCTCATTTGTACATCCAGTAGTAGCTAACAATTCCTCCATCTCATTCAGCCAATTCTCAACGCTGATGTGATCGCCCCTTCCATCAAAACTCGTCGAGTGATGACTACAAAAATCCTTCAAAGAACACCCAGTACCTTAAACTAGCTATCTTACGAGCCTATCACAATCTAAGGCAGACAACAACTGGCCAATCGTGTCCATCACTTGACTTCCCGAGGGTGCCATTTCATACATTGGGATGTCCATCGGCTTGGGGTGAACATTACCCTCAAGGCTTCCGATCTCCAGCGCGTTAGGTCCGGTTGCAGGGTTCCTTTAGGGTGGTATGCTTTGCAATGAAGAGCAGAGTTAGAACCGACTCTTCTAGAACCAAGCGACCAAATCTAAAGGCTAAGCCCTAATTGTCTATCTAGCCTAATCTCTAGTGCGATCATGGCCTAAGTTCTCTTTCCCTTTATCCTACAGTCTTTCAGAGCACAAAGCTCTCATGGCTCACCTCCTAGCCCTATCCCTCACGGGACAAGAATCAAGGATTTCAACCTTTCTCATCGTAACGAGAAAGCTACAGCGGAAGACTTTACTAAGACTATGGGGATAAGAGATAATAAATTGACATTCACACAACATGTACCAAAGAAAATATAGCAACATCATCATCATCACCACATAGATAATCATCAAAATGTACTGGTCATCAGACCATCATCAAGTAGGGGGGATCAAACCATAACAACATAATAAACATTGTTCTAAAAAGGATCAACAGATCAAAGCCTAGATCTAAGCTCAAGCAGAGCTAATGAGATCAGAATCTCGATCATATCTGCGCGAGCAGTCTCTCCATCCTCCGACATGGTTCTTAGCCAAATGAGATCCATATCCTCAAAAATCACGCCGATCAAGTCCTGAGCAATCTCCCAAGTCAGCTCCCATGGCATCCTCGCCTAGGGTAGCTAAATCACACAAGTGTACGTAATGAAGGGGGAAAACATAAATAAAAGGGGTAAGTCCAAGACTTAGTTATTCTTAACACAAATAATGCACATGCCAGTTTAGTAATGAACTCTGATACTTTTGTAAAACAGATGATAGTTCCATTATGACAGTTTATATTATGCGTGATATAGATATATATAATATCTGCATATGATATAAAGTAACAGTCATAGTTCAACCGTATAGTCTACCCGAGATATTACCCCTTCTTGTAGTGACTGCCCTTTAAGGCTGCACCAGCTACGAACAACCATTGGATCTAAGGCCCACATAATTAACACATTTGACCACAAAACTAACATGTATAGTAAGCCCACGACCATTATACCGTATGTACCGTTGTACTATGTCTTACGATGTAAATTATCTTGTCTGTATTTTACATGCATGTTCTTTTTACAAGTCTCACTTTATTAACATATTTATCACAACCTTTTCTCAAAATGTTAGAGTTCATGTGTAATAAGTATAAACTGTGAGAGTTGTAAATATGCATGTTTTCTTGGTAGATAAAATAAACGTGTAGTGCATGGAAAATAACATCGAGCATTATGTGAATTAAAACTCACCTAGGTCGAATAATGTCTCCGAGAATTTCGAACGATTCGGGTTCTCCAAATATGTGGAAAACCTTCTATTAGTCCTATTCCTACTAAAACAACTCTAGAATAAGGAAAATAGGAGTTATGGGATGGCTTGGTGAAAATAAAGTCCTCTGTCACACTTTGGACCATATGTCCGGGCTCGAGGACATACGTCTGCTGTGACAATTCAGACCATACTTCCGGTCTCGAGACCGTACGTCTGCTCCCCACTCGTTCTCCTAACCTCCAAACCCACTCCTAAACTTACCAAAGGGCTTCCTAAGTCGAAATAAAACCTTCATGCAACGTGATCATGCTAAGTTAACATAACGCTAACCTAAAGAAGATTTAAGGCATAACTAAGCTAAAACTATGACTAGCAACGCAAGACAAAAATCGAGCAGTATAACGACATAATTAAAGAGCTAGGTAACTGAATATTACTTCCTTGAAGCGAAACTTCGAGAGTTCCTCCTTCGGCAACACCAAAACATACAAAGCACTCACAAACACTCACAAAACAGTCTACTGGTAGCCTGGGGGCAAAGAAGGGCGTGTGAAATCTGAAGGGGGGTAAGGGTATTTATAGCTGAGGGGCTCTACCAACTTCTCAAAAAAGTAGCGGACGTCCGCCAATCCTAGCATACATTTGGCACTTTTACACAATGGTCCAAAGCCTGTCTCATATGTTCAGGTATTAATCGGGGGTATTTCAAAAAGTAGTGTACGTTCGTATGGTCCTGTGTACGTATGTGTAATATTTACAGAGCGTACGTCCAGTGGTCCCCGCACGAATGTCCACAATACAAATAACAGCGTACATCCACTAGACCTAGCGTACGTTCGTCTCAAAAGTCCAAATTACCCTTCAAGTGTCCTTAGTGACCCAAAGCCCAAATTAACCCCCTTAACTAAGCTACTCATGCTTAGTTAATTATTTGGGTCACTATAGAGCACTCGTGTATAGTTCACAAAATTCCAAAAGAGTTTACAGTACGATTTCATAAGGGTGGTGTGAGGTTTAGATGAGCACTCGGTGTGATCCCTTGGACGAGCGCTTGTCCAATGAGGGTGGTCTTGGGCTTTTGTTTACAAAAAGGCCCTAAGGGCTTGGGCCCATCAAGGAGGGCCTAGGTCTTACTGTTTTGGGCTAGTTTAGAAGCTAATAACTTGTTGTGTAAGGAGTCAAAACTCTTTTTAAAATGATTTAAAAAGTCGGGGTAAGCTAATAACTTGGCGAGGCCCTCTAGGGGTGGCCAAGACCACCCTCGATTCCCATAAGGACCCATAACCACCCCCAAGTGCCATGGGACTGCCACCCCCAAAGGCAATGGCGAGACCCTTTAGGGGTGGCCCCCAAGTGCCTATTGTGGGTGGCTGACCACCCACACATTCAACCATTTTTTCTTTTTTTCTTATCTTTTTTAATTTGAGTTTTGGAAAAGTTAGAAAATGAAAGTTTATAAGGATCGTGTTCTACCTCTAACAACCAAATATTCAAAAGTAAGCAACTAAGTCATTTCAACAAACACGAAAGATGCACAATGGAAACAAAAAGAACAAAACAACCACAACACAAGATTAGTTTACGAAGTGGAAAACCCTTGAGCACCTCAAGGTAAAAAGCACTTCGAGCAGCCAAACCAAGGAAACTACTAAAAGAAGACTCACAGCTACAGAATCGACAATACCAACACCCTTGAGCACTTCTAAACTTAGTAAGAATGACAAACCTCTTAGTTTGTCTCCATTGTGACCATTTTCAAACAACGACTTCCTTTACCGACCCTTCAGTAGACTTCTGCACCAAACACCAACCAAAGATACCAACCTTATCATCATCAAGCAAGCAAGGCAACACGCCAAAGGCTAAGACGCCAAACAACAACCCCAAGTGGTGGAATGCTTCAAGCTTTTTAGGAAGTCTACTTGGTGCAACAATGGTGAAGCATGGAAGAAAGCTTCACAACCATCAAGAAGAGGGAAATCAACGATGGCTTCCAACCCAATCCTTCTTGGATAAACATAGAGGAGTAATCAACCTTCTCTAGAGACTCTTCCTTCTAATTTTCGTGCTTGGAGGTCCAACCTGCCCAAATGAGCATAATTTTCTCTATATACAAAGAGAAAGGGCAAACTTGTCATAAGCTGAAAAAGTCATTTGGGGAACCAAAACCAGTATGGGTATTTTTACCATAACTTCATCATCTAAGCTCCAAATGTTGCAAACTCAATGGATCTGGAAAGATCTTTCCCAGATCTACAACTTTGACTCTATGAGCATCTTTAAAATCGTACTTTTTCTAGGTCGAAAATGGCTTTGAACATTCTGCAGAAACTAGCCGCGTCCTAACAGGATTCAGCTCTGTTATGACTGAAATTGGGCAATAGCTCACTATTTTCTCATCATATATCCCGTTATGATGCCCAAGTGACGGGAATTTCATTCTCAAATGACCTAATCACTTCCAAGTGATGCCCAAGCGATGTCCGGGTGATGTTCGGGTACTGGAACATTGTAGAACACTTCCGTACAAACATCCAATGCTTTTTCAAGAGTAATGGGAAGATAAATTAAGGAAGAAAACCAAGATACCACGAAAAATGTACCTCACGTATTAACGTGCATCCAATGGAGACAAGATCCTTCTTCACGTCTTAATGGAAAATGAACCGTGTCATGATGTGGATAGTAAAATCAACTCAGCCTCATTATGAGTCCGTCTTGATGAGGTACCTAATAAGGAACCAGGGAGTTCCTTCTACAGTTCCATTAAATCCCCGTCCTGGCACCTATCTGACGAGAAAGCCAAGAACTCTACATTGTGTCTTGTCATGACCCCGTCTTGATGTGCCATCTAATGCACAGCCCGAGAAGCCAAAATAAACCTAACAGAAATCATATGTGCTTTCTAGTAATTTTGGTTTAATTCCGATTATAAAATATGTGTTGCTACCAAACTAAATAATTGGAATAATTATTTCATTCCAACATCTTCTATTCTCAATGACACCGATTAATTTTCTTAACAGAATACATGTAGTGCCTCTACCTTTATTATATGTCGTAAGTGGAATTATCTAAATTCTCACGTAACACTACTACATACATGTATCTTTCGCAACATAAATTTTTTTTTCTTTCATTTGAGATCAATGTTCTCTACAAAGTTTAAATGTACTAGAGCATGTAATTTAAACTTCACATTATTTATATATAAGTATTAACAACTACTAGCTTAGTCTCTTCAAACACTACCACAGGCGGAAAGTTAGAAATCTTACAAAGTTATCAACAACTTATTGTATAACACAAGCTGCCATAAGTGGTCTACTAAAATACACACATTAAAACTACTAGAATTCATATAACTGACTTAAAGTAAGTTAGCCCTTCAACAAATGGATTGTCATATAAGTCCTATGTGCCATAGATTAGACACTCATATAGATCAGCATCTTCTTCCTTTTCGTTAACTACATCTATAAAATTATATAGGAAAAAGTGTGAGTTTATGACTCAGTAAGTTCAAGCAAAATAACCATTTAATATGAGAGCCCTCCTTTATTTGAAAATATATCTCATCACCAGTATTACTAAACAATCATGTATGTAGGGTTTTCACAAATGAGTTTTAATAAAGGAAAAAAATTCACTTTACCCCCTGAAGTTTGAGGTGTTTCCCAATGTTTAACATTTGAAATGTACCCGCCTAATATTTCAAAAATTTGCAATTAACACTATTCATTACTAATTGCCGTCTAAGTAGACGGAATTGACATCACGTGCGTCTCACATGGAATTTTTATGCTGCATCTTCCAATTTTGCTCCCAACCTAGCTAGTGAAATGACATAATTGCCCCTCTTTAAAACTCAATGCTTGTTTTGGTTTTTTTCTCGTCAACCCCTTTTGGGTGTTGTGTGGGTGTTGGAGTGAAAAAGAAAAGGAGCAGATGACTCTCACCTGCTCCTATGTCGGCAATTTTCGTGTACTTAGATGACAATTAGTAACAGGGGGTGTTAATTGTAAATTTTTAAAACATTATGGGGTACATTGCAAATTTTAAATATTGGGGTTCAAATTGAAAATCACCTAGGGTAAAGTGAATTTTTCCTTTAATAAATGTATGGTTAAATGGTAAAGTATGTGATAGACAGTTTGGTACATATTAATAAATTATAATAATATTTCCTTACACTTTCTTATTACGTAATTAACTTCACATTTCATAACATGAAGCAATAAAACAGTTCATAACATAATAAGTAAAACATCAGTTAAAACCAACATAGTTTTAAATGCATAGCATTGCATAACATAACATATCATCATAATATCATAACATAACATAATAATTTTAATTATACTCCCACTTATCCCCTAAATTTTGCCAACTGTTCCCCACTTAACGGCAAAGTTGCTAATCAATTTTACCTCTCATAGCTTTGAGGTGTTAAGAGTATTACCCCACTTAACCGTTCGCCTATTATGCAACTTTGTTTCCCCCTTTCCTAACATCGGGGTGCCAGACGCATAATCTATATTTGACTGCTGGGCTTTATATGTATTCATACATAATATCATATCTTTCATATCACCATCATTTTCATAAATTTTGTTTTCCTTCCAATACTCAACCTCTTTTCATAATCATTTCTTTTTAAAAAATATTTTCATTTAACATATATGTAAAACATTTCAAAATAAATTCATACATGTAATTAAAATAACAAGGCTTAATAAAATATACATGACATGCTTTTGTAAAATAATGTAGGGTCAATAAGTTTAAACTTACCTTTTAAGCTTAAAAATTCCTTATACGTAATCTCCTTGATTTGTACACTTTCTAAATTAACATTGTATTTTTCACATTAGCATGTATTCTTTCATTTCATATTCCTAAGCCTTATTTCAAATCTTAGGATCCTTAAAATACATCCAGAAACATTAGTTTCATGCTTGCCTTTATCTTTAAAAATTTGGACAGCATAATGATATGTTAACAATATCTTGATATCAATTGTGCATTATAATGATATATCTAGACATTTTAATAGTATTTGACTATATATAATTTTCACTTATTTTCATACAGGCATACTACGACATTAGTATAATATTTATTTAAAATATCTAACATTAAGAGTGGGAGAGACCCCCCCCTCCCCCTTGGTAATCCTTCCGTTTCCCCACTTTGATTAGAAAATTAAAAAAAAAAAATGACGCTTATTATAATATTAAAATGATGATTGAATATAATATCCTTTCCTGAGATATTCAATCATACTTTACCTAGCAATTCAAATATCATAACAACATAAATTAAATCTTAGGGAAACTTTACTTTAGACCCCTTAACTACCGTGCGTTTTTAGAAGACCCCCTAAAATTTAAAAACTCTAAATTTATGCCCCTGAGCTTTCAATTTCAATCAATTTAACCCCTCTGTTAGTTTTAGCCGTGAACTTCTAATGTAAATGCCTAAAAAAACCAAATTATTCGATTTTCTTTTTTTCTTTTTTTTTTTTTTTAAAAAAAATGAAAAAATGGTCTTGTGTCCCGTGGGTCAGGTTAGTGCCACATGAGTCACAGCTAGACCCGCGTGGGACTGCTAACCCACGATTGGCCGTGACCTAGCAAAACTAAGCTGGGTCGCGGACGTGACCTAGCCGTGGGTTTGCAAACCCGCCTCGGTCATGGCTAGATCCACGTGGGTCTACTAGTGACCCAGGTGGGTCTTGGCCAGAGACCCACGTGGGTCTAGCCGTGACCCAAGCGAGTCTAGCCAGACTCAGCTGTGGGTCAGGTTGTGACCCACGCTGGGTCACGGCCAAACCCACGTGGGTTCGCAAACTCATGGTGGGTCTCTGGCCAAAGTCGCCTAGACGCATCGTGGGTCTGCTGACCCACGATTGGGTTACTGTGGGTCTATTTTTGTTTTTTGAAATTAAGGTTAAATTTGGAAATTATAAAAAGTTAGGAGTATAAACGTAATTTTTGTCACTTTTAATGTTTAAAATCTGATGGAGGGGGTCTATTTTTTTTTTTTTTTGACATATCTGCACAAGAGGGGGGAGAGAGATTTGAACTAATGACTTGCAATTCATTAGGCGTAGTCTCAGCCGATTGGGCTACCTCTTGGGGACAAAATTGAAAATTAATTAAAGTTTTCCCTTAACTTTTAATGACTAAAATTGACATAAACTAAAGATAAAAGAATTATACATAGCAATCCTACTTGAGGTAGCTTGAATGCTTCAATATTTAAAGCCTTATACCCTCTTTCATATTATTTAGAATTTGGAAGAACATTTGAGAAGATCTGAGAACACACTTTTCGTGCAATTTTTTTGTTTAGAAATTCTAAAAAATAATAATAAAAAAAAGGGGAAAGTCCACATACCCTTCTCAAACTACCACCAAATTGATGATGTCCTCTCCAAACTTTCAATTGTGACAATGTCCTCCCCCCAATGACGAAACTATCCTTAGTAAAATAATATATATATACTAAAACTTCTAGAAAAAAACATAAAACTAAAAAAAATAAATAAAAAAATCCAAAGGGTGGAAAAAAAAAATCATTTGTATAAGAAAAAAAAATTTCAAATTTCAATTTTTTTTTAATAAAAATTGATTTTTTTTTTGTTTTATAAATTTTTTTTTTTAAAATTTATGTTTTAAAAAAATTAACAATTTTTGTGTAAGAGAATAAAAATTTTTGTTTTCTAAAAAAAAAATTCTTTTTAAATAAAAATTTCCGTTTAAAAAAATCATTTTAAAAATATATATATTTTTGGGAAAAATTCAGTTTAGCCCCTTGAAGTTTCAGGGGATTTTCAATTTGAACCCCAAAGTTTCAAAAGTGGCAATTTACCCCCTTGAAGTTTCAAAAAGTGGCAAATTGAACATTTTGTTAATTTTTCCGTCAAATTAAACGGAAATTTTTTTTAAAAAAGCCTGAGGGCATTTATGTCTTTTCATCATTTTCCGTCTAATTTGACGGAAAAGTCAATGGGGGGGTTTCACTTTGCCACTTTTTGAAACTTCGTGGGGGTAAACTGCCAACTTTGAAACTTTGGGGTTCAAATTGAAAATTCACTGAAACTTCAGGGGCTAAACTGAATTTTCCCCTATATTTTTTTTAAAAATCTTTCTTTTTAAATTATAATTTTTTCCTTTTTTTTAATAAATAAATAAATTTTTGCATTTTTTTTTATTTTATAGGGGTATTTTGGTCTTGTTGAGAAATATATAGGAGCATTTTTATCTTTTTGCTATCCTTAGGGGGACATTGACAATGTTTTGGTAGTTTAGGAGGGACATTATCACAATTGAAAGTTTGGAATGAACATTATCAATTGGGTGGTAGTTTGAAGGGGAAATGTGGACTTTACCCTAAAAAAATACCTTCTAAATTCCATAAAAATTTGAAAATTTAAACTACGTGAAACTATCAAATTCTATGGAATCCCTGTGAGCTTATTTCAAATTGTCTACTTCTTTGTTCAAATGGAGAACATTAAATTAGACATCAAATATATTTTATGAATATATTCGGTCTAATTTAAACCTAATATTTATACCAAAGTATTCTTAGTCATCCTAAAAAAAAAAAAAAAAAAAATTCCTTGTGCATGAGATTTTGGGTCATTTTGGGTCGGCCATGAGTTGAGCCATACTAGAATTGCAATCACAGAAGATCATGAGCACTGACTTCCGCGTATGAAGATGGATTTTCTTGATTGGGATAAAGAAGTCCCAGCCAGCTGGATAGCATGAGCCTTTTGGTTTAAAGGGCTACCCAACTGAACTGATGGATATCATGAACCTACCGAACTGAAATCGAAATAGTATGTTTTTTTTCACCTACCAATCTTCGGAAGTTGGTTGTTGATTGGTGACAGTTTGATGGTTGTTGTTATGCGGTCGGTAGGTAGTAAATGATTAATCTGCCCAGCCCTAAAAGGGTAGATGTTTTAATGAGAATTCACCAAAAATTTCTGGTGTGTGGATTTGGTACTGATACATTTCTGTAATTCATTTTGCACAGGTTTCATAAACAGATAAACCAGAAAACGAAAAGAAAAAGTGGACCATGATTAGTGCCAAATGTTATATATTTGAACCCTTGAATTTACATCTGTTAATCCTTTAGTTGTATCTTAATATAATGTTTTGGATTAGTTATGTGTTTTTAGTGTTTTGTAGGTTTTTAAAGGAAAACTATGGCTTAAAGGTGAGAAATGCAAAGTTTGGAAGAAAGCTGAAAAAAGAGCCATCAAGAAAGGGATCGAGCGCACAACCCTGAGCTCGCCCGATAGGGTTGCGCTCGAGCACATCCATGACATGGACAAGCACCAACGTGCGAGCGCTGCGCCATAGGAGGAACATCGCATGCATGAGTGTGATTGAGCGCACTCGTTTGCCAGCTAAGTCTCACCACCATTTTTAGGGTTTAAAACCCTAGAAACCCCTATAAATTGATTGCTAAGCCTCAAGAAGCGGAGGCTGGAGACCAAGTTTGAAATTACACAACTTTTATAAATTTTGAAAATGGAATGAAGATGTCATAAATCGTTAAAAAAAAAAAAGTCATACTATGTAAAAATATGAAAATAGATATTTTCTGATGATAGGTTGGATATTGTAAAATATGTCAATAGCAAAAAAAGATTGATGTTTTATTCAATGGTTATTGCTTATAGTATGATTACTTATGATGCGTATGCACTTAATATTATTATTACTATGTTTATCCTTAAGACTAACAAATCATATGCATTGGCCATAATTGTGTTTTTACCCTTTCATCCGTAAAAGATCCAAAAAGACTATGATGGACTCCTACGATCCAATTGGATCTTGATATATCATAGTCTTAAGATTTTTTGGAGGTCGATATGAACAAGGGAATCTTTTCTTGGAAAAAAAAATGGCAAGGGAATATGTTTTGATTACAATATTGTGATATGTAATAAAAAATATTGAGTAAGTTATGGTGATAACTCAAGTATGTTCAATTATAAGAGTATTCGAAGAAATTCAAAGAAAGTTATATGTTGAAGCATTTCTTGAAAATAACACATCGTAATATATATGGATGATATCTCAAGTGGAAACACATTTTGGTTTCAACCAAAGATAGTGTGGGATATAAGGAGTTAACCACAGTAATAAATAATGATACTCTACCTAAATTTCTTTGAGAAAATATCATGAGAACAACAATACATTTCTCAATATGATTGGGTGTTGGATATTTTAAAGAAACAAAAGGTTTCGGTTATTATATGAGTCATGTTTAGGAAGATGTTGGTTTACTCCAAGCTCTTAAAAGATAGACCATGTGAGTTAGTCCGAAGAAAGTGTCTGAGATTCTAAAAACCTGCGATACTTAATAAGTGGATAATTTCAAGGTTATCTGGAGGCATTATAAATGTTTCAGATTTACCATACTTTACTAAAATATCTAGTACTTACCATATTCTAAGTGGGAGTTGAGATTCATTACATGAATCAAATCCCAATAGACAATGGCATGGTTTGGATCCAATTATTAAGATTAAGAGCATTTCCACTGAATGAGTCAAAATTTTATGCAAAATACCTTTTCAGAGCATTCCTAATGGAGGAACAAAATAACACTTTTATTTGAAATAGCTTATTAAATTTGTAAAATACTCATTGCATTGGAAAAGGAAAAAAAAAAAAAAANTATTAAATTTGTAAAATACTTTATTAGATTAGCCAAAAAAAAAAAAAAAAAAAGAAGAAGCTATATGTAGCGCACTTTTGAATGAACCATTTCATTTTTTTTTAATTTTTTCTTCCACCTTTTTTCTTTTTTCCCAAAATTTTCTCCCTATTTCTCTTCCACATCTCCCTTTTCCCAACAATTTCTCCTACTATTTATCTCTCTACATCTCTTTTTTCTTAAAAGTTTATAAATAAAAAATAAAAAAGAAAATAATATTTAAATGATATAGATAAAAATATAACTAATCAAATGCATGAAGCATTTAAAAATTCATTAGGTAAAGTAGATAAAGTGAGTTTTGAGGAGTCATTTTACATAAAAATTTGGCTCCTCCATTAGGAATGATCTCAAAACTTACTTTATCAAGTTTAGTAGATGAATTTTTAAATGCATTCTATATTCGATTAACTATATTTTTATCTATATCATTTAAATATATTTATTAAAAATTGTGAAAGAATATTCTCATAATGATCCCTTGAATTAAAAGTGGAAAAAACAGGTGAGAGAATTAAACAATAAAAAGTAAAATGACTCCCTTGAAAAGTGTTGCTACATTTATAGGTGTCAAACATTACTGAAAAACCAAAACCGGAACCGAAAAATTGGAAAACCGGGAACCAGGATACCAAAGACCCGGCTCCGGTTCTGGTACCTTGCTTTTGGTACTCGGTTATTACCGAGTTACTGGGAACCAGGTACCTTTTATATATATATAAATTTTATATATATTAAATTATTAATATTTTTTAGGTTTAGGACCACTTCATCTTCATTTCTCAATTCTCACGCACGCCCATTCCGCCTCTTTTATGAATTTTCTCATTTTAAGAGAGGATGCCCCTTCCACTTGCTTCTATTTTTCAAAACAATTCAAAAGGAAAATGTGTTTGTGCTTTCTAATAGATTCTGAAGCTCTGTGTATCGGCAGTTTTGTGACAAGATATGTTTTCTGTCACCAGTCTCCGTAGAACCATTTAATAACATTATTTTAAGTGGAAGGAATTTATTCTTACAAGATTCTGCATGAGAACTAGAAATAGACCATGGATTGCTTTAGAATTAAATATAGTCTTGAATTCTGTTATGTTTCATGCATAAATACATATATTGTATACAGAAACAATCAAATATTCAATTTGTTTTCATGGTGTTACTGATTCAAGTTACTGGTTAAAATACCTAAAATAAGCACAAAAGAAAAAAAAAAAAAATCTTAAAAAACCGGTTACTTGTCCAAATAATTGGTCGGTAACCAGGACCCGATTCCTGGTTCTAGTTTTCCAAAACCAAGTTTTGGTCCTCGATTTTGGCCAAAAAGGGTGAACCGTGACCAGGTTTGACACCCCTATGCATTTAGCTTTTTTTTGCTAATCCAATCAAATATCCATTTTGCATTTTGCATTTTTGCTAATTCAATGTGGAGAGTTTTTTACAAACCTTATTAGCTATTTTAAATAAAAATACCATTTTGCTCCTCTATTAGAAATGCTCTAAGGCTATGTAAATCTAGTTGGTGCCCCAACTAAGTTTGACATACTTGCAGAATGCCTAGGGGCATTTAATGATTGTAATTAAATCAACAAGTAAAAAGAAAAATAAACAGGAATGATAAAGGAAAGCAGGTTACAATGGACCGAACAATCATAAATGGGTGACGGGTATCCCAACAACAAAGTCCAAATAAAAAAATGCAGTATATAAAGAGATAGTAACATTAATATAGTAGGCAATGGTTTCATGTTATTTAATGTATTGTTTATGAGTAATCATTAATTTTCAGAATATTATATGATTTCAATTTTCTGCATGAGAAAACTCAGAATATTTGTATGCTAGATAATACCCAAAAGCCACCCCTACAGTAACCGCTATTATAATTTTCAATGCTGCCTCTATGCCCACATTCATCTGCAGAGGCGAACCCTTTTCGCCAAGTTGTTGTAACTTCTTGAGCAAAGGAACTTTCTTAGGCATTGATAAGGAAAGAATGCCATTGATAAACCTTGAACTTATTTCGTCTACAGCGTAATCATTTGAAATATTGATTTTTTTAGAAAAGCGTTTCCACATATTCTCGTGCAAAGGTCGTTCTCCCCTAACTGTTATGGACGTTCCAAAGCAGTTGATATAAATCTTCAGTTGCTCTCTTTTGAATCCTACATATTTAACACGAGAAATTTAATTACCATGAAAAATGAAGCCTAAGACTACCATACTACATAAATTTATGTAAAATATATATATATATATATATAAATGAATAAGGTTTGAGAAAGAGAATAGAAAAGAGTTGGGGGTCGTTCAGCCATACTGGCCTAAGTCCTCTACTCATAAATGCCCTTAAGACTACATCTTTATTTTATTGAATTATCTAATACATTTAGGTTAATATGCTCTACTTATAACGTGATTGTGGTAGGTGGGATACGGTAGACTAGAAAAGGTAGGGAATTGATGACAGGCCTACAAGAAAACTAAATCATGCTTAACACGAAAAATATTTTAGCATGCTTGAGTTTGAAAAGAAAATGAATTTAATTATTTTTTTGCTGAACTGGATCTAGTGTGGCAAGCATCAATATCTAAGTGTGAGTTCGGCCTTTAAAACAGTTGATGAGCCAAGATCCACTCCGCCGCAAAAAAAAAAACAATTGATCGTGAGCATGACTTGTGAATCTGTTGATGAAGTAGATAGTGACCATGTATGACAGTAATGAATGGCTAGATGTGATCTTAGATGGGCCATAATTCGGTATGATGCAAAGGAAAAATATGAGCACAAGTTCACAAGCTCAGATAAGGCCAGAAGAAAGAGATGTCGTGTACGGCGCCAGACAATGGCTTGCAACCTTGTAGAGTTGTGAAGGGAGGCTATCCTCCTCAAGTAATCCCCATCCATTCTCTCCGGCACCCTTGGTAGGAGGGAGTTTCGACTTCCTCCTCCATCCCCTTCCCCTTTGATCCCTACTTCCTTCTTCCCCGTCCCTTTCCCGCCTCTTTTGAGGACAAAATTGCCTTCTTGGAGATACCACTTGCCTCATTGGAGGCCCTAACCATCGCCTTTGGTGATCTATACTAAATCAACAGCTTCATTCTCCTTGTCTTCCACAGATGGTCTGGTCAGCTCCTCCTCCAGCAATTCGCAGCTTCAGTTCCGCTCCCTTCTTGACATCTTTGCATTTAGTTTGGTTTTTTAAAAATCAGATCTACTCATTTCAAGAAGCCACAAGCTTACACGCACTACACCATCATGCTCCTGCACCTCTCCACTACCTGCTACCGCCAACGTCATTATCCGCCCACCACGCGCCAGATCGTGTTCAACACTTTGCCCTCTGTGCGCATGAGGGCGGATCTCTTCCACTTTGCCATCTTCCACCCGTAGCTGTTCTCTTGACGCGTAAAGCATTCTCAACTGGTCTCCTATTGTCTCTTCCATTTGGACAGGGGCGGAGGCAATATTCAGGGGCATTGACATTACAAGCGGGGGCAAGAGAAGTGTATGTTTTGTAGTTTCAAATTTCAAAATTTTTAGTTTCAGATTTGATTTTTTAGGTTAACATAGATATTAGATACGAAGAAGAAGGTTGAAGCGGTGCGTTTAGAATATCAAGGAAGTTAATTGAACGTTAAAAAGCAAAGTTTATTAAAACACCACTTAAACTCACCGTTTCATTAAGTTGAGTCGGTCAAATTTTTCTTCTTCAAGCTATTTAACAATTTAAATAAATTATTCCATGTCTTTTTAGAGGTGTACAGTAAAAGACTTCCAAGAACAAAGTAAAAATGAGTAATGTTATAAGGTTTTCTATATTCTTCTTAGAATCATCCAAATATGATGTGATTTTTAAAATTATGGTGAATTTGAAATGTGACTTATTGACTTTTCATTTATTGGTGATTTTAAAAATTACATTATATTTGGGATGATTCTAGGAAGCCTTATAGCATTAATCAGTAAAAAGTATATATATATTTTGACAATTTCCCCTTCTTGAAAAATTTTAAGTATATAATCAAATTTTTACATTGATTTATTTTTATGTTTATTATTAAATAATAAAAATGCTTATGTAAACTTTCATATTTAAATTGTTCAATTAAATTAATTAGTTATGAATATATATAGTTTTATTACATATTTTTATTATAGAAAATATATAATTATAGTTAGCTGAGATTATGAAGAATAACAATGATTTTATTGGGCTCTAATCTAAAAGATCTCATGTCCAGATAAATTTAGTAAATTTGTGAGTAGATCCTTGTATAAGAACAAAAATTACGATTGACATCTTAATGATATTGATCAAATTTGAAAGCATATCAAAGGTTGGAACTAGCATTTGAAGTTTGAAGGATAAACTAAAAAAAAAAATTAAAAAATTTAAACAATTAAAAATTAAAAATTTGGGGGTAATTATATGGGCATTCAAAAAAAAAAAAAAGAAAAAAGAAAAAAGAAAAAGAAAACATGGTAACTTTGGTTGGTGACCAAGTTATAATGTAATCTATATACAAAAAGGAACTTGTCAACCAGTTAGTCATAATTTTTCAAAAACACAATTTGAGAAAACATGGTGTTGTTTTAATCATGCATAATTCAAAGAATATGCTAATTGGTTGCTTATTTATTTTGTTACTTATATATATTTTTTAATTAATTTTTATTTTATTTTTTAATCTTGACCCCCTCAACAAAAACTCTGGCTCTACCACTACATTCAGATCAAGAATGGGAACGACCCCTTTAAGTAACATTTTCCTTATTTGCTTAGAAAAAAATGAACCGTAATTGTTATTAAACTTTTTGAAGTATAACACATTTGTCTAGCATGAGTAATTCTAAATGTCATTCCATGCTCTTTTTGTGTCCTCTCAAAACTAACTTGTCTTTTAAAATTATCATTGGCTTAAAATTTAATAATGATATAGTACAAATCTAATTATAATTATAATATTCACATCGGTTTGGGGAGACACAAAGGAGACATGGATGTAACATACTGACATTTAGCATTACACGTCTAGCATAACCCTAAATAGTGACACTACATATAATTATAGACCATGCATAAGCCTTGCCTGACAAACATTGTCATATATATATAAATAAGAGAAATATTATTATTAATTGTGTTTTTTTTTTCTCCAATAAATGAATTACATACCAGTTTAGTAAGCATTTGCTAGTAAAAAAGTTAGTACCGTACCCCTAATATTTCTCTATATATATAATATTTATAGGGGTATAGAAAAAGTACCATGGAGATGGATGTCAAGACGGTCTTTGTTCTTCTCTCTATGCCATCTGCAGTAGGGCTCGATTTCAATGCAAGTGCGCTTTTGGGTAGCGTATTCATCTTTGATTTCCATGCGATCGATGCTGCCTTTTCTTTTCTTCGGTCAGCTAAGTTATCTGAGCCATCCATCTATTTGGTTCTGTTTTATAGGTTCTGAGACAGACATGGAAAACGTTGTACGTGTAAGAGGTTGCTTTTCTTATTGAAAGAGAATCCATGCTTATTCTTGGCTCATTTCCTAAGCTTTTGGGGTTCCTTAATTTGTGTCTTTAATTAGGTACTCAACTTTTAGGTGTGGATGATCTCTTGCTTTGCCAATGAAATAAATTCCTTGCTGCCTTTCTTGTGAATCAGGTGAAATCAAGTTGATGAATTCGGATCCTTTTTATATACGTATGGAATTGAAAATTAAATTAAATTCATTTCATAACAAAGATGTAGTTTGTTGGGAGATTAAAGCGATTATGGAGTTCTGACCAAGAGAACATTAATATACATAATTGAACACCACTCTAGTCTAAAAACCTAAGTTAATGGGCTAAGGTCTACTTAGGTATATTAAACTCTTTTCTTTTATATTTTCTTAATGTGGGACACAACACTTACAATAATTTCCTCCACACATGTGAGTCTCTTCACATTGACCCAACTTCCCCTCACTTGTGAGTCTTTTTACATGTTTAAGAGTGTCTCACGTTAAGAGTTATGGATAGAGACATAATTCTAAACCCGAGTTGCGGGTGAAGGTACAATTCTAAATCCGACGTATTTAGACACTTGTCCCAAGAAGGTAACCATGACTCTGATACCATTTATTGTGCAAAAAAAAAAAAAAAACACGATCACAATTACAGTTAAATAAGGCGAGAACAATCACACACAAGATGACACACCAAGAATTAAGTGATTCCCTCAATGTGAGGTACATCCACTGGCGGAGGCAATCACGAAAAAATTCACTACGAAAGAGGGAGTACAAAAATATAGTAGAGAGAAATCATTCAGACCCAAAACCCCAATACACCCAAACCTCACTATCACTCAATAGAGATTATTCCCCAAAATGAGAATACAAAAGACAGAAATACTAACTCTTCTTTTGCTGGGATACGATGGGGGTTGGTCTCTATTTATTTTTCTCTTCTACAATAGCACCCTTTCTTTTTCTCTCTTATTTTGACTCCTCCAGAATCAAAAAGAAAACGGGTTTGATGCTCACTGTCTTCACACTGCAGCCCTCTTGTTTTTCTCTCTTGTCTATCTCTCAAAACCAAGAAGAAAACACATTACCCACACCACTATTTCTCTTGTGCGGCTTTTGATGCAGTGTGTCAATAAAAGACTAAAGCTTGCCTTTTATAAGGTGCTAAGGTCAGTCAACTTCTCCTTATCAAAGAAGTATATTACAAGTCCAAACCCTTCCTGGAGAAGTGATAGTAAAACCAATAGAAGAAGGAAAAAGGAAAAATAGCAAAACCTGTGGCCCATGGTATTTGATGGGTTGCAAAAGTTACATACACCAACAATCTCCACCTTGACTTAAAACCCATCAAATTGCAACAATACGAATCTCCTTCTGATGCCTATGCCCAAGCCCTAAGGGCTATCACATTCCACAAGTGATACTCAAGTCCAAACACCTTTTGAACTTGAGCATAAGACTTGGTTTAGACAGACTACCATGCTTCTCTGCCAGTCCTCTTGGCCACACAGCTTTCTCTGTTGGCTCTTTCTTTCTGTAGACCCATCTGCAACCTTTATCCTTCTTTGCTTTAAGCAATTCTGTCAATTCCCAAGCTTTACCTTTTTGTAGTAACTCCACCATTGCCGGTATGCCATTCTGAATAGACGATGAGTCTCCACTACCAACTGTTAGAGCAAAGGAAACCATGTCCTCAAATCCATACATCTCCAGTGCTTTTCGATCACGTTTCTCTCTGCCTCTTGCTAAAGAATAAGGTTTTTCATAGTGCTCTGAATCTCTTGATGATTCTTCGTCATCTCATATGTTCGTGAGTGAACGGTGTTTATCAAGCTCCACCTCCACGACCTGTTTCCCTTTCTGGCTCTCAATCGATGCTTCATTCTCACACTTCCTTAACATATAGGCCTCATCAAATACCATGTCCTTGCTAACAATCTTCTTCTTTGAGACTGGATCCCAAAGCCTATGGCCTTTAACACCAGATTACAAAACAAGACAAATACATTTTATTGACATTGAATCTAATTTTGATTGTTCTCCACTCTGCACATGAACATATGTCGAACAACCAAATATTCTGAACATAGAATAATCAACTAGTTTACTTGACCATACTTCCTCTAGAACCTTGAAGTCAATCCCAACGGCTGGAGATCGGTTGGTGACAAAGCATGCATAATTAACTACCTCAGCCCAGAAACCCTTTGGCAATTCTACACTCAACCTCATACATCTCGCCTTTTTCAACAGTGTTCTATTCATCCTTTCGGCAACTCCGTTTTGCTGTGGAGCCCTTCTCACTTTGAAGTGACGAGTAATGCCTTATATTTTACAGAATTCCAAGAATGCAATGTCTTTGCACTCTAACCCATTGTCGGATCTCAGATACTTCACTCTTCTTCCAGTTTAATTTTCCACATGTGTCTTCCATTGCTTGAAGATGGTGAAAACCTCTAACTTGTGCTTCATAAAATACACCCAGACCTTAAAAAATCATCGATAAAACTGACAAAATAATGTGCACCTCCGTTTGATGGCACCGCCACTGGTCCTCAAACATCTTAGTGAACATAGTCAAGAATACCTTTGCTTGTATGAGGCGCTACCTTAAAGCTGACTCTTTGTTGGTTCCCATACAGACAGTACTTGCACAAACCCAATTTATATGACTTCACACCTTTCAACAAGTTCCTCTTGTGAAGCTCAAAAACAATACACTCGCCTAAATGACCAAGCCACATATGCCACAAAGCTGTGTTATCATTATTTGGTTCTGCCGAGGTGGACACTACAACTCCACATGTAACTGTGTCGTAACTTATACAAATTGCCAATTTTATTACCCTTCATTATCACCATAGCATCTTTAGTTATTTTCATAACTCCATTTTTGGCTGAATGACCATAGCCCAAAGAATCCAATGAGCCTAATGAGATCAATTTTTTCTTAAGGTCGGGAACATATCTATGACATTAGTTAATATCCTGACAATCCCATCAAACATCCTGACTTTTATGGTACTATTCCAATGGTCTTACACCTAGCATCATTGCCCATTAGCATTGTACCTGCATTACGTGATTCAAATGTGTCGAACCAAATCCTATTCAGACACATATGACATGAACAAGTAGAATCCAAAATCCAAGAGTCTATGATAGAATTTTTACCTAAGGAAACTGAAAGAACATCTGCATAAGCCTCACTATCATCAAAATCACCATTCTTGTGACAATAATAGCACTCCACATCTTTTTCATCTAACCGAGATTCTTCGCCCTATTCCGATTGTGACATAGATCGATAATGCTTACGTCTGTCATTCTTCCCTTTAAACTTATCTCTTCTACACTTTGGCTCAAATTGTGCCCACAAGCCCATCAGCTTGATCATTGACAGGTTTTCTTCGCATCTCATGTGACAAGAGAGATCTTATCACCTCTTCAAACGCCAAAGTCTCTTTCCCATATAACAATGTTGTAACCAGGTGATCATAAGAAGGGGGAGATTTTATAATAACCCAAGAACCCGTGAGGAGATTTTTTTGTTACCCTATTAAGCCCGAGACTTAATCATCCAAATTGACCTAAATAACTGATAAGGGCTGAATATTGCACATTCAAGCTCCTTAACTCGCATATGTTAATTCCTTAGCGTTGTTATTTGTTTGATTTTGAGTTGTTTTTGTGTTTTCAGGTATTTAATAAAGATACAAGAAAAACCATTGATTTTGGGCTTAAAGCACAATTTGAGAAGACCTAGATGATATGATTAAGCTTAACCAATCATAATAGAGGAAAAATATGATGTGGTTAAGTTTAATCAAATCAAGGAAATGATAAAATTGGAATTTCTCCAATTTGAGTCAAAATCGGATTGGATAGAATTTCAGATTCTTAACACATCACAGTATTTTGGCCATAACTTTCAGTTCAAATATAGGATTAAGGTGATTCTAGCGGTATTGGAAAGCTAATTCAAAACTATACAAATCATGCTGAAATACGATTTTCCTAAATAGGACTCCCGCTATGCCAAAATTGTCCCGTAAGAGAAGGAGGCAAATTTGGACGAATTTTATTCTGATTTGTACGTGGATTGCTTCCTAATTTGACTAGGAGATTGAAATCAGAATTTTCTAGGTTTCCTAGGGCTTCTAGGGCTTGTTTCCTCCCTATAAATAGGCCTCTAAGCTTCAAGAGAAGGGTACTGAGTTTTAGACAGAAATTATTTATTGGAGGCTTAGCGGAGTCATGAGCGGCTAAACTCCTTTGTGGGGTGTTATGTAACCCTTTCCAAGCACAATGGTTTGATTATATTTAATTTCCAGATTTTCAATTTATGTATGTTGATTGTATAACTGTGAGAATTGCTACAATTGAATTATGTTCTTAATTATTAAATGCAATTGTTCTTAAATTCTAAATTAAATATTTGTGAAATTCTTCTCTTGTCTTAGAAAGTCTTTTACTTTTATTGAACTCAAATCATTCTTATTTTTTGTGATTATAAAAATAATGGTTATACAATGGGTTTAATTGACATATGATCAATAGGATTTGATAGGCCATGCCTAGGGAAGACGGATTGTACTACACCCTAATTTAGTGAAATTTAGGTAGACAATCTATGCCAACCGAGGATGGGTTACGCTTATTCATTGATTGTATGTATCTTGTTAAGGAGTTTTATAATTTATACCTAGGGAAGACGGGTCGTGCCGCATCTTAGTGGTTAGGTAGATGATTCGTGCCAACCGAAGATAGATTATCATTATTCCTTAATAAGGTAGTTTCTTGTTTATTTATAACATGCATATAATGAATTTCTGGAATTGAATCTGATTAACCATTGTTGTGCAAATAGATGTGAAGTCAATACCCTGCACTTTCTCTCATACTTTAATTCTCTTTTGTTTTCATGCACTTTAGTTTTAAAGAAAGTCAAATCAAATCTCCTTTTTATTAAGTTAACTTTAATTCTTACAAATTTGATAATCAAACCCCTGCAGTCTTTGAGGTTCGACACCTTCAAGATAGCCTTATCCTACGGGATTCGTTTTATTATCGGTATTTTTTGTCACAAAAATACCATATGAATTTTTGGCGCCGTTGCCGGGGACTGCTTAACGGTTTAGTTATTAAATTTTAAGGATTAAGTTTAGCTTAGTTTTTATTTTATTTGTTTTGCTTTTCTTTATTTTTAGGTTTCTAATTGCAATTTTATTTTGGGTTTTATTTATTTATTTTATTATTATTATTATTATTTTATGTTTTAAGTTTCACTCAGGTCCATAGCTGCCATTCCCTATGATTGCGATCAAGCGCTACTTGAGTGTGATCGAGTGCACGTCTGCATACAGCAAGCTGTGCTCGAGCCCTCTGCTCCTACGCTCACACCCATCTTCAGCAGTATGCTCGAGCGCACCCTAAAGTGCGATTGAGCGCACCCCTGATAGACTCTGCTTCATTCTTATTCCAGTGCACCTATGGGCCGTTTGTGAGTTTTTTTTTTTTGTTTTTATTTTTCTTTTGTTATGTATTTCTATTAGTTTAGTTCATGTGGGGAAGCATTCCAACACCCCATGAACCATGTTCATATTGCAATAGTCCTTATCATTATGTTAGAGATTGTCCTACTACGGGACAATTTTCTAATTATCCTTATGAGCATATGAATAGACAGTTCTCTAGATCGGGGAATGACCTTTATTTTGATTCTTATAATCCGGCATGGAGCAACCAATATAACCTCTCGTGGCAAGCTCAAGATCATGGAAAGTATGCTCCACAAGGTCATGAACTACACCATCAATCATATCCGTAGTTCAATGATCAATCATATTCTCCTCAATATCAAGCAACTCCATAGCAGCAATACTAGGCTGCCCCGCCTCCTTGGTCAGATTCTAACTTTGAGGATCGGATACTGAAAATGATGAGTGCTATGTTCGACAGAATGATGGGCGAGGTAAACGGCAGGGTTGGCAAGATAACCAACATGGTGGGCGACTTGACTCAGACAATAAATTTGCTCTCTCTATCCATTGCCAGGCTAGAGGCTTAGGTAGAACTAATAGTTGATATCATCAACAGAGAGGAAGAAGAGCTTCAAAGTCAGCCAGTGGCCAATCCTGATGAAAATTACATGGTGGATGAGAGTACTTCTTGTCATAAGCAAGCTATCACCACACTGAGGAGTGGAGAGGTGGTCGAAAACCACGTGGAAGAAAGGAAGGAGGAGCAATTTGAGGCCCCATAGGATCTACATAAGGAAAAAGGCAAGGAAGTGAGCATTGAGGCTTCTTCACCATCAACTCCTATTCCCGAGATGCCATATAAGCATTGAGCCTCTATTCTAGTTCATGATTCCTTACTGGACGAGAAACTATTTGAGAATACTCAGAGGGATCCACCTCGATATGCAAAAATTCAAAATTACCTATCTATAGGTAAAATTCATTCTCTTTGGTCCAAGAGAAGAAAATATTGGTGTTTCAAATTTAATCTTAAGGGTCAAAGAACACTGAGCGCATCAAGGATATGGATTCCGTTGATTTGGTGGATTCCATATATTTTGACTAGATGAGTCAGCTTCATAGGTTCAAGCACGGGCCCTTTGCACTTGAACCTCACTCCACTAGAGTACATGATCTCCATCCAGGTTTATTTTATCCATTTTTATTGCATTCTTTGATTATATTTTGACAACAATGTGTGCACTTGATTGTATTTGGTTGGAGTATCACTCTCTTTTTCAGGACATGTGTTTTTGCATACAAGTTTGAGGGTATGATATGCCCACATCTGCTCATTTAGGTATTCCTATACTCTTGATCTTATTTTTTAGTTCTGTACATACATTGGGGACAATGTATGATTCAAGTTTGGGGGTATGGAAAAACAAAACACTGTCCAAAATTGTTGTTATGTCATTCTTAAGCATGTGGTTGAGCTTTGATTTTGGTTTGAATTTCATTGGTAGGCTTAAAGTTATGAACATATGATCATATGACTTAGAAATTTTGAGTCTTGTTACTTACTTTTGGCAACATGAGATGCTTCTTATTTCAATTTAATATTTATCTTGAGCACACTTGCACATGGTTGTGAGGTATGAAATTTGAGACAAATTATGTTTGTTTTCAATGTTTTAAATTTTGTTGGGTGGCATATTAGATGAATAACCTTGGCATGCTATATATATATATATGAAAAATGCTAGGGGTTCTCCCCGTAGGTTCTCCTGGCGTTCTCCCAGTCTTACGTAAAACATGATTTAAGAAAAAATAAAATTGTAGTGGTCCCCACACCTGTTTTTTAAGGCATTAGCACCAAATTTGAGGTATTAGCATCGAATTTGTGAGGTATTAGCACCAAAATTAAGGTATTAGCACCAAATTTAGGATGATCAAATCTATTTTGGGTGATACCATCCCTAAAGGGTTAACCTTCCACCCTTAGGTTTTAGTTTTGAATCCAAAAACAAGTTTTAAAGCATTAGAACCTAACTATTAACTTATAAAAATTAATCGGTTGGCAAAAAAACGGTACTATAATTTTATTTTTTCTTAAATCATGTTCTACGTAAGACTAAGAGAACACCAGGAGAACACTATGGGGAGAACCCCTAGCAAACCCCTATATATATAAAATTAAAAAAAAAAAATTCAAGTTGAGTTTTACTCCGAGTAACCGGACCTCTTGCCTCATTAAGCAATGAGTATTCGCATTAAAAAGTGAGAAGTTTGGTTTGATTAATAATATGGCTAGCTTAGCTTTGTAGCCTTTTTGACTCGAGTTAGTAAGTCCTTAGGAGTGTCTTTACACCTAGTGCCCTAAAGCCATTTGGTTTGGGAGTCATTGGCCTAACCCTAGATACAAGGGTCAATTAGAAAGCTTAAGGGAGCTAAGCATTGCAAAGCCTGTTTGAAAAAAAGAAAAAAAAGAAAAAGTGTATGCCTTGGTTGTTTCATCTGATAGGAAGCTCAATAAATTCTGAGATGTTGATTCATTTATGTTGGAATTATTTTGAAGCCTCATGCTTGTGTGTTAGTTCACTTTGCACCAATTGAAAATTGTTGTATCTCAACCTGCCATTTGTAAGTGATTTGTGATGTACCAAATTTGGTACTCACAATAGCACAAACCGTGGTTCGTATAGCGTTTGCGCAAGTACCAAATTTGGTACATCAAATTTTGGCGCCGTTGCCGGGGAAACGTTGTTTTTGTTAAATTTGATTTTATTTTTAAGTTAATTTATTTTTCTACTAGTATTTAATTTCTGCAAATTTCAATTCTGTTCTTAGTTAATTTTTGCATTTTAATTAATTTTGGTTAGTTTTTAGAATAGTGTTTGGCAATTTTTGATTTTGTACATAGTTTTTGGAAAATCAGGCTCCCACAGTGCGGTCGAACGCAGTTCTTGTGATCGAACGTACTGTCGTCTATTCCATTTGGCCGCGTACCTACGCTCGCGTTACATGCCTCTGCGTGCGAGCGCGCACCTTTGAAACGAACAAGTAGTGCAATGCTACGTTCGAACGCACCTCAGTTGCGTTCGAACGCACTTGTAGAGACTGCAACATATGCGTGTATGCGATCAAACATACTACCTGCGCTCGAGTGCACCTCTGCTTCCTGCACCAACATACCTAAGGCAGTATGTATTTTGCTGTTTTGGTTAATTGTTAACTTAGGTTTTAATTGATCTTTATGCCTGTTTTTAGCATGATTTCTGCTGTTGTTGGTTGTGTTTAGATTATTTTAATTTTTAAGTGATTAATTAGTTTTATTTGTTAGATAGTAGTTTGGTTAATTTGTAGTTAAGTGTTTACTTATTATTATTATTATTTTTTTGCCATGTTAGTCTTTATTTGTTTTAGTTAGGTTGTTGATATTTCTTTTCTGTTTCTGTCTTTGTAGTTGCTGCATCTGTTAATATTTATTTTAAGTTGTTTAGTTTTAATTAATTTAAGTGCATATAGGTTGTTGCTTTTGTAGTGTAATTTGAATTTAGTGTTTTACTTTCATCTAGGTTTTTGTAGTTGTCTGTATTTGCTGTTTTGTGTCCCTGTTTTTATTGTTTACCCATGCATGTTTGCTTGTTTAGCTTGCTGTTTTTTTGCTGTTTTTCTTTNAGCAGTAAACAACCCTAAAGCATGTAGTATTGAAAACTCTTCGAATCAGGAGCATGTACTGGCGATTGTTACTCTGAGGTCTGGGAAGAGAGTGGACAATAAAGTGGTGGACCTAGAAGCAGACCATGTTGAGGAAGAAAAGCCAAGAGATGAAGAGGGTGATGACCAGAACGAAGGAGATGCTGAGCCATCTACGGTCACCCCTGCTATTAAGGAACCTCCTAGGGCGCTTGTGCTAAAAGCACCTTACCCTGAAAGATTACAAGCGCCTAGGAGTGGAGGGAAGTTAGAGGACATTTTGGAGGTGTTCAAACAAGTCCAAATAAATATTCCATTTTTGGATGCCATCCAATAAATCCCTTCATATGCCAAGTTCTTGAAGGACTTGGTCACAGTGAAGAGGAAAACAAATGTCCCAAAAAAGGCATTCATGACCGAGCAAGTAAGTGCTATCCTACAATGCAAGTTACCCCTCAAGTACAAGGACCCTGGATGTCCTACAATTACTTGCATGATAGGAGTTAGCCAGATTGAGAAGGCACTGTTGGATTTGGGAGCAAGTGTGAATTTGTTGCCCTACTTAGTCTATTTGCAGTTAGGGCTAGGAGAGCTAAAGCCCACATCCATGACACTGTAACTTGCTGATCGGTCTGTGAAGATTCCACGGAGAATAGTTGAGGATGTACTGATTAAGGTGGATAAATTTTATTTCCCCGTGGATTTCATTGTGTTGGACACGGAGCCAGTTCAGGTAATAGGGAGTGAGATCCTTGTGATTCTAGGGCGACCATTTTTAGTTATGGCTAACACCCTGATAAATTGTAGGTCGGGGGTAATGAAGATTTCTTTTGGAAATATGACGGTGGAGTTGAATATTTTTTACATTAGAAAACAACCACTTTATTATGACCAAATGAATCAAGTATGCTTGATTGAGGAGATAATGGATGGAGTTGTTGAAGAATCAAGCATAGAGGACCCCTTGGAAGCATGCCTTGCTCAGTTTGGTGAAGATTTGGATTTGGATAAACTTATGGAGTAGGCAGATGCACTTTTGGAGACCGCTCCTTTGGTGAGTGAAGAGAAGGAGGAGACAACTGTGCTTGATTCCCCGAAGAAGGAACTTAAGCCTTTACGGACAATTTGAAGTATAAGTTCCTAGGTCCAGCCGATTCTTTGCCAGTGATCATAGCTTCAGATTTGATAGATGCTCAAGAGGAGGAATTGTTAGAAGTTTTGAGAGAGTATAAGGAAGCTATTGGCTGGACTATTGAGGACATTAAGGGAATCAGCCCCTCGTTGGTTATGCATAAGATACATCTGGAAGAGAATTCCAAACCATCGAGGGAACCACAGAGAAGGCTCAACCCAGCAATGCAGGAGGTTGTGAGAGCAGAAGTGATTAAATTGTTAGATGCTGAGATCATCTATCCAATTTCTGACAGCAAGTGGGTGAGCCCGATACATGTTGTGCCTAAGCGGGCTGGGTTGACGGTAGTAAAGAACAAGGATAACGAGTTGGTGCCAACTCGTATTTAGTTAGGATGGAGAGTTTGAATAGACTACCGTAAGTTGAACGCCGCCACCAGGAAAGATCACTTTTCTCTTCCATTCATTGATCAGATGGTGGAGCCTTTAGCTGGGCACGAGTATTACTGTTTCTGGGATGGTTATTCTGGATATAACCAGGTCCCAGTGGACCCCGAAGATCAGGAGAAGAGTAACTTTACTTGTCCGTTTGGGACATTTGCCTATCGTCGCATGCCTTTTAGGCTGTGCAATGCACTTGTTGCTTTTCAGCAGTGCATGATCAGCATATTCTCTGACATAGTAGAGTGTTTTATGGAGATCTTCATGGATGACTTCGCCGTCTTCGGTTCATCTTTTTAGGAGTGTCTGCACCGTCTCACTTTGGTTTTAGTGAGGTGCAAAAAGAAGAACCTTGTGCTTAACTGGGAAAAATGCCATTTTATGGTTAAGGAGGGGATAGTACTGGGGCATGTCATATCTCAGAGGGGTATTGAGGTTGACAAGGCGAAGGTAGATTTGATCTCTAACCTTCCACCCCCACGTACTGTGAAGGAAATCCGTTCCTTCTTGGGCCATGCAGGGTTCTATAGGCGATTCATCAAGGATTTCAGCAAGATCACTA
Organism: Carpinus fangiana; assembly: GCA_006937295.1. Classification (NCBI taxonomy): domain Eukaryota; kingdom Viridiplantae; phylum Streptophyta; class Magnoliopsida; order Fagales; family Betulaceae; genus Carpinus; species Carpinus fangiana. The sequence continues at coordinate 20,090,729 of CM017327.1, read as the reverse complement.
GGCCCTTGTGCAGGTTGTTGGCCAAAGAGACCCCATTTGAATTTGATGAAGAATGTTTGAAAGCATTTGGGGCTCTGAAGGAGATTCTGACGTCCACACTAGTCATTAGAGCAGCCAGTTGGGGTGAACCATTTGAGATCATGTGTGACGCATTAGACTATGCTATTGGAGCTGTTTTGGGGCAGCGCATTGATAAACTTCCCCATGTGATTTACTATGTGAGCAGGACTATGAACGACGCACAACTTAATTACTCCACCACAGAAAAGGAGTTGTTGGCGATCGTTTTTGCACTGGACAAGTTTAGATCCTATTTGTTAGGATCTAAAATCATTATCTATTCAGATCATGCGGCATTGAAGTATCTTTTTTCCAAGAAAGATGCTAAATCCCGTTTAATCCGATGGATTTTGCTGCTTCAAGAGTTCGACATAGAAATTCGGGATAAGAAGGGTTCCGAAAATGTGGTGGCGGATCATCTGTCTAGATTGACCATGGATTTCACCGAGGACGCCACTCCCATTTTTGAGACCTTTCCTGATGCGCAATTGATGCACATTGCTCACAATCCCGCACCTTGGTTCGCTGACATAGTGAACTATCTTGTTACCGGCCAAATGCCTTTGCATTGGGGGAAACAAGATAAGCTCAAATTTTTGTCCAAGGTGAAAACTTTTCTTTGGGATGATCCTTATCTGTTCAAGTATTGTCCTGATTAGATCATTAGGAGATGTATACCTGAATTTGACCAAACCAATGTCATCTCCTTTTGTCATGATCATGCTTGTGGGGGCCATTTCAGTGCTAACAAGACCGTTGCAAAGATTTTGCAGTGTGGATTTTATTGGCCCACCATGTTTGCAGACGCTCGTGCTTATTGCACATCTTGTGAGCGTTGTCAGAAACTCGGGAGTATTTCAAAGAGGAACATGATGCCCCTCAATCCCATTTTGGTAGTTGAGATTTTTGATGTGTGTGGCATCGATTTCATGGAACCTTTCCCAAACTCCTTCGGGTTTCTGTACATTTTAGTGGCTGTGGACTATATATCCAAGTGGGTGGAGGCAGTTCCATGCAAGACCAATGACCATAGAGTTGTGGTCAAATTTTTGAAGGACACGATTTTCGCTCGGTTTGGTACACCTAGAGCGATTATCAGTGATGGAGGCACGCATTTTTGCAATCAAATTTTTGAGCAGCTGATGAAGAAGTATTTTATCACACATAAGGTTGCCACCCCTTATCACCCACAGACGAGTGGCAGGTTGAAGTGTCAAATCGCGAGATCAAACACATTTTGTAGAAGACTGTGAACCCCAATAGAAAAGATTGGTCTCTGCAATTGAATGATGCTTTGTGGGCATATAGTACGGCATTTAAGACATCGATTGGGATGTCACCATATCAGTTGGTGTACGGGAAAGCTTGTCATCTTCCCGTCGAGTTGGAGCATCGAGCTTACTGGGCTATTAAGCAGCTGAACTTCAATTTTTTGAAGGCCGGCTCTCAAAGGAAGCTCCAACTCACTGAATTAGAGGAGCTGAGGAATGATGCTTATGATAGTTCGAGGAAGTACAAAGAACACATGAAGAAGGTTCATGACCAGAGCATTCTGAGGAGATCTTTTGAGCCAGGTCAAAAAGTCCTTCTTTACAATTCTCGGTTGCATTTATTCCCTGGCAAGTTGAAATCTCGGTGGACGGGCCCATTCATCATTAGGACAGTATTTTCTCATGGGACCATCGAGATAGAGGATCCCAAGAATGGTAACACCTTTAAGGTGAACGGACAGAGAGTAAAACCATTCTTGGAGTTGAGGAGTTCAGAGGTTGAGGACACTCTTTTGGAGGATCTGTTTTATTCGGATTGATTGATATCGCGAGTCTGGCTAAAGACGTTAAACTTAGCGCTTGTGGGAGGCACCCCTCATTATTTTTATCTGTTGATTTTGTTTGTTTGTTTTTGTTTTTCAGGTTTAGTGTTTGCCATCCAAGTTTGGGGAAGTTTTCTTTTACGACTTACCTCACTTGTGACATCCCTCTGGTATTGTATTTCTGTGCACATTGGGGACATTGTGCCATTTTAGTGTGGGGGTAGGGTAGACATTGTTGCCTGTCTTTATGCACATTTGTTGTTTTTGTAAAAATTTTAAATTTTGTGTGCATAGTTGTTATTGATTAGGCATGCCTTACATCATATCTGTGGATTGCATATCATTGGTGTGTTTTAACTTGATTGAACACTACATATCTTTAGAAATCCCAATTTTCAATTCATATGTTGAATTAGAGAGACTTCACATGTTTGATCCATTTTTTCACATGCACACTAGCATTAGGGTCTGTGGGGTATGAAATGTGACTTTGAAGTGTGTGTCTTGAGATTTTTTGAATTGCAATGTGATGATGAAAACCTTGGCTGTAATAATAATAATGAAAAAAAAATCAAAATCAGAATAAGTTGAGTTTTTCATTGAGTAACCGGACCTCTTGCCTGGCCAAGCAATGAGTGTTCGCATCAAAAGATGAGAAATTCCAAAAATTGTATGGCTAGTTTAGGCTCTGTAGCTCTTTTGACTTGAGTAATTAAGCCCTAGGGATGTCTCTACATCTAGTGCCCTAAAGCCATCTGGCTTGGGAGTCACTGGTCCAACGCTTGTTACATAAGTCATTTAGAAGCTTAAGGGAGTCAAACATTGCACAGCCTACACAAAAATTGCATTTTTTTTTTAATTCAAGCCTTGGTTGTATTTATCACATTGTTTTTCCTTTGAATTTTGGGACATATGTCTTTTGAGAATAATTGAAACCCCATGATCTTGTTGTTAGTTCACTTTGCACTTTTTGGAGCATGTCTTGTCTCGATTTTTCAGCCGTGATTTGATTGATGTTTGGAGGCCTTGATGATGTGGTTTGTTTGTTCAAAATTGTTAAAATTGCTAATGATGTATGAACCACATGTTTGTGTGAAAGGCTTTGTCTGTCAATAACATTGTGCCAAATAATTGTTTGTGGGTATCATTCTTGGAAAACTCTCACGAGACTTCACTCGTTCCCTAGGGAATTCCTAGGGGTTTAAAAGGCTTGTTGCATATGCTCAATGCAATCGTTTCTCCCACAAAAACGGACCTATGATTGTTTTGTTTTTCATTTTTGTTTTGCTAAGGGACTAGCAAAATGTAAGTTTGGGGGTATTTGATCGGTGCCAAAGATTGTATATTTGACCCCCTTAACTTATATTTGCTAAGCCTTTAGCACTGTTAATATCTAACTTTTGTAGTTGTTTTTAGTGTTTTATGGTGTGCAGGTCATTACATCAAAACATGGCTACCCAAAGGCATATTGGACTTGAAGAGATGCCATGAAGTTACTACCAGTGCGTTGGAACGCACTTGCTGCGTTCGAACGCAACTGCGGTCGAACACAGGGAGCACGTTCGAATGCAGGTCCAGTCAACCCGCGTCTCCCATTGTTTCCCTAGCCAGCCCTATGATTCCAACGCTTCCAACTGGCGCCGCGGCAATTATCTGCGTTCGATCGCAGACCGTACGATCGAACGCATGCATCAGTGCGTTCGAACGTAGGGGCTGCGTTCGAATGCAGCCCTATGACCTGGCAGCACACCAAAGTTCTATAAATAGTTACCTTCTTGCATTTTTTCCGAAGCTTTTTCTTTTAAGCGAGTTTTTAAGAGCAGTTTGCCATTGTTAGGCCCTGCTTTGCCCACTTACTTTGTAGCACTTCATTTTAATTTAATTTAATGCACTCTTTTATTTGTTCTTTACTTCCTTGTTACATGGGTGGCTAAAATCTTCAACTAAGGTTGAAGATGAAGCCTCACCCTTAGCGTTTATTTAATGCTTTTACATTTACGCACTTACTTTCCGTCATTTACGTTTCATGTTCATTTCAATGCAATTTATGTGACAAAATTGTTTTGGTTGTCGTTTTGATGCATCGAAGTTTAACCCTCGTTGTGTTCCAAGCCGGGTACACAACGGATGAGTGAACTCAATTAAATATCCACTGTGATCCATGGATACAATGGATGACTCTATTGAGAATCACTAGCCGTTGTAGTCCCTTAACGGTAAACACCTCAAGCGGTTCGACTAGCATCAAAATAGCAATAGAATATAACTTTTGCTAATCGATAGACGGAAGTGTGTGTTTTAATTTTTAAGCAACTCTTTTAATTGGGTGAGGTGTAATCTTTGACCTTAGTTAGTCTTTTTCCATTCATTTACGCTTTCTAGAATATTTTTTATTTCTGCAAGTTTGTGTTTGATATTACCACTCACTTTTGGAACTAGGTTAAAATAGGTTAGTTTAATTATTAAATCAATTTCGGACAAGCTCGTTTCCCTGTGGATTCGATCTCGGCACTTGCACAAACGCTATACGAACCACGGTTCGTGCTATTGCGAGTACCAAATTTGGTACTGATGTACAAAAATAAAAGTACTCGCAATAGCACGAGTCGTTTGTAATAAAGTGTTGTGCAAGTGCGAGGTCGATCCACAGGGAATTTGTGTTCTTGTAAAAATCAATTTCCTAATCAAATTGACTTTATCTTAACCTAGTTCTGAAGTTCGAAGTTGGTCGTGCAAAAATATAAATGAAGTAAAAATGAAATTGCTTAAATAATAAAAAGGCACTAAGGTTTTCTGAATCCAACTTATCAAATCAAAACTCACTCTCATGTTTTGTTCATACATTCGTCAAGAATTAAACCCTAAGCATTTTCTATTTTTTTTTTATAAAATCCTATTAAAAGATTCGATGAATCCAACTTTATTGCGAAAGACAACGAATATCCAATTGAGATCAAAAGATCCAATGTATCCGTTTGAACAACGAAAGATAATGGATATCCAATTTCAATCAAAAGATTCGATGTATCCGCTGGATGAAACACAATGAATATCCAATGTTTAAACAATTTTATAAACAACAATCAATACAAGTTTTGTCACACAACTAGATTGAAACGAAAATACTTCATATTAAATTCCGAATTGTACGAACAAAAACATGAGAAATAATGAGTTTATCAATGATAAGGCTTCATCTTCAACCTTAGTCGAAGGTTTTAGCCTCTCATGACGACAACGGACATAAACATATCAATTGAAATCATAAAGAAACAAAAACTTACAAAGAAAAGCGTTTGAAAAGCTCAAGAACGACTCTAGGTCGAAGTTTTGGACTCTACGACGCCCCCTCCATACGTTTACAATGAAAAAAATTATATTTATAAGCTAATTCTAGGGTTTTAACGCTGCCAGGTCGGCCGAGTGCGATTGATCGCACTCTAGGAGTGCGATCGTTCGCACTCAAGCATGCATTTCCAGTGCTGATGGGCGCAAGTACGATCGATCGTACTACATGTGCGATCGTTCGCATATGCTTTAGAATTGGCCAAAACTTGTGAAATATGAACTTGTAGATCTTCGAGTTAGCTTTCTAATGACGCCAAGATCACTCCAATCGGAGTTCTAAAACTTTAGATATGGCCGTTTTGGTGAAACTCGTCGGGTGCGATTCATCGCTCAACTCAAATTTGCTTCCAATGCTCCCCGAACTACCTTAAGTCCCAAAATTAATGTGGTTAGCCCCAGATGTACCTTAGCAACCTGTAAAACACTAAAACATCAAAACTAACCAAAAACATCAGAAAATAACAAAACTAAGGGTTTAACAACTACAAGCTAAGGTGCCCAAATATGCAATATTTGGCACTCATCAAATACCCCCAAGCTTATATTTTGCTAGTCCCTTAACAAAACAAAATGAAAAACATAACAAAATCAAGAAACATAAGTACGCTGTCGTGGGAGAAACAGTTGCATTTAGCTTATACAACAAGCCTTTTAAACCCTTAGGAATTCCCTTGAGGACGAGTAAAGTCTCGTGAGGGTTTTCCAGGAATGATACCCACAAACATTTTATTGACATTATGTTATTGACAGACAAAGCCTTTCACTTAAACACATGGTTCATAGATCATTAGCAAATTTAACAAGTCGAACATACAAACCATATCATCCAGGCATCCAAACACCATTCAATTCACGGTTAAAAAATTGAGACAACACATGCTCCAAGAATTGAAAAGTGAACTAACATGAGGTCATGAGGTTTCAATCATTCTCAAAGAAAATGTGTAACCAAAAATTCATAAGACTGCACTATGATGAAAACAACCAAGGCTTGAAATTTTTTTTTTTTTTTTTTTTTTTTTTTAGGCCGTGCAATGCTTGGCTCCTTTAAGCTTCTAAACGACTTATGTAACGAGTGTTGGGCCAGTAACTCCCAAACCAGATGGCTTTAGGGCACTAGATGTAGAGACATCCCTAAGGGCTTAATTACTCAAGTCAAAAAGAGCTACGAAGCCTAACTAGCCATATAATCACTCAGCTGGACTTTCTCCTCTTTTTACTCAAACACTCACTGCTTAATGAGGCAAGAGGTCCAGTTACTCAATGAGAAGCTCAACCTTATGAATTTTTTTTTTTTTGTTTTGAAAGCCAAGGTTTTCTTCACCACATCAACCCACAAATCTCTAGAGACATACTCACCTTAAGTCAAATCTCATACCCCACAGACCCTAATGCTAGTGTGCATGTGAAAAATCTATCCAACACATGGAGTCTCTCTGATCCAACAAATGAGTCAAACTCTGGGATTTCTACTGATATGCAATGTTCAAGCAAGTTAAATATACCAATGACATGCAATCCACAGTCATGATGTTAGGTCAAGGCCAATCAACAACATAGGAATTTTTTTTTTTTTTTTTTAAAATTTTTTAAAACAAGCAAACAACAAAAATAATAAAGGAAAAGACAGCAATGTCTACCCCACCCCCAAACTAAAATGACACATTGTCTCCAATGTGTCTGGATACAATACCATATGGGCGACGTAAGTTGGATGTAACATAGGAAAATGCTCCCCCAAACTAGAACGGTAGACAGATTTCCTGAAAAACACAATAACAACAAGAACAAAATGGGAACACTAAATCAAACAACAACAAAAACTGAACAATGGGTTGCCTCCCATAAGCGCTAAGTTTATAGTCTTCAGCCAGACTTTCTATAACAGGTGTGTGATAAGTGCCAAAATATTCATATTTTAGCCCTTAATTTACACTTGTTAATTTCTTAGTTTTTGTTATTTTGTTCCATTTTATTTCCTTTTTGTGTTTTCTATGTTTTTGTAGGTCATGGAAGAAAAGGAAGCGTTTCTGAAAATGTTCCAAGCTTAAAGGGCAAATTGGGAAGACCTAGAAGATGTGGAAAGGATTAAATCGGAATTTATCAAATTGGAGCTAAAATCGGATTGGATTCAAATTTGGATTCTGAACAGGTCTCGGTATTTTGGCCATAACTTTCAGCTCAAATATCGGATTGAGGTGATTCCAACGGCATTGGAAAGCTGACTCAACAG
>CM017327.1:20070610-20081542 GCA_006937295.1 Carpinus fangiana | reverse complement strand
AGGGCGTTAGCTGTAGCTAAGAAAGGTCGCCCTAAAATAACTGGAATCTGGCTCCCAACATTATGCACCGGTTCTGTGTCTATCACTATGAAGTCCACAGGGAAATAAAACTTATCAACTTTGATCAATACGTCCTCAATTATTCCCCGTGGTCTCTTCACCGATCTGTCAGCCAATTGGAGTATCATAGAAGTGGGCTTCAATTCTCCTAACCCTAGCTGTAGATAAACTGAATAGGGGAGGAGATTCACACTTGCACCCAGATCCAACAGTGCCCTTTCTATCTGATTGATTCCTATCCTGCAAGAAATGGTTGGACACCCAGGGTCCTTATACTTAATGGGCAACTTGCACTGGAGGATGGAACTCACTTGCTCGGTCAAGAATGCTTTCTTTGGAACGTTATTCTTCCGCTTGACCGTGACCAAGTCCTTCAAGAACTTAGCATATGATGGCACTTGCTGAATTGCATCCAAAAAAGGGATGTTTATCTGAACCTGCTTAAACACCTCCAAAATTTCAGCAAATTGTGCATTTTTCTTCGGAGCTCTCAATCGCTCAGGGTATGGAGCCTTTGGAACAAATGACCTCGGGGGATCCTCAACAGTATGTATGGCTCTAGAAGGCTCAACTTCTCCCTCCTTATCCCTGCCACTCTCTTTACCTTGCGGCACAACCAGGTCTTCTTCTTCTTGGCCAACTTTATTATCCACTTGTCTCCCTGACCGAAGTGTGACAATGGATTACACTTGTTCATGCCCGTGCGTAGAATTTGAAGAATTTCCAATTGTGAGTGCCTTAGGATTGGGCATGGGCTGGCTTGGGAACTTCCCCTTCTCTCTCTCACCCAAATGACTTGCTATTTGTCTGATCTGAGTCTCTATCTTAGCGATAGCTTGGGTGTTGACCATGGTTGCATTTTTTACCTCCTGTATGGCTTGGCTATTGATTATCGTGGACTTCTGGAGCTCTTGCATTAGCTGACCATTCGATTGGATGAATGTCATCATTGTGTCTTCCAGAGCTGACTAAGATGAAGATGTAGGCACTTGAGAAACAGGCTGAGATTGTTGTTGAGCGTGAAATCCAGGAGGATATTGATTTTTAGCATTCTGAGGTGCACCTCCCTGATTTTGCTTCCAAGAAAAATTTGGATGGTTCCTCCATCCCGTATTGTAAGTCTCAGAATAAGGTCCATTAGACTGCTTTCTGTAATCATTGAAAGCATTCACTTGTTCCGTCGGGTACTCAAAATAAACCGGTACAGATGGACAATTCTGTGCTGAGTGCATAGGACTCACACAGATGGAACAGCTATCAACAGTATAAGTATGGGCAGCATTTATGGATGGACTTGTGCTGAGAGCATCCAGTCTCTTGGTGAGCGCATCTATCTTCATATTCATCTCAGTCTCTCCCTTCAGCTCATAGATGCTTCCTTTCTTTGGGATGCGGGCAGATTTATCCCGACAGCTCGTAAAATCCCATACTTGTGAGCTGTCGGACAGCTTGTCCAATGCCTTGTAAACCAAATCCCCCGTCAAACTTAAGAATGCCCCCCTGTTCATTGACTCGATCATGCTACGGTTGGGCTGAGACAGCCCTTGGTAAAAGAATTGAACGAGTCTCCACTTCTCATATCCATGTGGAGGGCATTTTATCAACAAATCCTTAAATCTCTCCCAACTCTCCGAAAATTTCTCATCTTCCTCTTGAGTGAAAGAGCTAATCTCTTTTCTGTATTCGTTTACCTTCGACATCGAGAAGAACTTGTTGTAAAATTTATTCAACAAGCTTTCCCAAGATGTAATAGATCCGGGGGTGTTGGAATCCAACCAAGCCCTAGCTCTGTCATGAAGGGAGAAAGGGAAGAGTCTAAGGTGGACTGATTCATTAGAGAAATTATGGAATTTAAAAGTGGCGCAAATGTCCTTGAATTTCTTTACTTGCCCATAAGGGTTTTCATGATCCAATCCATGAAAAGAAGGTAAGAGTTGAATGACATGCGGCTTTAAGTCGAAATGGGTGGCATTAGTGGGTGGTAACACTATACACGAGTGGGAGCTGGTCGCGACAGGTGCGAATAAATCCCGCAGTGATGTAGTGAAGTCTACGTGCCATGCTCTGACTTGCTCTCCATTTCCTGCTCTCACATCCTCATTCTCGAATATGGGTTGCTCCACATTCTCAGGTATGTTCTCTTGTTGGTCTCCCATCTCACCTCTACTATCACTCATAACGGTTGCTCTCCGAGTTCTCCTACAAGTTTTATCAATGTCGGGATCTAAGGGTATCAACTCTAAGTTTAGGGATCTCCGACCAAGCATACACCAAACACAAAGTTTTTGTTTTTTTAGGCAAAAATAAATAAATAAAAATAAAAATATAAATAAATAAATAAACAAAATAAACTAATTAAGCAAAAATAAAGAACTCAAATGAAATATGAAAGAAAAATAGGCACAAAAATAATTAAAGAAAAATAACAAAAATAAAAACTAATAAAACAAAGTGTGGCTTAGCTGCTGACTGCAGCCCTGCGATCGATCATTGGTATTATGCGATCGATCGTGACTGCGTTCAATTGTCGAAGGATGCGATCGATCATTATTGCGTTCGAACGCCTGGTGTTTGCGTTCGAGCGTCAGTCGGCTGTGCGAACGTGCGTCTGTTTAGCAGTTGTCGAACGCGGGCGCGCAAGTTGGTCTCGAGTGTGTTCGATTGCAAGGGGTTGCGATCGATCGTGCTCGGTAGAAGCTGAGTTCCGGAATTCTGCAGAAAACACTAAAACACCAAAAACACTTTTTTTTTTTTTATTTGTCAAATAAAAAACAGAGACTTAAATAAAAATAAATAAACAAAATTGCAAAACAAAAAAAAATAAAATAATAATAATAAAATAAAAACAAGAAAATTAACTAACTAGTAGAAAAATAAAATCAATTCAAACAAAAAATCAATTTCAACAAAAACTAACAAATTCCCCGACAACGGCGCCAAAATTTTATGTACAAAAGTAAAAATACTCGCAATAGCACAAGTCGTTTGTAATAAAGTGTTGTGCAAGTGCGAGGTTGATCCACAGGAAATTTGTGTTCTTGTAAAAATCAATTTCTTAATCAAATTGACTTTATCTTAACCTAGTTCCGAAGTTCGAAGTTGGTCGTGTAAAAATATAAATGAAGTAAAAATGAAATTGCTTGAATAATAAAAAGGCACTAAGGTTTTCTAAATCCACCTTATCAAATCAAAACTCACTCTCATGTTTTGTTCATACATTCGTCAAGAATTAAACCCTAAGTATTTTCTATTGTTTTTTTATAAAATCCTATTAAAAGATTCGATGAATCCAACTCTATTGCGAAAAACAACAAATATCCAATTGAGATCAAAAGATTCAATGTATCCGTTTGAACAACGAAAGACAATAGATATCCAATTTCAATCAAAAGATTCGATGTATCCGCTGGATGAAACACAACGAATATCCAACGTTTAAACAATTTTATAAACAACAATCAATACAAGTTTTGTCACACAACTAGATTGAAACGAAAATACTTCATATTAAATTTAGAATTGTACGAACAAAAACATGAGAAATAATGAGTTTATCAATGATGAGACTTCATCTTCAACCTTAGTTGAAGGCTTTAGCTCTCAAGACGACAACGGACATAAACATATCAATTAAAATTATAAAGAAACAGAAACTTACAAAGAAAAGCGTTCGAAAAGCTCAAGAACCACTCTAGGTCGAAGTTTTGGACTCTACGGCGCCCCCTCCATACGTTTACAATGAAAAAAAATTATATTTATAAGCTAATTCTAGGGTTTTAACGCTGCCAGGTCGGCCGAGTGCGATCGATCGCACTCTAGGTGCGATCGTTCGCACTCAAGCATGAATTTCCAATGCTGATGGGCGCAAGTGCGATCGATCATACTATATGTGCGATCGTTCGCAGATGCTTCAGAATTGGCCAAAACTTGTGAAATATGAACATGTAGATCTTCGAGTTAGCTTTCTAATGACGCCAAGATCACTCCAATCAGAGTTCTCCAACTCTAGATATGGCCGTTTTGGTGGAACTCGTCGGGTGCAAATCATCGCTCAACTCAAATTTGCTTCCAATGCTCCCCGAACTGCCTTAAGTCCCAAAATTAATGTGGTTAGCCCCAGATGTACCTTAGCAACCTGCAAAACACTAAAACACCAAAACTAACCAAAAAATCAAAAAATAACAAAACTAAGGGTTTAACAAATACAAGCTAAGGTGTCCAAATATGCAATATTTGACACTCATCAGGTACATCAAATTTCACATGAGAGATTTTTTTTTTCAGCCCAAGGCAGCATTTATCAACTTAGTTGTGTAGAAACTCCACAACAAAATTATGTGGTTGAAAGAAAACATCAACATCTTTTGAATGTAGCTAGATCTTTAAGATTTCAATCCAATCTTCCTTTACCTTTTTGGGCAGATTGTGTTTTAACTACAGCTCATATCATTAATAGGATTCCAACACCTCTTTTGTCCAACAAATCTCCACATGAGCTTCTTTTTTCTACTGCTCCATCTTATTCACACCTCAAAGTGTTTGGATGTTTAGCTTATGCTTCAACTTTGTCTAGACTTAGAACAAAGTTTGATCCAAGAGCTACACCTTGCATTTTCATTGGTCATCCATATGGCATTAAAGGACATAAATTCTATAATCTTCATACTCATTCCACTTTTATTTCTTGAAATGCCATATTCCATGAGACAGTATTTCCTTATGCTTCAAATTCAAATCAATTTTCACATTCAATGGATATGCATGAAAGTGTTCCTTCATCCATTGATTTTCCAATGCATCCTAACACAGATTTTTCAAATTCTTTGCCACCAAACACTCAACAATATAACATTTTTCAATCCCAAAACAATAATTCCACTGTCTTTCTTAATTCAGAAACCATTTTACCTTCTCATTATCATTCTGCAGAAACTTCATCTTCTCAATCAAAATCTGCAAATTCTTCCCATTCTTCTGCAAATTCATCTTTCAATTCTCATCCTTCTGTAGAAGTTTTAGCACCTTCTCCTATTCTTAGAAGGTCAGATAGGGTCAAACAGAAACCTAGTTACTTGCAAGATTATCATTGTAAATAGGTCTCTTCTTGCTCACCTCAATCGGCTTCAAGTGTTGATAATTCAGGTAAACCTTATCCATTGTCTTCTTTCATTTCTTATGATAACCTGTCCTCTAAGCATAAGCTTTTTGCCTTTCCATTTCATCCCAACCTGAGCCTAAGTTTTACCATCAAGCTATTAAGGATCCACTTTGGTGTGAGGCTATGAAAGCTGAGATTAAAGCTTTGGAGGAAAACAATACTTGGGTAGTGATTGATTTACCTTCTGACAAACATCTCATTGGCTGAAAATGGGTGCATAAGGTAAAATACAAGTTTGATGGAACCATTGAAAGGTACAAGGTAAGGCTGGTTGCAAAAGGGTACACTCAATGTGAGGGGATAGATTATCATTAAACGTTTTCACCTGTTACTAAAATGACTACTGTTAGATGTTTTTTAACTCTTGCAGCAGCTAAGAACTGGTTTTTACACCAGTTAGATGTCAATAATGCATTATTGCATGGTGATTTGGATGAAGAGGTCTATATGTCCATGCCTCCTAGTTTTGGCACTAAGGGTGTGTAGTGACCCAAAATTACTAACTAGGTGTAAGTAGCTAAGTTGGGAGAGTTAATTTGGGCTTTGGGTCACTAAGGACACTAGAAGAGTAATTTAGAATTTTGGACAGACGTACGCTAGGTCTGGCAGACGTACGCTGCTGTCTGTAGTGCGGACGTATTGTGGGGGACCACCGAACGTACGCTCTACAAATCGTATAGGCGGATGTACATGGTACCACCAAACGTATGCTACTTTTTGAATACCCTCTGGTCAATACCTGGACGTATGAGGTAGCCATTGAACCACTGGGCAAGAACCACTGGATGTACGCCCCTTGGCCGGACGTCCGCTGCTTTTCTAGGCCTATAAAAACCCCCTACTCCCTTCATGTTTTGCACAAACTTCAGATGCCCCAAAGGCTGCCAGAGTGTTCCCAGAGTGTTTTCAAAGTGTTTTGAGTGTGTTATGAGCATGTGTGTGAGGCGTTCACGAGTTTCAGAACGTTTGTGAGGCAGAACTCTTGCAATTTTGTTTCAATGAGGTAACGTTCGATCCTTAGCTTTTAATTATGTCGTTATGCTGCTCGTTTTATGTTTAGTTGTAGTTGCTAGCTTAGTTATGATTTAAAACCAGTTTGGGTTAGTGTTTTCGTTAGCTTAGCGTTGTTACATTTTATGGAGGTTGCAAACTAAACTAGAAGGCTTTAGGGTGTTCCAAGTAGCCCTATGAGTCGGAGAATAGGCGGACAGTGAAGAGAAAATAAGGTTCTTCCTGAGAACCCACATAGCAGACGTACGGTGTTATGCCGGATGTATGGCCCATCGTGACACGGTGGACGTACGGCCTCGAGCCTGGACGTACGGTTAGTGTGTGACAAGGAAACCTTATTTTCACCAACCGTCCCATAGCTCATGTTTTCCTTACTTTAGAGTTGTTTTAGTGGAATTAGGACTAATAGAAGGTTTTCCACAGATTTGGAGAACCTGGATCTTTCGGAGTTTTCAAAGACATTTATCGATCCAGGTGAGTTTTAACTCACATAATGCTTATTGCTATTTTCCATGCACTGTACATCTATTTTGTGTATTAAGAAAACATGCATATTTTACAACTCTCACAGTTTGTACTTATTGCACATGAACTCTGTCATTTTGAGAAAAATGTTATGCTGAACATGTTAACCAAGTGAGACTTGTAAAATGACTTACATGTAAAATACAGACAAGATAATTTGCATCGTATGACATGGTACACGGGTACGTGCGATAGTATTGGCCATGGGCTTACTATACATGTTAGCTTTATGGTCAAATGTGTGTGTTATACGAGGCTTTGGAACCATTGGTTTCGTGACCTTGATACAACCATTCCCAATGGTTCGGTCACTATAAGACGGACGTCATTAGTTGGTGTGGGCCACTCGGGGTCGGACTCGATCGTGCCACTAATGTTACGTACGGTATGTTATGCAATGGCTGGAGCACTGGCATTTATTATAGGTCCCTCGGGACAACATCAATCCTGCTGAGAAGGGGTAATATTTCGGGTAGACCATACTATTGAATTATGACTGTTGATTTTATCATATGCATATATCATTACTATATACATATATCACGCATGAATAAGCTGTCATTATAGAACTGCTTTTGCTTATTAAACATCTGAGTTCATTACTAAAATTGGCATGGGTATTATCTGCATTAAAAATCACTAAGTCTTAGACCTACCCCTTTTATTTATGTTTTTCCCCATCATTACGAATAATTGCGCAGTTTAGTTGCACTAGACGAAGATGCCGTCTGAGAGTACTTGGGTGATTTCTCAGGACCTGATATGGGTGATCTTTGAGGATATGGATCCCGTTTGGCTTAAAACGATGTGGAAAGATGGAGGATCTGCCCGTGCAGACATGATAGAGATTTTGATTTCACTAGCTCTGTTGAAGCTTAGTTCTAGGCTTTTATCTATTTATCTTTTGTGAACAATGTTGGCATTGTTATTTTGGGTTGTATCTATTTTCTTGCTGATGGTTTGATGACCAGTACATTTAGTGACTATGTATGATATTGATGATGTAGTACTTTATCTTTAGTATTGCTGTGTAATGTTTCAATTACTGTCTCTTAATCCCATAGTCTTGGTAAAGTCTTCCGTTGCAGTTTTTCCATTACGGCAAGGAAAGTGATTTCCCAGAGATTGTCCTGGAGAGATGATCGGTGTCAAATATTGTTTATTAGACCCCCCTTTACTTATGTTTGTTAGGCTCTTAGCTGTGTTAATAACTAATATTTTGTATAGTTTTTAGTGTTTTGTGTTGTGCAGGTCATTGCAACAAACATGGCTAGCAAAGGGCAAGAAAGAAGACTTAAAGTGAAGAAGCCCTGCCAAATGCGTTCGACCGCACTTAGTGCGTTTGAACGCACTCGCGGTCGCTCGCAGGAGCTGCGGTCGCACGCATGCACAGCCGGCCCTAGCGGTTATCTATGTTCGAATGCACGCCTAGTCAACCCTAGCCGCCACAGCAGTTATTTGCGCTCGACCGCACACCCTGCGTTCGATCGCAAATAACTGGTGCGTTCGAACGCAGGTAGTTCATTCGAACGCACTTCAGTGACCTGCTAGCCTATAAATAGGACCCTAGGTCCATTTAGTCGAGAGCTTGACTTTTGGGCGTGTTTTAGAGAGCAATTTGCCACTGTTGGCCTTGCTCTGCCCTTTTCTTTGTATTTGTTTACGTTAGTTTAATTATAATGCTTCCTTTTTGTTTATTTACGCTTCCTTTGCTTATGGGAGGCTAAATCCTCAACTAAGGTTGAGGATGTAGCCTCACCATGAATGCTATGTTAATTGCTTACATTTAAGTCATTTCATTCCGTTATTTCTTTATGTGCTTAAATCGTTTCTCACTTGGTTTGGTGACAAAACCAAGTGAGGTTGCACCGTAGTCGTTTATTTTTGGTTTTTCGTCCGATGGATACATTCCATCATTCGGTTTACGTCCATTTATCCATTGTAGTTAGTGTTAAATCACTTTCACATTGGATCCTTTGGGCCTTAAACCATTTATGGTTTGTCTTTCGTCAAAGGGACGGATTCCTTTAATCCTTCGATAGGTGCAAGAGATTTAGTCTTATTTCAAAACCGATAGACGGATGTTTTAGCTTAGTGTTTTCAATTAATGTAGTTGAAATGGTGAGGTGAAAACCTCAACCTTGGTACTTTCATTTCGTATACATTTCCGCTATTATTTACTTTTAAGTTGTCACAATCACCCACTGCGGAGCTAGGTTAAAATAGCACTAACCTAGACTCGAAGTTATTTTCGCACAAAGCAATTTACGGTTCCTTGTGGGTTCGACTCGGTACTTGCACAACCGCTATACGAGCTTCGGTTCGTTCAATTGCGAAGTACCTAAATTTGGTCCGATCAAATTTTGGCGCCGTTGCCGGGGAACCGTCTAAATTGTTTTGAATTTAACTTTGTTTTTAGTTTGATGTTATTTTTCTACTAGTTTTTATTTTCTGCATTGTACATTCTGTTTATAGTTTGTTTTGTGTTTTATTTCATTTTTGTTAGTTTTTAATTAGTTTTTAGTCGTTTATAGCTTTCTGTTCTAGTTCCTGGAAATTCAAGCATCGAAAGTGCGGTCGAACGCAGGACTTGCGGTCGAACGCACTTCCACCTATTCCAGCACGTTCGCGCACTTGCGAACACCAGTCGTGCGCCTGCGTGCGAACTCAAGGCCCTGATAGAGAAGCAGTGCAGCGCTGCGGTCGAACGTACCTGTATTGCGTTCGAACGCAAGTGCAACAGCTTGCCACATTTCTGCATCTGTGCGAACGAACGTACTGACCTGCGCTCGAGTGCACCTCTGCTTCCAGCATCAACATACCTGAGGCAGTATGTTCAGTTTTTAATTTGTTTATGCTTTGATCAATTGTTAGACTTATTTTAATTGTTTTAATTTCCAGTTTTGAGTATTTTGTTTGCTGAGTTTAGCTGTGTTTAGTTTATATTTATTTTTAATTGTCTATATATTTTGCATATGTTTAGTTAATAATTTTGTTAGTTTAAATTTTTAGTTGTTTAAATTATTTTATTTTTGCTGCTGTTTAGGTTATTTTAGTTAAGTTTATTCTCTGTTTTTATTATCGTTTCTGCTCTGTTTTTACTGCATCATTTAGTTGCTTTGATTTGTTGACTTGTTGCTTTTGGTATATTGTTAAGTAGTTTTTGTTCATAGCTATTTTTGCCATCTCGTTGTTTGCTGTTTTGTTCCATTGTTTTCTTTATTTTTCCTGCATTTTTGCTTTTCTAGCTTGCTGTTTTTCCTTAGTGTATAGTTAAATTTCTGTTAGTTTATGCATGGTCGGCGATCGTTGAACTTAGAGTTAACACCATTAGATCCCGACTTAGAAAGAAACATTAGGAGAGCGCGTCGAGCTTGTGCCGAGATGGGAGATAATCAAAGAAATCCAAGGGTGGAGGAGCACCAAGATGATCAAAGAAATCAAAGAAGGGAGGAGCATGAGGAATATCAAGATGCGAGAGAAGGGGACGGGGAGCAAATAAGAGCTTATAACATGGATTTCACAACATCACTCCGGGAATTGTTCGCACCTACTGCGGTCAGTTCCCATTCGTGCATAGTGTTGCCCCCGACTAATGTAACTCACTATGATCTAAAGCCACATGTAATCCAGATGTTACCATCCTTTTACAGCTTAGATCATGAAAATCCATATTCCCATGTCAAGAAATTCAAGAATATCTATGCCACCACCAAGTTTCAAAATTTTTCTGAGGAATCTGTCCATCTCAGACTTTTTCCTTTCTCACTTCATGATAGAGCCACAGAGTGGTTGGACTCCAACGCACCTGGCTCCATCACATCCTGGGAAGAACTGTTGAAGCAGTTTTATAACAAGTTTTTCCCAATGTCCAGAGTAAACGAGGCAAGAAAGGAAATCAGTTCCTTTACTCAGGATGAGGATGAGAAATTCTCATAATGTTGGGCACGGTTCAAGGATCTATTGATGAAATGTCCGCCTCACGGTTACGAAAAATGGCGACTCGTGCAATTCTTCTACCAAGGGTTGTCTCAGCCCAACCGTAGTATGATCGAGTTGATGAATGGAGGGGCATTTCTAAATTTGACGGGAGACTTAGCTTATAAAGCTTTGGAGAAAATAGCCGACAACTCCCAACACTGAGATTTTACGAGTTGTCGTGACAAGTCTGCCCGAAA
>CM017327.1:20018407-20065834 GCA_006937295.1 Carpinus fangiana | reverse complement strand
ACTAAAGTCTTGGCTTCAAAGATTTTTTTAGGTTGTTGTCCAAGATGCATGTAAAGAATATTTATCATCCTCCACATCCATCTTGATGGGGGATATCAACACACCATTTCAGCACACTGCGATCGAGCACAGATTGATCGCAGTGATCGATCGCTTCCTCAGAATGTATGAGCTTATTTAGCAAAGAAGTGTGATCGAGCGCAGATAGATCGTAGTGATTGATCGCTTCCTCAGAATGTTTAAGCTTATCTAAAAGAGAAATGTGATCAAGCGCAGTTTGATCGCAATGATCGATCGCTTCCTCAGAATGTATGAGCTTATTTAGCAAAGAAGTGTGATCGAGCGCAGATAGATCGTAGTGATTGATCGCTTCCTCAGAATGTTTAAGCTTATCTGAAAGAGAAATGCGATCAAGCGCAGTTTGATCACAATGATCGATCACTCTAACAAAGAGGCACCATGTCGAGTGCGATCGAGCGCATGCATCGGTGGTAGTTATAGAGAGCACCTCCAGATGCCCAGATGTGCATGAATAGTAACTCATCTCTTGTAAACTAATTTACTAACTTTCTTAACTTCCTTCCATTTGTAAGTTAGTTTGCACAGTTAGTTTATGATTGTAAGCTCATATATAAGCTTCAATCTTTCCCTTGTAAAAGACTCATGAGATTAATATTGCAAATGAGGATTTTCTCTTCTTCTCCATTTTCTCTTCTTCTTCCTCTCCTCTGTTTTGGAGATTTTCTTTGCTTTCTTTGATTCTTGACATTCCTTCTGTGATATTCCTATAATATTCTCTTGAGATACAAAGGAATTGAATTTTAAATTATTGTCGGAAACTTTCATGTTAAGAAAATGATGTGTAACATGCATCTTTTTTGAATATCTACTTGTTCTCAGTTTTGAGTATTGCATTTGCATGTATCAATTATCAAATATAAAATTGAGCAATTAATAGGAAGGATGAATTTCAATCAATATATCTATATGTTAATATTATTTTGCATTTAGTGCATATGAGCTCAACCGAGTACCTTTTAAGAACTCTTTCACACCTTTTCTATATATTTTATAAGTATAAAAGATAAAAAGTTGGATATACATACAACATGATTTCAATTTTCTACATGAGAAGACGCAGAATATTTGTATGTTAGATAAGCCCCAAGAGCCACTCCTACACTAACTACTATTAAAATTTTCAATGTTGCCTCCATGCCCACTTTCATCTCCAAAAGCGAACCCTTTCGGCCAAGTTGCAACGCCTTGAGCAAAGGAACTTTCTTAGGTATTATTAAGGAAAGAATACCATTGACAAATTTTGAACTTATTTCGTCTACATCATAGTCATTTGAAATATTGATTTTTTTAGAAAATCGTTTCCACATATTCTCCTGCACAGGTCGTTCTCCTCTAACTGTTATGAATCTTCCAAACCAACTGATATAAACCTTCAGTTGCTCCCTTCTGAATCCTACAAATTTAACACAAAAAATTTAATTACCATGTAAAATGAAGCCTAATATTACCATACTACATAAATTTATGTAAAATATAAAGTAAATGAATAATACTATATGCATATATATATAGAGATCGATAGAATGCAAAAGAGTTGAGACGGTTCAACCTTAAGGCCTAAGAGTCTGTTTGAGATTGTGTTTGAGCTTAAAAAGTACTTTTAGACTTCCTGTTGTATAAAAAATAATTTATAAATCCTTGTAATTGACCTACATTACAAATCACTCCCTGTGGTATACAAAATAATTTTTAGATCCTCAAGGTAGGCTAAACTAATAGTTTAGTCTCTGAAATCAATTTTCATGCTCTAAAGACAAATGTCAGCTTAATAAAAAGAGTAACTCAATTTTCTCCAACTTAATTTGATAGAAAAATTTGTCACAATTTATTAACTTGAATGTTGTTTTTATTTATTTTTCAATGGTTAGAAGATGCAAATTCTCATGAAATGCTTTCAAATCGTGGCAAAGAATACGAAAATGAGAGAGGATTACGCACAGAGTAAAATTTAGGGGATGAAAGAGATTAAGTTAATTTACTATAGTAATATGACTTGAAGTGAGGACTAATATATAATCTTAGCTAGTGTCCTAAAATGATGTCAAAAATTATAGTTGTCTTTTTTTAAAGTTAGAAATTAATAATAACATATGTCGTATTTTTATTGGGTATGACGTGATAAAGTAACTGATTATTTTAAGTTACTTAACAAAAATTAATTTTAGGAAGTAAATTGTTATTTTGGCCTACCATGAGAACTTATAAATTATTTTTTAGAACACATGGAAAGTTTTGTAATTTAGACCAGCTATAGGGACCTATAAATTATTTTATTCCAAATAGAGTGATTTGTAAGGGATCTGGCTTACATTGTATGCTGTAGTAAAATCAACGGTTGAGATTAAATCTCAGACTTGACTTACTTTTAAAAGCTTTTATTAGGAGAGAGAAAATAAAAAGAGATTTTGAGAGATTCAATCTCAACCATTGCTTTTACTACAGCATACATGTTATTTTAATAACAGCATGTAAGAAGCTGCCCGCACTCAGATGGAACAGTATGATCAAGCGGTGGAGAAAAGGAACAGGACAAGACCGATGGAGGTGCAGACATCCACCAGAATTGTTGAACGATGGAAAAAACCACCAACTGGAGTCCTAAAAATCAACTGGGACGCTGCTCTAGATCCTTGAACAGGTAAGGTGGGATTGGGTACTTTAGCAAGGGATCATGAGGGTCGTGTTTTGGCTATGACTAGTTCCATCCGAAATCAGATAAGCCAGCCCACCACGGCTGAAACTCTAGCGGCGTGGCAAGTGGTAGTCCTTGGAATCCAATTGGGAGCAACGTACCTGGAATTGGAGGGTGATGCTTTGGAAGTGGTGCAGGATCTTAACTTACCGGAGCACTGTTGGGGAATAAATGGTCTAGTTTTGAATGAAATCAAATTGCTTCATTAGAACTTCAATGTTTGGAAAGTCTCTCATGTACTCCGAGGGGCAAATGGGGCTGCTCATAGGTTAGCTAAGTTTGCTCTTTCTAGTGGGGTTGAACAAACATGGTATGAGAATTTTCCTATGGTAGTGCAAGAAATTGTAAGTCTTGAACAAGTCCATTTATAAATGAATGAAGTTATGTTTTTTTCTCAAAAAAAATAATAATAAAAATAACAGCATGTAAGCCAGATCCGATTTGTAATTTTGGCCAACCAAAAGGACCAATTTTACATTTATTATTATTATTTTTTTAAACTTTAAAAATGACCAAAATGCATTTTTGACAAAAGTTGAAAAATAAAGCTTTTGCCAAAAAACACTTCTTCACCTTAAAACTTTATTTCTCAAGTACAATCCAAAACATGCTCTAAGTCCTCTACTAAGAAATGGCCTTAGGTCTACATCTTTATGTTATTGAATTGTTTGATACAATTAGGTTAATATGCTCTACTTATAGGATGATTGTGGTAGGTGGGGTAGACTAGAAAAGGTAGGGAATTGATGACATGCCTTCAAGAAAACTAAATCAGAAAATATTTTAGCATTACTCTTTTTTTTTTCTTTTTTTTTTTTAGCATTTCACCTTCAAGAAAACGAATTTATTTATGGGAAAAGTATAAAATGGCCCCCAAAACTACCAGCCTTTTGTAATTTAGCCTCTCAAAGTTTCAATTGGTATAAAGTAACCCCTCAAATTATCAACCTCTTATAAAATGGCCCCCTCCGTTAGTTTAAACTGTTAAAATGGATGAAAAACCCAAAACGATATCGTTTTGGGTATCAAAATTACGAAAATGCCCATGCTCAATTTTAAAAAATAAAAATAAAAAAAGGGATTGAAATGGCGTCGTTTTGGTCCCTTTCACAGACCCATTTTGCACGACCAACTACTTGTGATTTGGAAACTGCAGCGTATAGTTGCACGCCCACACGGAACGCAGGCTGAGAGTCATCCTGAGTGGACTCTGTGACCTCCGGTCCCTCCGCAACCATTGCCCATGGTCGCCTTGTCGGGCCGCACCTCGCTGGACTGGTGTCGCCTGCGACCAGCATGTCACAGCCTCGCTGGCGACCCCCAAGCTCGCTGCGAACCTGTCTCGCCAGTAGGCCAGCCTCACCTCGCAGGCGATCGCCAACCCGTGACCTCGTCGCAAAACCCAGGCCTCACTTGGCCTTTCTCGCTGCCAATATGCATTGACGCGGGTCTCGTGTCTCGCCCTCGCTCCAAGCCTTTCACCTCGTTGGCAACCAACAGCCTGTGGCCTTGCCACGACACCCATACCTCGCCGGCGACCTCTGAACATGCCTATGCGCAGCGCCTCGCCAGCCTCACCTCGCATCATGCGGCGAACCAGCTCTCCGCGAGCACCAGTCTCGCCCCACATACTCATCTTGCCGAGAAGCCCGTATCCGCGATCTCCAGTTTTGCGCACAGTCGAGAACACGAACCCTTGTTGCAATGACAGCTGAGGCCGTTCTCGCCTGAGACCTCGCAAGCCCATGTTGCTTCCTTCGATCTCCGTCGCTCGTTTTGCTGCCGAACTCGGACTTCCAGCCAACGGATTCACAGACCACACTGGGTACCCCTCTCTCTAGGAGGGTTGCAAACGGGGGGTGGGGGGCTGGAAGAAAGGGGTATTGTTGAAAGGGACCAAAACGACGCCGTTTCAGTCCCTTTTTTTATTTATTTATTTTTTTTAAAATTGAGTAGGGGCATTTTCGTAATTCTAATACCCAAAATGACGTCGTTTTGGGTTTTTCATCAATTTTAACGGTTTAAACTAGCAGAGGGGGCCATTTTATAAGAGGTTGGTAGTTTGGGGGCTACTTTATACCAATTGAAACTTTGAGGGGCTAAATTACAAAAGGCTAGTAGTTTGGAGGGCCATTTTATACTTTTCCCTTTATTTATTTATTTATTTATTGGCTTAACTAGATTTGGTGTGGCAAGTATCAATATCTAAGCATGATTTCGGCCTTCAAAATCGTTGAAGAGCCGATGAAGATCATGTGCGATAAAAGAAAAGGCTTGATGTGAGCTCAAATAAGATGAGCTAGGATCCACTACGACGCAAAGAAAATCTGATCGTGAGCTTAGCCTATGAATCTGTTGGTGAAGTAGATAGTGACCTTTTACGACAACAATAAAAATAAAATAAAATAAAAAAGGCTGAATGACTGAATGTGATCTTAGATGAGCCATAATCTGGTGTGATGCAAAGGAAAAATATGAGCACGAGCTTAGATAAGGCCAAAAGAGAGAGCTGCCGTGTACGGCAACAAACGATGGCTACCAACGATTGAAAGTTGCGAAGGGAGGATATTGAAAGTTGGAGTACTGTGTCTGAATGACATTGGTGACAGCCATAATACATCGAAGACAACTACCAAAGGACGAATTAGAATGTTGGTGATGACGACAAGAGATGGCTAGAGCTGGAGTTGAGAGGTGGCTGGCAGTAATAATAGGGAACGGTGGCAGAGGAAGCCGAAGAAGGCCACGGTTGGCGATGATGGTTGAGGGAGGAATAACGGACGAATAAAAGGTGACAAGCCGGGTCGTTGATAACTAGTGATAGTGCCGAGTGGCACTACACCCTGGTTGGTTGGTGGACTGGGCTGGCTTCCGCCACTTTTGGGTTGTTGACTGGGCCAAATTGGACTGAAACCCAAGTGGATTGGGACATCTAATCGAAACGGTTAATCCAAGTGGATGAACATGCGTGCAACATGTGAAAGAGACGAGCATGAGAGGTTGTTGACCCGTGACGAACATGGAGGAACGTCCAGTATTGTTGGGAGGTGTATATAGAAGTGGCATTGAGTAAAAAAATCACAGATCCATTGATTATAAGGATAGAAAATCAGTTTTAGTGGTTGCTTCATTAGAAAGAGATCTAGTGGTGGTGTGTGGCGCGCGAACTCATAGTAATGCGAGTGGCACTTGAGAATGCGTGTGACGGCCACTTGGTGTATGGGCTTTCACAGATCGATAGATTCGTACCTTGCAAACTTTTTTGATATGTCCGCATAAGAGGGGGGAGGAGGGATCCGAACTAGTGACCTCCGCTTCATTAAGCGTAGTCCCAACTGATTGAGCTATCTCTTGAAGACCGTACCTTTCAAACTTGATTCTAAGTTAAGATTTTTAAAATTAGCTTGGAGGAAGGCTGATAAAACATTGACAGTGATGGCTAGAGGCACGTGGCATCTAGTGGGTGCATGTTAGAACTGGCAAAGTCTACAAGCAACGAGTGGAAGCTTCAATAATTGGAATTATTCCAATGGCGTGGTGTGGTCATCAACCCCAAATGGATGCTTGGAACAAATAAGAGATCTCCAAAAAGAACACCAATAGGAAGACAATGTTGGGAGAATGCCAAAAGAAGAAGTTGTTAAAGATCACAAAAAAGTGGCTTTGATACCACGTAGAAAGTATATAAAATATAAAATAAGGGAATAACAATAAAAGCAAATAAAGAAAGAAAACATAGAAAATGTAGGATGGTTCAACCTTAGAGGTCTATAAAACTACATCCACTACTGATAATTGCCCTTAGGTTTACAAGGAGTAGCTCAATTGGTTAAGGACAACGCCTCATAAAGTGGAGGCCATTAGTTTGAATCTTCTTCCCCATTTTCCTCCCCTTGTAAGAAAAGAAGAGAAAAGAGAATTGACCTTAGGGCTACATCTTTATTGTATTGAATTGACTTATACAATTAGGTTAATTTTATCTATTTATAAGAAGATTGTGATAGGTGAGGTTGACTAGAAAAGGTAGGGAATTAATAACAGACATACAAGGAACTAAATCATGCATGCTTAAAATTGAAAATATTCTAACACATACAATTAACATGAATTCACTAGACACAATTTAGTTATAAGACCTTGAAAAAATGAAATGGTTAAATAAAAATTTAGTCAATAAGGTTTACAACTTTATCAACAATAAATTTTAGGTTTTTAAAAGTGACAATTTTGATTAACATGCTTTTCACCTTTATAAATAAAAATAAATAAATAAATAAACAAAGAGGGCAATTTTATCCATGTCAAAACACGTGGTAATTTAGGGATTTAAAATGAAGTTTTCCCAAAAATCTAACATAACGTTTTTCACGTGTACAAAAAGTCAAGTATGACTTTATAAAACATTGCCACATGTAAATTCTTGCCACATCAACATATTTTTTAAAACAAAAAGAAATTAAAAAAAAAAAGAAACATTAAAATTAAAAAGAACAAAAAAGAAGAAGAGATGGATGGAAAGGGCTATGGTTGGGGAAAATTACCACCACAGATGGTGATGGGGTTTCTTTGCAACATATTTCCATCCTCTATAAGGTGGTTTGTAGGGGACCCCCACTCAGCCGAGGTGGTTGGGGAAATGGGAGAGCCACCACGACTCGTGCTCTCTTCCACTAGGTGGTAACAGGGTGGGAGTCCCCCATGACCATCTTCATAGGACTTAATGATGTCGTTGTAAGTGGAGGTGCTGTTGTGACCCACCAACGGAGTAGAGTGTTCCCATGTGACCCAACGTTGGGTGGGGGGAGGAAGGCTCCCCTGCGACCGACCTAGTGTTGGAGTGAAAGGGTGTCATGGGGACTCTCCCACACTCTGTGACCACCTTCACAAGGTAGGGGTCCATTGAACCACCTTTAAAAGGGTAGTGGTGGATCACTAGAGAAACCCACCACAACTGGCAAATGGTATTTTCCTAACCTCCACCCTTTTTAAATTTTTTTTTTTTAAATTTTAATTTATTTTTGTAGTAATTTTTTTGTTTTAAAGGATATATTGATTCAGCAAAAATGTGTATGTGGCAATGTTTTACAAGTTTAACGTGGTTTTCATATTCGTGGTGAAAAATTTGCTAGTTTTTTAAATGATAGATTGATGGAATGATCATTTTGATATATAAAATAGTATGTGGAACAAATTATCAAAACTTAATGAGCTTTTTAATAAAGTAGTAAGCCTTAAGGAACAAATTTGTATTATATCTAGTATCCCCCCCGCAAAGAAAAGAAAACAAGAAGCAACCAAACTTTCCAGTGTATCGGATTGAATTGTAATTATTGAGTCCCACGTCGAATGTATACTAAGTCAATTTCGGTTATACTTATACAAATGATTTTTTTGGTCACCCTAACAAAGTGTCAAACAAAAGTCCTCGAAAAGATTGTCCATCAAAGAAGGGTAGCGCCAGTTGTGGGGAACAACCAAATCATGAATCTGAACGTGCTTCGCAAGAGTTGGGTAGAGAATTAGATGCGTGGGTGGGTGGACTGAAATGCATGGAATCACTTAGGAAAATGGGGAACACACGAAGCATGGCAGTTATAAGGGTTGTGCTTTAAATAGAGCTAATAAAGGGAAAGATAAGATAGTGGAGGAGTTGACCATGTTCGAAGGTGAGGCTGGGAAGAGGGAGATTTCGGGTTACAATTCTGATGCTAGACCCAAATCTATTGTGGAACCAATAATAATAAGTAATTGGCTTTCATGTGGGCTTGATCTTTTACTTATGGAAATTGTAGTGGGCTCTCAGGAAAACAAAGATGTTATGTAGGACCCTATGGATACAGGTATGCAAAATCAAATTGGGGAGGTAAATAGCAGCACTACTCTAGTTAACAGTGTAGTGGGGAGGAAAGATGGCAAGGGAATTAGAGGGTGGAAAAGGCAGGCTCAGATAAGAAAAATTGTTCAACCTCTAGCATAGGGAGAAAATTCTAAATGAAAGAGGAAAGGTAATCTGGAAGTGGAAGCAGAGGAGTTGAAGGGCAAGGCAAAAAGAGGGACGAAGAATACAAAAATTTTGGGAGCATATTTTAATGAGTTGGCGGAGGCTGAATTACAGCCCTGCCAACAGCCAAAACTTATAATTTGGAATTGCCGGGGGCCAAGGAACCCCCGGATAGTTGGTGATCTTTGCCAGATGGTGAAGAATAAGAGACCCTACTTCCATATAAAATGGAAGCAACGTGCTAAACGCTCCTTTCTTTCATGCATGGGCAAATCATAGGCTGAGAATAAATCACATAGTGAAGATAAAAGACAAGGAGGGCAGGGAATGGCGTAAACAACACGAAATTGGGCATGCTTTCACTTTGTTTTTCCAAAGGCTATTTTCGTCTGGGGAAATATATGGGGTAGAAGATTGTTTGGCTGCTTTGGAGTGTAGATTTTCTGAATAGATGAATGCAAATCTTTTACGTGAATTTACAATGGTAGAAGTGGAGATAGCACTCAAACAGATGCATCCTTTCAAATCCCCAGGGCCGGATGGTTTCTAGGCGTGCTTTTATCAAAATTCATGGCCTACGGTGAAATTGGAGGTATGTCAAGCGGTCCTTGGCTTTTTTAATCATGATATTTTAGTCCTCACAAGGCAATTGTCCATCAAGAATGTTCAAGACAGACGTTAGCATATACCCTCACCGCACGACTCGGAGGAGGAAGACGCACGTGTGGAGGATGAAAACAGAAACCCTTTTGTGGAGCGCGGAGTGCACAAACATCAACCTCTTGTACAAGCTCAAGCCAATCAGTGGGAATCCGGTTTCAAACTCGATATTCCGAAATTCAACGGGGGTTTCCAACCCGAGGAATTCTTGGATTGGATAGCGGCAGTTGAAGAAGTTCTTGATTTCAAGGGGATACCTGAGGATCGACGAGTTTCTTTGGTCGAGACCAAGTTCTGGGGAAGAGCTGCAGCGTGGTGGCAGCAACTGAAGTAATCCAGAACTCGACTAGGCAAATAAAAAATCAAAAGATGGGAGAAACTGTTGAAGCACATGCGGGCGGCCTTCTTGCCATACAACTACACCCGAACCATGTATCAGCGGCTACAGAATTTAAGCCAAGGTTCGAAGACCGTGGATGAGTACACGGAGGAGTTCTACAAATACTTGACACGAGTTGATTTAGCCAAGACGGATGACCAATTAGTATCCCGATACATCGGGGGGCTGCGACAAAACATTCAAGATTCATTAAATCTTTTTGATCCCGCTAACGTATCTGCGGCTCATCAAAGAGCCCTTCTATTGGAGAAAACGGCAGCCAGAGGATCCACAGGCTTCTTTGGGAGTGGCACAGGGGGTAGTGCGACTCATTACAATGGGCCGTTCACACCTCGAAACACCACCCAATCAACAATCCCAAACCGGACTCCAATCACAACCGGTCCACCTAACCGGAGCGCAACAACGAATGGGCCTAAATGCTCTAAGTGTGGTGAACTAGGCCACAGAATTGCAGATTACCACAAGGGAGATAAATATGGAAAGGGTCTACTTATTGACTCGGGAAACGCCATCGATGAGCAAGGCGATGAAGAAGAGCAACATGCAACCTTTGACGACTACGGGGATGTGGAAGAAGAATTCATTACCAGAGATAGTGGGCCTAGCTTAATGATGCTTAGGATATGTCTGACACCACGATAGACGGAAGGGGATGATGAACAGCGGCACAACCTTTTTCACTCCACATGTACTATTGGGGGTAAGGTTTGCAAGCTAATCATTGATGAAGGCAGCTGTGAGAACGTGGTAGCAGAAGAAGCAGTTCAGAAGTTGGCCCTAGACACAGAGAAACACCGCACAACTTACTGCTTGGAGTGGCTCAAGAAGTGAAATGAGGTAATAGTATCAAAACGTTGCCTTGTACATTTTTCTATTGGCACCAAATATAAAGATAACACTTGGTGTGACGTAGTGGCCATGGATGCTTGCCACCTGTTACTGGGGAGACCATGGCAATATGACCGAAATGCACAACACGATGGACGGAAGAACATCTACAGCTTCTTGGTGGATAATGTGAAGCGTACTCTCCTACCTAACACGGGAGACGTACATAAACCTCTAAAAGAGGTGGGCCAAGCACTTCTAGCCAAACAAGAATTCATAGGAGAAATGCTCGACTCTAATCAAGTATACCTACTCTACGGCAAATAATGTAGCCCAATGAAGATTGTACCAAAGGCAGTTACAGGTGCTAGAGGAATTTGCTGATGTATTCCCAAAAAGACCTACCAGAGAAGCTACTGCCCCTGCGTGACATTCAACACCAAATTGATTTGGTGCCCGGGTCTAGGCTTCCTAATCGACCACACTACCGCATGAGTCCCAAAGAGCATGAAGAATTACAAAGACAAGTGGAGGAACTACTGGCAAAAGGGCACATTCGGGAGAGCTTGAGCCCATGTGCAATTCCAGCATTGCTCACACCCAAGAAAGATGGGACATGGAGGATGTGTGTAGACAGCCGCGCCATCAACAAAATCACGGTACGATATAGATTTCCGATTCCACGATTAGATGATTTACTGGATCAATTGAGTGGGGCAACTATATTTACCAAACTGGATCTGAAGAGTGGTTACCACCAAATCCGAGTATGGGTTAGTGATGAATGGAAGACAACGTTTAAAACGCGGGAGGGACTTTATGAATGGTTGGTGATGCCATTTGGATTATCTAATGCTCCAAGTACCTTCATGCGAGTAATGAACCAGATATTCTGCCCATTCATCGGAAAATCAGTGGTCGTCTACTTCGACGACATCCTCATTTATAGTTCCCACCCAGAGACACACATCCAACATATACGAGAGGTACTCCTTGTGCTACGACGAGAGAAATTTTACGCAGCACCGGCCAAGTGTTCTTTCATGACCGATTCAGTACTTTTCCTTGGATATGTGGTGTCCAAGGATGGATTAGCAGTGGATGAGTCTAAAGTAGCAGTGGTTCGCGATTGGACTCTCCCTACTACATTACATGAGGTACATAGTTTTCATGGGTTGGTGTCCTTTTATCGTCGTTTCATTCACAATTTCAACACCATATTGGCACCAATCACGGAATGCATGAAGGTAGGAAAATTCTCATGGAATGAGGCAGCTACTAACGCATTCGAGTTGATCAAGGTCAAATTAACCACAACTCCATTATTAGTCCTTCCAAACTTTGACATACCGTTCGAATTGCATTGCGATGCATCCAAGATAGGCATTGGAGCGGTGCTTATCCAATTGAGCAAACCAATGGCCTATTTCAGTGAGAAGTTGAAGAGCGCACAACTCAATTATAGTGCTTACGACATTGAGTTCTACGCATTAGTGCAGTCGCTCAAGCATTGAAGCTCCTACCTCGCCTATAATGACTTCATCTTGTACTCTGACCATGAAGCGCTAAAGCATCTCAACAGTCAAGATAAGTTATCCGCTCGACATGCTAAATGGGCCGCTTTTGAGCAACAATTTTCTTTCACCATCAAGCACAAATCAGGGGATTTGTGCATTGAACAAAGTGGCTGACGCCCTCATCCGGAAAACATCATTACTCACCACCATGAAATCTGAGGTAATAGGGTTTGAATTATTAAAAGATTCCTTATCTACTGACCCATTTTTTGGCCCTATTTTAGAAGACGTGTCCACAAGAGCGCAAGGAGGCTTCCTATTACATAATGGGTTCCTATTCAAAGGCACTCAACTGTGCATTCCTGAAGGGAGCCTACGGCTGAAAATTATCAAAGAACGCCATGACGAAGGTCACATGGGGCGAGATAAAACACTTCAACTGGTGGCCAAACAGTTCTATTGGCCAAGTATGCGGAGAGAAGTGGACAAACTAGTGAAGAGTTGCAGGGTACGTCAGGTATCAAAAGGATCGGCTACCAATGCTGGCCTATATTTACCTTTCCCTATTCCAAAACAACCATGGACAAATGTGAGCATGGATTTGGTGCTGGGTTTACCAAGGACACAAAAAGGTAATGATTTCGTCTTTGTGGTTATTGATAGATTCTCTAAAATGGTGCACTTCATTGCGTGCAAGAAAACTGCCGATGCGGTCAATGTGGCGCAATTATACTTTAGAGAGGTATACCGTCTCCATGGCTTACCTTTGTCGATAGTATCCGACCGTGACACAAGATTCCTTAGCCACTTTTGGCGATGCTTATGGAGGTTATCAAGCACAAAACTTGATTTCAGTAGTGCCTACCACCCACAAACAGATGGACAAACAGAAGTCGTTAATCAATCATTGGGAGCTCTACTTCGAAGTTTGGTGGGGGAACACATTAAGTCATGGGATACGAAATTGTTCCAAGCCGAGTTCGCCTACAACCATTCCACAAACCGGAGCACAAGCTTAAGCCCATTTACCATCATTTATGGGAGTAATCCTCGTGCCCCACTAGACTTGGCACCTATCCCAGACATGATGAGAACAAACACAACAGCGAAAGACTTGATGATCCAAATCCAGGAGGGCCACAAGTTAACAATCCAGAAATTACAAGAGTCGACTGCAAAGTATAAGGCAAGTGCGGACAAGAAGAGACGAGCCGTCGAATTTGAGGAAGGAGATTTCGTGTGGGCTATCTTGACAAAAGACAGATTCCCTATGGGAGAATACAACAAGCTGGCAGCTCGTAAAGTGGGTCTGGTAGAGATAATCACAAAAATCAATCCAAACGCATACAAGTTGAAGCTACCAAGCCATATTAAGACGTCTAATGTCTTTAATGTCAAACACCTTGTTCCATTTATAAAGGACTCATAAGAGGAGGATGAATTCGAGGACGAATTCTCTTCAACCCGGGGAGGATGATGTGGATCAAATAGCCTCAGAGTTCATGAAGATAAACAGGAGTGATGTAAGCGTGAAGACACCCCAGAGGATGGTGACACGCTCGCAAACTCGAAGGACAAGAGAACACCGTCCGGATGGCCCCTTAACCAGTCCCGACCCGTAGCTTTCCAGGAAGCTTCCAGAACGCGCTGTTTGCGGGCCGTTCCAACCCCGTCCGGACGGACAGGTTACTTTTTAGTTTCTCATCTGGACGGCCACTTACCCGTCCGGACGCTTAGCCGTGTTTTGGTTTAAACCGCCTTTTAATTACTTTTCCTTCTAAGACTCTGTTTTAGTTTACTTTTCCTTCTAGTATGCGATTTTAGATTACTTTTCCTTCTAGGATGTGTAATCCTAGTTTATGTTAACCTCTTTTATGCTTTAGCCTCTAAGCCTATAAATACAGGCTTAGACCCTTTGGAAAAACAGTTGATTATTATTATTGAGTTTGTTTAATAAGAATACTCAGAGTTGAGTTTCTTGGTTATTTTCCTTCAGGCTTTAGATAGTATATTTTGCTTAGGGAAGATTTCTTTGATTTTGTGTTAGTCTCACAATCTTAGGAATATTTATCCCTTCTGTTTACTGTTTTCTTGATTATCTTCATTCTAACGCTGCATCACTAAGTCTTTGTAATGTGTTGTATAAACTTATTTCTAAGGTTTTGGCTAACCGTTTGAAAAAAGTCTTACCCATGATAATATCCCTTACCCAAAGTGCATTTATTCCAGGAAGGTTAATCATGGACAATATTCTTGTGGCTTTTGAGGCAATGCACACTATGGATAGTAGGATGAAAGGGAGGGACGGTTACATGGTCTTAAAGCTCGATATGCGTAAGGCTTATGATAGAGTTGAGTGGGATTTTTTAGAGGAGGTGATGAGGAAGTTGGGGTTTGCTAGTAGATGGATTCAGCTTACTATGACATGTGTAAAAACAGTAACTTGTTCGGTGTTGATCCACGGAAAGCCTTATGGAAAAATTGTACCAGATAGGGGAATCAAGCAAGGGGATCCTTTGTCCCCGTATTTTTTCATCATGTGTGTAAAGGGTTTGAGCTCACTTCTCCAAAAGGCAGAATTAGAAAGGTGGATTATGGGTCTTCCTATAACTAGAGGGGGTATGAGGCTTAACCATTTTTTGTTTATTAATGATTGTCTGCTTTTTTGTAAAGCAAATACTATTGAGTGGCTGCGCGTTCAACAAGTTCTGAAAATGTATGAGAAAGCATTTGGTTAGAAGTTTAATAGAGAAAAAACCTCAATTTTTTTCAGCAAAAACACAAGAAGGGAAGCCAAGGAACACATTACTTCTATAGCGGGTATTAATCCTACAAGATGGTATGAAAAGAATATTGAGCTTCCAGCTTTGGTGGGGAGATCACGTGTTGGCTCTTTTTTAGCTATTAAGGGGCGTATATATGATCGTATTAATGGGTGGAAGGAAAAATTCTTTCACAAGCAAGGAAAGTGGGCCTTTTAAAAGTTGTTATTCAGGCAATTCCTGCTTATATGATGAGCATTTTTTAGCTACCAAAAACTTTGTGTAAAGAAATCAATGCAATGATGTCAAAGTTTTGGTAGGGACATAAGGATAATGATGCTCAAATAGCTTGGATGAGCTGGGAAAGATTGGGCATGGGCAAGGAGAAAGGCGGGTTAGGATATAGAGATTTAGAGAGTTTTAATTTGACGTTGTTGGCAAAACAAGCATGGCGACTCTTTCAAAATCCTAATTCAATGGTGGCTAGAGTCTTTGGGGAGAAGTACTATTTGGGGGGATCATCCCTAGAGTCCAAGTTGGGTAATCGACCCTCCTTTGCATGGTTTAGTATCTAGAATTCCAAGAAGCTGTTGAAAGAAGGGCTAATGTAGAGTGTAGGGGATGGTTCTTCAATCAAAATCTGGCAGGATCGTTGGGTACATGTGCCGTCAACCTATTCTCTACAGTCCCTAGTGAGGATCCTACATAGTGAATCAAAAGTTTGTGAGCTTATTGATGAAACAACTAGGTGATGGAATATACCATTCATTCAGAAGAATTTTTAAGAAGGAGGAGGCAATTATCATTTGTGGGATGCCAATCTGCCCAGGGAGACAATGTGACAGGAAGGTTTGGGTGGGAACAAAAAATGGTGATTTCTCAATTAGAAGCATGTATCATTTGGCGAAAGATATCATTGAGGCTACTAAAGGAAGTACTTTAGATAGCACGGCAAAAATCCAACAATGGAAATGTATATGGCATACCAAAGGATCCATAGTGGTGAAAAATTTTATGTGGCAAGCGTGTAATGACATTCTGCCCACAAGGGTTAATCTCCATAAAAGAGGTATTATTTCTGATCCTTTGTGTCCTATTGGTGGAAGGGCTGGAGAAACAGTGGGGCACATTTTGTGGAATTGCCCATTTGTTGTGGATGTGTGGACAGAGTGTATGACGTTGATCTAGAAATGCACCTCATCTGATGATTCTTTTGTTAATATATGGATGATGCTCAGCAAAAGAATGGAGGAAGATGGGATGCAATTAGCGGTAGTTATTGCGCGTCTTATTTGGTTGTGTAGAAACAAAGTGATTTTTGGCGGTGAATTCCAATCTCCTTCTGTCCTCTACAACATGGCTCAGGAACAAGTGGCACATTTCCATAGAGCAGATGCGAGTAGGTGTGTGCAGTGAGTTCCACAATAGACCCAAGAGGTACAGAGGTGGAAAAAACCTTATTTTGGAGTTATCAAATTTAATTAGGATGCTGCTATTGATAAGGAGGGGCAAAAAATGGGATTGGTATTATAGCTCGTGATCACAATGGGGATATTGTTGCTGCTCTTGTGGCAACGAGAATGTTCATTATTGACCCAACAACAGCTAAAGCTTTGGCAGCATGGAAGATGATAGATCTGTGTGTCAGACTGGAGTTGGACAACATTATATTAGAAGGGGATTCTATGGAAGTTGTTCAAGCTTTGAGACAGGAGGAATGTACATGGGCAGTGATTATGGACTGAGGATTTTGTTGCAAAGGTAGCTCTTACTTTGGGTGAGCAGTGATTATGGACTGAGGATTTTGTTGCAAAGGTAGCTCTTACTTTGGGTGAGTAGTGATTATGAACTGAGGATTTTCCTCTTTATGCCCAAAATACTATACTTGATGATGTTTATTTTTGATTAATGAGATTTGATCTCTTTTCAACCAAAAAAAAAAAAAAAAAAACACAATCTCTTTCATTACTATGGTATCAAAGTTAGCCTAGTGATGTTATGCAATTAGAGGGACTACAGCCAAATGTAAACCCTAACAAAATGATCAACAATTTGAATAAAAATTGTATTTAGATTGTGTAGAAGTGAAGGCTTTGAATGTTTATATATTAGAGAAAATTACTTATTTGGTCAATGGGGTTTATAATTTTACCAAATTGATCAATGGGGTATTAAAAATATCTTAAAGATTATTGAGAGGAAGCTCATTTGTCCAAAATGGTGTCTACCATCAACCATTTGATAGAAAGTGAGAATTCACATAACAACCAATTTCCGATTAACACATAGCATAGTTAATCATTCGGTCCATTGTAAAACTACACGTTTATGCCAAAATTAAAAATAAAATGAATTAAAAACTGAATAATAAGGTTGCCTCTCATAAAGGTTCTTCACCATATGAGGGGAGTTAGATCGCCCTTCACCTAGTGAAAGGTGGCCTCTCCTCCCTATACCTGGTGGATTGGGATCCTCAACAATAGCTGGGGAATTGCTCATCAGTTTTTTCTTCTTTTTTTAAAAAAAATCTTAACCTTTGAATCTCATCCAAGGGTCTACAAGCCGCTACGTGTCCCATTAATTAAAAAAAAAAATTATTATTTAAATTTTAAAAACGAACATAAAAATAAAATAATAAACAAATTATTTTTTGTTTAAAGAAAGTATGGGGTGGCCGGCCACCGGCATCCCAATTGATACATGGACGAGGTTCGGCCACCCCCAAGGGCCAAGCCCAAAAAAATTTGATTTTGGGTTTGGCCTTAAGGGGTAGCCGAACCACCCCCTAGGGCCATGGGGGTGGCTTTAGCCACCCCCAACCGGCCCTTGGCCACCCCCTTGTCTCAACTAGGGTGGCCGGCCACCCAATATATATATATTTTTTAATTTTATTTTATTTTGTTCTATATTTGTTTTTAAAATTTAAATAATAAAATATATTTTTTTTAATTAATGGAACATGTGGTGGCTTCTAGGCCCTTGGATGAGATTCAAGGGTTAGGATTTCAAAAAAAACTAAGGGCCAATTCCCAAGCTATTGTTGGGGATCCCGAACCATACCTGATGGTCAAGGGGAAACTGAGTACCCCTCACTTGGTGAGGAAGGCCTCCACTCAATCATCCGATGAGGGAAATTCCCCCTCCCTTTTTTATTTTTTATTTTTTAATTTGGAATAGAATTAAAATTTTACAAATGGCATAGTCATGACTATGCCACATGTCAATTGGTGTTTGGTTGTGATATAAATCTATGTGTGCACTAATGGTTTCTATCAAATAGCCGATGGTAGGAGCCATTTTCAACAAATAGCTTATCATAGAGATCTTTAAAATACTTTTGATACTCTCTGGTAGACTCACCAAAAAGCTATTTTGGTAGCTATAATTTGTTCAAAATGTTCAAAATATCGAGTCTCTAGAAGTCTCACCAATTTGCTAATATGGTGAGAAATGTTTGGTGAGTGAACACAATAGTGAGCAGTGTTCATTCACTAAAAGAATACAAAACCATTAAAAAATTTATGTTTCTCTCTCCTCATTTTTCTATCTCATTTTCTCACGCACACCCCTCATCTCTCTTGAGGTGAATGATAATTTAAGGGAAAATTGTCTTATTGATATTGAAAGTATATGACATTTAAAAAAATATGTATAACCTTTAGAAAAAGACAAATTTTTGAAAATATGACTATTAGGAAAAAAACAAATTTTCAAAAATATGATTGTAAAGATAAGACCAATATTAAAAAAAATATGACTATTAGGAAAAGACAAATATTAAAAAAAAATATATGACCATTATGAAAATACAAACATTCAAAAATATAAATATTACATCAATAATTAAGAAATATTTAAATAGAATAGTGTAAATGAACAGCTAAATTGGTGAGGCTACTGAGAATGCTCTAAAAAAGTTGATAAATAAATTAGAGAAAAGTAGTTTTTGGCTATTATGGCTAGTAAAATTTGGTAAGTCTACTAGGATTGCTCACCACAAACCCTAGGAATTAAATAAATAATTGTTCCCTATATATTAAGTCCGACATTGAGGCTATGCAGCAATTTTGGAGAGACAAATAAAAAATGGGTTGACATGTACGAAGCATTACTCGTCTAGCATAACCCTAAATCGTGACACAACATATAATTATAGTGCATGCGTGAGCCTCACCCGACATGCATTTGTCATATATATATATATATATATATATAAAAGATATTTATAGGGATATAGAAAATGTACCATGGAGATGGACGTCAATACGGTCTTCTTTCTCCTCTCTATGCCATCTGCAGTAGGGCTCGAATTCAATGTAAGAGCGCGTGAGGGTAGCGGATCCATCGTCGATTTCCATGTGATCAATGCTGCTTTTTCTTTTCTTCACTCAACTACGTTATCTTAGCCATCCATCGATCTATTTGGTTCTGTTTTATAGGTTCTGAGACAGACATGGAAAACGTTGTACGTGTGAGAGGTTGTTTTTTTGTTGCTTTTCTTCTTGAAAGAGAATCCGTGCTTATTCTTGGCTCATTTCCTAAGCTATTTCTTGGGTTGCTTAATTTGATCCCTTGGTTCGCCAATGAAATTCGTTGCTGCTTTTCTTGTGAATCAGGTAAAATCTAGATGATGAATTAGGATCCTTTTTATATACGTATGGAATTGGATAAAAGTATCAAGTGTTTGTACGCTTTAGGATTTGTGAAAACTTAAATCTTCATCGTTCATTGATCAATTAAATTCATTTCATATCATCGGTGGTGGAAGTTCAATAGTCTTACGAAAATTTTCATGAGGTTGAGCAAGTAATCCCTATAAAGTGAGTTTGAGACTCTCCACAATGGAGAATCATTCACATAAGTTGAATTAATATTAACTGCCTTGAGTTCTACTAATGTCTTGGTATGACTGAATTTGGCTATAACTCAATTAGTCTTGAGGGAGTAGTTCCCGCCGTCTAAGCCCATCATTAGCAATTTCCCGCAATTAGGTGTTACTATAGTCACGTACAGGTAAAGTAGCCACAATTAGAGAGACATGACAATATTTTAGTAGTTGGGGAGAGGGGGAGGACATTATCGAAATTCAAAGTTTAGGAAGACATTGTCAATAGAATGGTAGTTTGAGGGGTACATGGTTTTACTTTACTTTTTTTTTTTTTTTTTAATATTATGACATTATTCTTTATATATATATATCACCATAATTATTATAAATCAAATTATATTATTTCTTGATTTTGTACTTATTGTATTTCCATTTTTGATTGCCTTATTCATCTATATCAGATTATCAGTTAAGGAATTAGGAAAGAACACTAGTTACATTTATGTTATGAGCCTAAAATAACTAATTAATTTTAAACTTTTCTAAAATATCTTATAAAGTCAGTTTCACATAGTAACCAAGCAATATGAGACTTAGCATTCATGACTTTCTTTATCGTAATGCCCCATAAATTAATTAATTGACAATTAATTTCATGGTTCATCCCCTAGTCTTATCCCGCAATGAACAAGACTTATGGATTTCTACTCATCAAAAAGAAGATTCTAAACAACGGAAACATTAAGATTTTATCAACATTAATTATTATAACCAAAGCATCTTGATGAGAATCAACAAGCATCATTAAAGGATCCATTGCATGTTCCAGTTGGGCCTATTACTAGAGCAAGATCCAAGATGATCAAAGAAGCACTTAGTGGGCTGATTCAAGAGATTTGGGCTGGTTCTAAAATGGAGCATTCAAACTTGGACCCAGAGGAAGATGAAAGAGTAATCAATTTAATCTAAGCTATTGATGGGGCTGATCTTGCTTAATTGAGTATAATTTCCTTAGCAATGGCGTGGAGTAATGGCTGATTAGAAGGATTGAATGACTGATTAACATCCCTATTTCAGACCTTTTCAATTCCATACCAATTAATTGGCTGAATGATATATCTATTAAAGACATTCCATAGGTGATTTCTTTTCTTGGAGGAGCTGCTAATTTAAGACGAAATCAACCTTAATTTTAGGATTCTTTTATTTAGTCTATTATTATTTTCCTTTAGTAAATTTGTATTCCTATTTCAACCATGCATTATAAATAGCATGGACTCATTGCAATCATGGACATGAAACGAAATATTTAAAAAGGTGAGGTTTGGTTCTTCTATTGGTTCTTCAAAGAACTTTTGAACTTATCAAGGATTCTTCCTTGTGGCGTTCAAACTTTATACCTTCGGTTCATGATTCCTTCATAATCATTGGGTCGGGGTTTTACTTCTCTATACATTTGGTTCGCGTTTCAATTATAAACGTTGGGTCGAGGTTTGCTATCAAATCTAAATTTTAGCTTTCTTGGATCTATATTCCAATATTGTTTGTTGGGTCTCAACAGCATATCGATTGAGGTTCGCATCATTTGGTATCAGAGCCTAGGCTCTAAAATCAGGTTTACTATCCTTTTACCTTTTGTTTCTTGTTATCATCTTATCTTGTTTCATTAGAGTTCTTTATTCCTTGTCTTTGTTTTGTATCGTGCATCAAGTTAAAATCGTGCACCAAGTTCAAAAAAAAAAAAAAGAAAAAAAAAAGAGAGAGACGTCACAAAAATAGAAAAAGAAAAAGAGAAAGTATTTTCTGATGTCATATTTTCTTGCCGTCAATACTGGTTTAAATTCTTTCCTTTGATTCGTTGCTTCCATAATATTTTCCCGCCATTGGTATTGGTTTAAATTCTTTCCTTTGATTCGTTGTTTCCATAATATTTTTCTGCCATTGGCATTGGTTTAAATTCTTTCCATTGATTCGTTGTTTCCAAAATATTTTTCTACCATTGGTATTGGTTTAAATTATTTCCTTCGATTCGTTGTCTCCATAATATTTTTCTGCCGTTGGTATTGGTTTAAATTCTACAAGTTGAATTTCATGATCA
Organism: Carpinus fangiana; assembly: GCA_006937295.1. NCBI lineage: Eukaryota > Viridiplantae > Streptophyta > Magnoliopsida > Fagales > Betulaceae > Carpinus > Carpinus fangiana. The sequence goes on along the minus strand of CM017327.1, from coordinate 20,043,964 downwards.
AGTTTGTTAGTTCAATAAAGAATTGAAAAGGGGAAGCTACGAGTGAAAAAATGCAAGAGAGTGTGAGACTAATATCGAAAACAAAGCCAATTTAAGAGTGAAACACAAGTGTGAGTGACATCATTTGAGTGCAAACACGAGAGGGACTGTTTGTGAGGAATTATTTCTAACATTTCTCTGTAGCTTAAAACTATGTCTTCTAGGGATGGCACATCCAACAAAGAAGGAGGGGAGGAGTCGTTCTTCATGTTGCAGGCTATACAACAACAATTCGAACGCATGAACGTGGCGTTTAATGAGATTCGGGATCGGATGGATAGGCAAGACGCTGCTATTGTGACTTGGCGTGAGGGGCACACATGGATGATTTTGATGACAACCACGATGATGAGTTCGAAGATGAAGACAATTAAGCTTTGAACGGTGAGGGCAGGTTCATGCCAAGGGGAGAAAGGCGTGGTAGAGGTTTCCGAAGAGATCCGAGATGGCAAAATGGGATTGACCGAAACCTAGGAAACATCAAAATGAAGATACAGTCTTTCCAAGGGAAAAACAATCCTGAAGGGTACTTGGAATAGGAGAAGAAGGTGGAGTTGATTTTTGAGTGCCACAACTACTCCGAGGAGAAAAAGGTAAAAGTTGCTGTCATTGAGTTTACTGACTATGCTATTATTTGGTGGGATCAACTTGTGATGAACAGAAGGAGAAACCATGAGAGGCCTATTGAGACTTGGGAAGAAATGAAGGCCATCATGAGGGGGCGGTTTGTCCCTACTCACTATTATAGGGAATTGTATTAGAAATTGCAAATTCTTACTCAAGGCTATAAGAGCGTGGATGACTACTACAAGGAGATGGAGATCGCTATGATTCAGGCTAGTGTAGATGAGGATAGAGAAGCTAACATGGTGAGGTTTTTGAATGGGCTGAATCGGGACATTGCCAACGTGGTGGAGTTGCAACACTATGTGGAGTTGGAGGACATGGTGCACATGGCAATGAAGGTGGAACGGCAGCTTAAAAGGAAAGGAACTCAGTCATTTCAAAATTCGGGCTCCTCTACTCTGTGGAGGTCGAATGGGAGAAAAGATGAAGGAACTGTTTTTAAGTCCAAAACTGAACCACCAAAAAGGAGGGATGAAATCCCTAATGTCAACAAAGGTAAAACCAAATCCCAAACTCACAATCGTGATATTAAGTGTTTTCATTGTTTGGTAGTAGATCACATAGCTTCACAATGCCCAAATAAGAGGACCATGATCGCACGTGTTGATGGGGAGGAGGAAACCAAAAGCAAGGGCGATGATGACCAAATGCCAATAGTTGAAGATGTTCGTGACGATGATGTGGAGTATCCAGTGGAGGGTGAGTCACTTGTGGCTAGGTGTGCTTTAAGTGCCCAAGTCAAAGAGGATTACATGGAACAACAAAGGGAGAATATTTTTCATACTAGATGCCACATCAACAACAAGGTATGTAGTATGATCATTGATGGGGGAAGTTGTACTAATGTGGCTAGCACTGTTTTAGTTAAAAAAATGAATTTACCTACCTTGAAGCACCCTAAACCGTATAAGTTGCAGTGTCTGAATGATAGTGGGGAGGTTAAGGTAAATAGGCAAATGCTAGTTTCTTTTTCAATTGGGAGGTACAATGATTGGTGCCAAATATTGTATATTTGACCCCTTAACTTATACTTGCTAAGCCTTTAGCATTGTTAATATCTAACTTTTGTGCTTGTTTTTAGTGTTTTCTGGTGTGCAGGTCATTACATCAAAACATGGCTACCCAAAGGCATATTGGACTTGAAGAGATGCCATGAAGTTACTGCCAGTGAGTTCGAACGCACTTGGTGCGTTCGAACGCATCTACGGTCAAATGCAGGGACCACGTTCGAATGCAGGCCCAGTTAGCCAGCTTCTCACTCATGTTGCCCTAGCCGGCCCTATGATTGCATCGCTTCCAGCTGGCGCCGCAGCAGTTATCTACGTTCGACTGCAGAGCCTACGATCGAACGCATTTTTAGTCAGTGCATTTGAACGCAAGGGATACGTTCGAACGCAGCCCTGTGATTTGGCAGCACACCAGAATTCTATAAATAGACCCATTCTTGCATTTTCACGAGAACTTTTCTTTTTAGGCGATTTTTAGAGATCATTTTGCCACTGTTGGCCATGCTCTGCCTCTTTTATTTGTAATCATTTACTTTGAAGTTTATTTAATGCATTCTTTGACTCTTTATTTGCTTTGTTGTTCAATGGGTGGCTAAACTCTTCAACTAAGGTTGAAGATGAAGCCTCACCATTAGTTTATATTTCTTGCCTTTACATTACATTAAATGCGTTTATTTTCCGTCATTTAATTTTTCGTACTCGTCATTTAATTTCCGTGACAAAAAGTTGAATGGTTGTTTTTTTTGATACCTTGATAGTCATCCTATGATGTGTTCCAAGCCAGGTGCACAACGAGTGTTCGATTATTGATTCAATATCCACTGTGATCCAAGGATATAGTGGATGATTTTATCAATAATCAATACTCATTGTAGCTCCTTAACAGTAAACACATTATTTGGTTTGACTTGTGTCAATAACGATAATAGAGTGTGTTGAAGGGTTTAATTTGTTAAGACGAAAAATTGGTGTTTAATGTGTAAAGCTAACTTTGAATATGGGGTGAGGCTAATCTTTAACCTTAGTAGTTTTTCCATACCTTTACCTTTTTTTTAGAATAGTTTTTAATTAATGTAAGTTACGTGTTCATTGATACGATCTTTATTTGGAACTAGGTTAAAGTAGATTTAATCTAAGAGTAATATTAGTTTCTTTTTAGCAAAAACTCCGTTCTCTGTGGGTTCGATCCTGCACTTCGCAAAAGCTATACGACCTAATGGTTCGTGTCATTGCGAGTGCAATATAATTTGCACGTTAAATTTTGGCGCCATTGCCGGAGAGCGGTTGTTTTTTGTTTAAATTAATATTATTTTTAGATTGAATTTATTTTTCTACTAGTATTTATTTTATGCAATTTCAATTCTGTTCATAGTTTATTTTTGCATTTTAATTAATTTTGGTTAGTTTTTAGAATAGTGTTTGGCAATTTTAATTTTGTGCATAGTTTCTGGAAAATCAGGTTGTCACAGTGCAGTCGAATGCAGTCCTTGCAGTTGAACACACTATTGCCTATTCCATAACGTTCGCGCACCTACGAACACTCGTTACGCGTCTGCGTGCGAGCACAAGTCCTTGCCAAAAAGCAGTGCAGTACTACGCTCGAACACACCTGGGTTGTGTTCGAACGCACTTGCAGAGCCTGCTAAATTGTTGCGTCTGTGCGAACGAACGTACTGCCTGCGCTCGAGCGCACCTCTGCTTCCTGCACCAACATACCTGAAGGCAGTTTGTATTTTCTGTTTTTGTAAATTGTTAACTTAGGTTTTAATTGATATTTATACCTGTTTTAGCTTGTTTTCTGCTGCTGTTGGTTGTATTTAGCTTATTTTAATTTTTAAGTGATTAATTAGCTTCAATTGTTAGTTGTTAGTTTAGTTAATTTGTAGTTAGTTGTTAATTTGATTTTGCATGTTAGTTTCCATATGTTTTAGCTAGGATTGTTGATATTTATTTGCTGTTTTTTTTTTCTCTGTAGTTGCTGCATCTGTTCATATTTGTTTAAAACTGTTTAGTTTTAATTCATTTTAGTGCATATAGGTTGCTATTTCCATAGTTTAATTGCATCTAGTGTTTTATTTTCATCTAGGTTTTTTGTAGTTGTAAATATTTGCTGCTTTGTTTCCTGTTTTTATTGTTTATCTATGCATGTTTGCTTGTTTTAGCTTGCTGTTTTTGCTTAGTGTTTAGTTAAATTTTTGTTGGTTTATGCTTGGTCGGCGATCTGTGAACTTAGAGTTAACACCATTAGATCCCGACTTAGAAAGAAACATTAGGAGAGCGCGTAGAGCTCAAGGCGAGATGGGGGATAATCAAAGGAATCTGAGAGTGGAGGAGCACGAGGAAAACCAAAGGAATCCAAGAATGGAGGAGCACGAGGATTATCAAGATGCAAGAGAAGGGAACGGGGAGCATAGAAGAGCTTATGACGTGGATTTTACAACGTCACTCCGGGAATTGTTCGCACCTACTGCGGTCAGTTCTCATTCGTGCATTGTGTTGCCACCGACTAATGCAACCCACTATGATCTAAAGCCACATGTAATCCAGATGTTACCATCCTTTTACGGCTTAGATCATGAAAACCCTTACTCTCATGTGAAAAAGTTCAAGAACATCTGTGCTACCACCAAAATTTAAAATTTTTCTGAGGAATCTGTCCATCTCAGACTCTTTCCTTTCTCACTTCATGATAGAGCCACGGAGTGGTTGGACTCCAATGCTCCTGGCTCCATCACATCACGAGAAGAGCTGTTGAAGCAATTTTACAACAAGTTTTTTCCAAAGTCCAGAGTAAACGAGGCAAGAAAGGAAATCAGTTCCTTTACTTAGGATGAAGATGAGAAATTCTCAAAATGTTGGGCACGGTTCAAAGATCTGTTGATGAAATGCCCCCCTCACGGATATGAAAAATGGCGTGTGCTACAATTCTTCTACCAAGGGCTGTCTCAACCCAACCGTAGTATGATTGAGCTGATGAATAGGGGAGCATTCCTGAACTTGACGGGAGATTTAGCCTACAAAGCTATGGAGAAAATTGTCGACAACTCCCAACAGTGGGATTTCATGAGTTGTCGAGATAAATCTGCCCGAAACCCTAAGAAAGGGGGCATCCTGGAGTTAAAAGGAGGTACAGAGTTGGCACAAAGGATGGATGCCATTGTCAAGAGATTGGATGCCCTGAGTGTAGGAAGGCTTGTCAATGCGGCTAACACATTTCCAGTTCAGTCTGTGCTAGTCCCATGCACTAAGCACAGAATTGTCCATCAATGACAGTTTTTGCTGAGATGGAACAAGTGAACGCTTTCAACAACTTCCAAAAGCCGTCCAGTGGGCCATATTCTGAGACATATAATTCGGGGTGGAGGAACCACCCTAATTTCTCTTGGAAGCAGAATCAACCCACCACAAATCAAGGAGGAGCTCCTCATGCTCAAAATCACTATCCTCCAGGATTTTCTTCTCCTTATCAGAATCAAGGACACTTGGCTCAGCCAGCATCCTCATCATCTTATCAAGCCCACACTCAAGCCCCAGCATCATCAACACCATCACTGGAAGAGACCATGAGGGAATTTATGAAGATAATTGGTCAGTCAATTAGTGACATGAGGCACTCCACCATGGTGAACACCCAGGCAATCTCGAAGTTGGAGATACAGATGGGACAATTGGCAAATCACCTTGGTGAGAGGGACAAGGGAAAGCTCCCTAGCCAAGCAGTAAACAACCCTAAAGCATGCAGCATTGGAAACTCTTCAAATCAGGAGCATGTTTAGGAGATTGTTACTCTGAGGTCTAGGAAGATAGTGGACAACAAAGTGGTGGACCCAGAAGCAGACCATGTTGAGGAAGAACAACCAAGAGATGAGGAGGGTCACGACCAGAAGGAAGGAGATGCTAAGCCATCTACGGTCACCCCTATTGTTAAGGAACCTCCTAGGGCGCTTGTGCCGAAAGCACCTTACCCAGAAAGATTACAAGCGCTTAGGAATGGAGGGAAGTTAGAGGACATTCTGGAATTGTTCAAACAAGTCCAAATCAATATTCTATTTTTGGAGGCCATCCAGCAAATCCCTTCATATGCCAAGTTCTTGAAGGACTTGGTCACAGTGAAGAGGAAAACAAATGTCCCGAAAAGGCATTCATGACAGAGCAAGTAAGTACTATCCTACAATGCAAGTTACCCCTCAAGTACAAGGACCCTGGATGTCCTACAATTACTTGCATGATAGGAGTTAGCCAGATTGAGAGGGCATTGTTGGATTTGGGAGCAAGTGTGAATTTGTTGCCCTACTCAATCTATTTATAGTTAGGGCTAGGAGAGCTGAAGCCCACATCCATGACACTGCAACTTGCTGATCGGTCGGTGAAGATTCCACGGGGAATAGTTGAGGATGTACTGATTAAGGTGGACAAGTTTTATTTTCCCGTGGATTTCATTGTATTGGACACAGAGCCAGTTTAGGTGATAGGGAGTGAGATCCCTGTGATTCTAGGGCGACCATTTTTAGCTACGGCTAACGCCCTGATAAATTGTAGGTCGGGAGTAATGAAGATTTCTTTTGGAAATATGACGGTGGAGTTGAATATTTTTCACATCAAAAAACAACCATTTGATTATGACCAAATGAATCAAGTATGCTTGATTGAGGAGATCATGGATGAAGTTATTGAAGAATCAAGCATAGAGGACCCCCTGGAAGCATGCCTTGCTCAGTTTGGTGAAGACTTAGATTTGGATAAACTCATGGAGTAGGCAGATGCACTTTTGGAGACTGCTCATTTGGTGAGCGAGGAGAAGGAGGAGACAGTTGTGCCTGATTCCCCAAAGAAGGAACTTAAGCCTTTACCAGACAATTTCAAGTATAATTTCCTAGGTCCAGCCGATTCTTAGCCAGTGATCATAGCTTCAGATTTGATAGATGCTCAAGAGGAGGAATTGTTAGATGTTTTGAGGGAGCACAAAGAAGCTATTGGCTGGACTATTGAGGACATTAAGGGAATGAGCCCCTCGTTGGTTATGCATAAGATACACCTGGAAGAGAATTCCAAACCATCGAGGGAACCACAAAGAAGGCTCAACCTAGCAATGCAGGAGGTTGTGAGAGCAGAAGTGATAAAATTGTTAGATGCTGGGATCATCTATCCAATTTCTGACAGCAAGTGGGTGAGCCCAATACATGTTGTGCCCAAAAGGGCTAGGTTGACGGTAGTGAAGAACAAGGATAACGAGTTGGTGCCAACTTAAATTCACTCCCAACTTCTCCTACATATGAGAATTTGGTTACAACTTTGACATGGTGGAAAGAGACCTTAGAGTTAGAAGATGTTACAGAAGCCCTATTGGCTTTTCATCAAAGGAAGACAATATTAATGAAAAATCTCAAGGAGAATGGTTAATTATAAATGGTAACTATGAACATGAAAGAAGTAGTAACAAAGGTGATTCGAAAGATAAGAATTCTCGGTCAAAGTCCAGAAGGAGGAAGGAGATCAATTGTTATAAGTGTGGAAATAAAGGGCACATAAAACGGGATTGTCTAGGCTGGAAAAAGAACAAAGATGACGAGAATGAAGGTTCCCCAAAATCTGCAAATGTATTTGAAGACAATTTAGACGATGCTAATGGTGATATGCTTTTTGTTGCATCTAATTTAGAGCATCCTATGGATTCTTGGATTCTAGATTCAACATGTTCGTTTCACGTGACGCCCAACAGAGATTGGTTTGACACCTACAAATCAGTTAATTCAGGTATAGTTACTATGGGTAATGGTGTACATTACAAAATTACTGGCATAGGTAATATTAGAATTAAAATGTTTGATGGTGTTACATGATGTTAGACATGTACCAAAAGTATAAAAGAATTTGATTTCATTAGGCACCTTTGACTCAAACGGTTATGGTTATAAGTCTGAAGGTTGAGTAACGAAAGTGACTAAGGGTGCAATGGTAGTGATGAAGGGGCAGAAAAGTTCGAAGAATATATATAAATTGTTGGGAAGTACAATTGTAGGTGGAATCACCTCTGTAGAGTCTGAGTTCGATTGTATTGTTTTGTGGCATATGCGGTTGGGTCATATGAGTGAGCGGGGCAAGTTGGAGCTTCATAAGAAAAATCTATTGAAGGGTGTCAAAATGTGCAAACTTGATTTCTGTAAGTTCAGTGTTCTAGGGAAGTAGAATCGGGTACAATTCAAGATAGTCACACACAAAACAGAGGGTGATGTGTGCCAAATATTACATATTTGGATCCCTTAATTTGCTATTGTTGATCTTTTAGCTGTGTTATTATCTGATGGTTTGGTTTAGTTTCGTGTTTATAGTGTTTTACAGAATGCTAAAGGAAAACTGTAGGTTTTATGTGGAAGTGCCTATTTCAGATGAAAATTACAAGTCTCTGTTAGAACGATCGAGTGCAGGTCTCTACGATTGAGCACAGATGCGCTCGAGCGCAGGATAGCCATGATCAAGCACACATGCGCTCGATCCCAAGACAGTCATGATCGAGCGCAAATGTTGCGCAGCAGACGGAAACCTTATACACGAGTGCGCTCGAGCGCACACGTCTGACCTGGCAGGGAATTTCAGTTTTATTAAAGTTGTAAACCTTATAAATATATAATTATCAGACTAGATGAGAGAGGCTACGAATTACAATAATCCAGAAGAGAAAGAAGAGAGTTCTAGGGTTTCCTAGCTTTGGATCTCAATTTTGGGTTTCATTATTTGTAAGTACTCAAGTTTTCATTATGAATTCTATCAAGAACGTTTTGTCTTTCAATAACATGAGAGGCTAAACCTTCAACTAAGGTTGAAGATGAAGCCTCACTTATGATAAGCAACTTACTTTCATGTATTTAATATTTCCCAATTTAATGGTTCAATTGCCTATTGTTTTGCTTTTTATTAATTGGATTGAATGTATCTTGGATATCTTTTGTGATACAAGGATACATTAGATGATTTAGGATAATTCAATAAAATTGATTGCTTGGTTTTCTTGGTTAAAAGATTGGATCTTTTCTGTGATTTATTCTCTAGATATAATTGATGTTTCGATATAGATTGGATTTTTTTTTTTTTGTGATTTACAGATACAGTTAATGATTTAATTGAATATTAGATTTCTATTGGCTCTGTTTGCGAGTGGAACAGGAGCTGGGAACCGCACTGTAGCTACAGTGCGGTATGGAACTGTAGCTTCAGTTGAATGTTAGGTTGATTACGAGTTTTTCCAAAAAAAAATTACCTCTCCCTCACCTGCTGCACCCGCTGCACAGGCTATACCTTTAGGCTTTTCCAAAAGTGCCTACCCCATCACCTTTACGACAAAACCAAAACCAATTTTTTTTTTTTGTTTAAAAAAAAAAAGCTCTAGACAAAAATTGAGACTTGAGAGTAAGAGAGGGCTTACCAAGTGACACTTGAGGCGAGGCCAATTTATATATATATATTTTTGGAACTATAGCTGCAACATATGTTAGGTTGACTACGCGTTTTTCCAAAAAAAAATTCCTCTCCCTCACCAACTGCACCCGTTGCACAGGCTACACCTTTTCCAAAAGTGCCTACCCCATCACCTCATGTATTTACAACAAAACCAAAACCAAAAAAAAAAAAAAAANTATTCTCTAGATATAATTGATGTTTCGATATAGATTGGATTTTTTTTTTTTTTTTTTTGTGATTTACAGATACAGTTAATGATTTAATTGAATATTAGATTTCTATTGGCTCTGTTTGCGAGTGGAACAGGGGCTGGGAACCGCACTATAGCTACAGTGCGGTATGGAACTGTAGCTTCAGTTGAATGTTAGGTTGATTACGAGTTTTTCCAAAAAAAATTACCTCTCCCTCACCTGCTGCACCCACTGCACAGGCTATACCTTTAGGCTTTTCCAAAAGTGCCTACCCCATCACCTTTACGACAAAACCAAAACCAATTTTTTTTTTTTTTAAAAAAAAAAAAGCTCTGGACAAAGATTGAGACTTGAGAGTAAGAGAGGGCTTACTAAGTGACACTTGAGGCGAGGCCAATTTATATATATATATATTTTTGGAACTATAGCTGCAACATATGTTAGGTTGACTACGCATTTTTCCAAAAAAAATTTCCTCTCCCTCACCCACTGCACCCGCTGCACAGGCTACACCTTTTCCAAAAGTGCCTACCCCATCACCTCATGTATTTACAACAAAACCAAAACCAAAAAAAAAAGAAGACGTAGAAAACTGGCCTCAAACTCTCACTCGGTTACAAACTCCAGTCTGCAAAATAAACCAAGCCCTCTCTTTCTCTGTTTTTCATCCATCCCCTAACTCAGTTTTCATATTTTTGTTTAGCCACACACCTCTTCTTCAAGCCTTTTTCTTCACTCATCCCCCTCAATTTCATATTCTCACCCAACTCAAACCCACAAAAAAAGATAAACTTCTTTTGGTGGAAGAAATTCTAAAGGCAAGAAAAACATTATTGCAAAATTGGTCGTACATTCGCTGATATCTTCGGCCCACTGTCCATGCACCACAAGCAGAAGTGAACATCTTGAGTTTCACTCTCTTCTCTGCATACCGATCTCTCTAATGCTTTGAAATTTGGAGCTTTGTAAATCTGTGGCTCTGTGGTTTGTTAATCTGAGATTTTGTAAAGTGTTAGTATTAGGATTGGGAGATAGGGTTTAAGAAGGTTGAAGAAAAAAAACTGGAAGAAGGTTGTAAGATTGTGTTTTAGGAAAAACGCATAGCTTAGTTATATACGTTAAATGCACCATTTTAAGGAAAGTTATATATGTTAAATGCACCATTTTAAGGAAACTGGTTTGTCCCCATTTGTTTTTTTTTTTTTTCAGCCTTTCACCCAGGACAACTTTTAACAATTAAATTTTTTTTTTTAAAAAAAAAACTTATAACAATTAAAGTTTTATTTTAGTGCTTAGTTATATATGTTAAATGCACCGTTTTAAGGAAACTAATTTGCCATTTTTCTTTTCAAGTTCGTTCAACCTTTCGTAAGAATTAAATCTTTTTAAAAAAGAACTTATAGCAATTAAATCTTTTCAAAAAAACCTTATAACAATTACAAATTTTATTTTATTATTATAATTTTTAAAATGGAAAACTTATGACATTTATAAGTTGAAAGTTATTATTTTTTTGCCTAGTCAAATTTGTGAAGAAAGTTTTAAGTATGTAATTAAAATTTTACATTGACTTGCTTTTATATGTCAACTTTTCCTTTAAATTAAATATAGTGTAGTTAATGACATTTAATAGATTGTTATACGACTGTATTGCGACTTGAACAATATAGCCAATTTTTGTTTATTTAACTGTATTTACAGTAATATAATACAAGTACAATACATCAAGAGGAAAAAAAAAATATTATAAATACATCACATGAAAGGAGAAAAAAGATTAATTAACATTATGTTTTATTATTTGTTTACACCCCTACTAACTCAAATTCCTATATCCGCCATTGCTTTGAACCATATTTTCATCCCTAAAATCTGTATTGATCTAAACATTGTGTGTATTCTTCTGGCTTACGGTCAGCCCATCCACCGAAAAAATAAAATAAAAGAAAATAAAAGAACTTTCCGCTCACTCCCATCTCAAGAGAACTACCTCCTTTTGTAGTATGCGACCAGAGGGCTTGATGCAATCTGCCAGACCATCTCCCCGAACCAGATCATCGACCAAGGTCAGTGGCATAAATTCTCATTGAAGTATAAATATCACGCTCATTTATTAGGTCTAAAGCTCTCTTTTTTTTAAAAAAATAAAAATAAAAATAATAGATGATTCTATTATACTAAACTTACTTATGTATATCGGTCAAAAAAACAAACAAAGCTTACAGACGACACCGTTTGAATGGATTGGTATTTTTNGAATTAAATCCTTTTAAAAAAGAACTTATAGCAATTAAATCTTTTCAAAAAAAACCTTATAACAATTACAAATTTTATTTTATTATTATAATTTTTAAAACGGAAAACTTATGACATTTATAAGTTGAAAGTTATTATTTTTTTCCCTAGTCAAATTTGTGAAGAAAGTTTTAAGTATGTAATTAAAATTTTACATTGACTTACTTTTATATGTCAACTTTTCCTTTAAATTAACTTCTATGGAATATAGTGTAGTTAATGATATTTAATAGATTGTTATACGACTGTATTGCGACTTGAACAATATAGCCAATTTTTGTTTATTTAACTGTATTTACAGTAATATAATACAAGTACAATACATCAAGAGGAAAAAAAATATATATTATAAATACATCACATGAAAGGAGAAAAAAGATTAATTAACATTATGTTTTATTATTTGTTTGCACTCCTACTAACTCAAATTCCTATATCCGCCATTGCTTCGAACCATATTTTCATCCCTAAAATCTGTGTTGATCTAAACATTGTGTGTATTCTTCTGGCTTACAGTCAGCCCATCCACCGAAAAAATAAAAGAAAATAAAATAAAAGAACTTTCCGCTCACTCCCATCTCAAGAGAACTACCTCCTTTTGTAGTATGCGACCAGAGGGCTTGATGCAATCTGCCAGACCATCTCCCCGAACCAGATCATCGACCAAGGTCAGTGGCATAAATTCTCATTGAAGTATAAATATCACGCTCATTTATTAGGTCTAAAGCTCTCTTTTTTAAAAAAAAAATAAAAATAAAAATAATGGATGATTCTATTATACTAAACTTACTTATGTATATCGGTCAAAAAAACAAACAAAGCTTACAGACGACACCGTTTGAATGGATTGGTATTTTTAGTTTGTTTTTCAAAGTTATTGGTGATTGGTATTTTAGGGTTTCTTGTTCATTATTGTGAGGTATCGTCATGGTCTTTGTCATGGTGCAGCATATAAGGTATTTTCTCTGATCATTGGTGAAGGACAAACCGGCTACCTCCATTCCATCGGCATTGACTATTGTACGACCACAAAAATCAATCTCCAAGGTATGATTTTTTTACTCAATTAGATACATTACATGATACTTCTTGCTTTTACAAGGATACATGTGATTGTATTAGGTTTTGAATAATTACTAGCAGTATAAGCAATGTATAGTGTCATCTCATTTACTGTATATAATCCATTTACACTATCACATAAATGTCAATGCACGGTACACCCCGCAAGTCACCCCGCAAGCACCCATCCCCAGTAGCTGACCAATGCGCACCCAAAGAGGTTGCCAAATGGATTCCTGAGCACGAACATCAATTGGTATATATCCTGCTAGACAAGGCAAACGTTAATGTAAAATCGCCATACGGCAAAAAAATTCTTGCTGAGATCACAACCTTATTGAATGCTTATATTCGTCCGCACGAATTCACGTTCGTTTAAGTGAAGAACAAAATCAAAAGATTAAAAACCAATTACACAGATTTCTCATCACTCTTGAGCGAGCGTCTTATCACTGGGTTTGGCTGGGATCCAATGACCAATGTTGTATCTGCCTCGGATGCGCATTGGGAACGGCTGAAATATGTTTGCCTCTCATCTCAACTCTCTCAATTCATTACCATTTTTAACAATCTCAACTACTCACTTATTTCCAGCTAACCATAAAGATTCTCATTTTTCAGGAATACAAAGAGAAGTACTACCGTTTTAGAGCCGATGGACCCCCATATTATGATCTCCTTTGTAGCATATTTATTAAAACAATTGCTACTAGTGAGTATGGCCATGCAAGTACTATCATTCCACCTAATTCAGAGGAGGGGGATTGCGGGTTCGACCTTAATAATGCAGCGCCAGTCGTTGACCTGTCAGATGGTGACAGTGCACTAGTATGAAACAGTTCATCCAAGGCAAAAGGGAAGCGCAAAGTATCATACAGTGGGTCATGTGACTCGCGTGCAAGTAAGTGTGCGTCCATAGAAGACAAAGAAGTTGAGGCTTTTAAAATCAGGTTGGATGATATGATGGGCGAGGTTCATAGTGTTAAGAGTGATGTATCAAGAAGGTCATGTGCATCTAGCGCACAAATGGACCCTGTTGCGGTTGCCATGAAGAAACTGAATGAGCTTAAGGAAGAGTTGGACGTACCTGAGAATCATTTTTTCCGAGCTTCTGACTACATAACTTATCCAAATAAAGCGACAATGATTATTACAATGAATGATGCATCTAGGAAGAATTAGCTACTAAAACATATTTGATAAGTGCATTTGGGGTGGTTTAGTAGGTCTAACTGAATGGGGTTGACAATTTCTAACCAATGTTTGTAAAATGAGCCTTTAAATTAGAGCTGACTTACTATGATTTATTGCTTTATGACAATTTGCAAGCGTTTAATTTTACCGACATGCACTCCTATGTTTAATTATAAGTTGTTTTCTTGTTGAGTGGTTGTGTATTCATGCATGTTAGACTACACTTTATTAAATTGTCTTTTAGGTTTCATTTAGATTAACCTTATTTATGTTTATATTCTCTTCATGAAACTTAACCCCAAAGGGTTGACCCAAGTTGTGGAGGCATTCGTCTTAAGGTTTGCATCGTTCAAGGTCCAAGGTGCAACACCTATTTAGAATATGCGCAAACAAAATGCTATGTATTACCCATGGTTTGCGGTAAAACTAATACACTTAATTTAAATGTCGTAGGAGGTGTAGACATGGATGATGGTTTCATGGAGAACATGGCCAAAGGTTTCATAGAGGGTATGGATGCGTATGACATAGACGATGATGATATCTGGGTGGATGACATAGAACTGGATGACATACCCATGTATGAGTTGGGACCTGACAATGGTAGACTACACTTACGAACATTGGCATGATACACTAGAACAGTCTTATGATCCTACCATCGATCCAGATGCGGATGTGGGTGAAAACAATGATGATAACGACATGGATGATGTAATGTTAGATTTGACACTTTATGAGATGGAGTTAAAAATCATGGGATTGCAATTAGAACTGCATGAATTGGAGTCTAGGTTAAAATGAAAGCGAGGGAGAGGTATATCTCAAAGGACTTCTAGCTTAACGGGACCGATGTGGGTACATTGGGTGTTGCACAATCCTAAACCAAAATACATGTTATGAGCGATTTAGAATGTGGCCGGAAACTTATATTGTTCTTTGTAACACATTACAACAAAATGGGTTCTTACGTAACACTCGAGCTGTTCAGGTAACAGAGCAGATGGCTGCATTTTGTTTGGTCATGTCACATGGTTGGTCGGCGCGATCTGTGGCTGACAGGTTACAACGCTCAACATACTTCGTAAGTGTTTATGTTAGAAGAATGGCTAGAGCACTTTGTCAATTAGGAAAATCACTTATACAGACCAATCCCCTTCCGCTACTCCATCCCAATGTCGCAAATAACCCTATGTATTACCGATGGTTTGCGGTAAGATATCAAATCAATGTATTTTACGTTTTTTTTTTTTATTTCGAAAAAAGACTATATTTATTTATCTAATTATAGATAAAAAAAAAATATATCGTTTTACATTGCTTATGTTGTTTGAAATATGTTCTTACTGTTTACACTACTCTTAATCATAGGATTGTATTGGAGCAATTGATGGCACACAGATAGATGCACGTGTATCATTTAAGAAGCATATTCACTATCGAGGTAGGAAGTGCACAACTACTCAAAATGTCATGTGCGTTGTAGATCTAGATCTTTGCTTCATGTATATTTATGCTGGATGGGAAGGGAGCACGCATGACTCATGCATTTTCATAATGTGCGTAAACGATTCGAGGTTAAAATTCCCAACTCCAGTATGAGATATCATACCATAAATATTTACAATAAATATGTTGCAAAATTTGTTATAACAATTAAAATTTTCAAAACATATTAACTGATGATTAATTATATATTTTTCTTCATTTGTAGATGCGTACTACTCGGTAGACTCAGGTTACGGTTTATGCCGAGGATTCCTAACACCGTTTAGAAGAGAATACTACCATCTTCAAGAATGGCAAGACAGAGGCTTACCAATTAATAGGAGGGATTTAATCTTAGACACGCATCTCTGAGGTCAGTTGTGGAACGTGCGTTCGGAGTGTTGAAGAACTATTTCCCCATCTTTAGGAAAATGCCTCCGTACCCACTCTGGTATCAGCGATTGTTTATAATCGCTTGTTATAAA
Source organism: Carpinus fangiana (assembly GCA_006937295.1). Taxonomy (NCBI): domain Eukaryota; kingdom Viridiplantae; phylum Streptophyta; class Magnoliopsida; order Fagales; family Betulaceae; genus Carpinus; species Carpinus fangiana. The sequence goes on along the minus strand of CM017327.1, from coordinate 20,028,121 downwards.
ATGCAAAACTTTATTCGTAGGCATTCTGGAGTGGAAGACAAATTATTTAAGGACGCTCTCAAAGGATTGAACCCATGGGTTGATCTTACTGCGCCGCAGTCAAGGGCAGTAGTCCCATATATATCACGTGGGTTACGCCCAAATCAATCAAGCAACAGCACGAGATATATGGGCAAAATTTGAGATGCAATGGCCCATCATATGTGGGAACATGGCACTTTTGAACAATAGAGTGCATGGACAAGTGTTTGGATCCCATTTTAGTAGCTTGTATGGGGACGTATTCTATACTATGACGGTTATTTTGGCTATACATTATTTGTTAGATTTTGTTGTCGTTTTTTAAAGTACCATATGATCCATTATGGTGTTTGCTTGAAATTACCTTAGTAGGGATATTTGGTTAGCCGTTTTGTAGATTATGGTTTATCACACGACGCACATGTCACTGTAAATTATTATTTGAATGTATTAGGCTTTAAATAAACAAAAATTGGCCATATTATTTAAGTCACAATGCAGTCGTATAATAATCTATTAAATAGCATTAACTACATTATATTCCATAAAAATTAATTGAAATGAGAAATTTATATATAAAAGCTAATCAATGTAAAATTTTAATTAAATACCTAAAACTTTCTTCACAAATTTGACTAGGCAAAAAAATAATAACTTTCAATTTATAAATGTCATAAGTTTTCTTTTTTAAAATTAAAATAATAAAATGAAACTTTAATTGTTAAAATGGACAATTCAGTTTCCTTAACACAGTGCATTTAACATATGTAACTAAACGCTAAAATAAAACTTTAATTGTTAAAATAGATTTTTTTTTTGAGAAGTTTAAATTGTTATAATTTTTTTTTTCTTTTTTGTGAAAATATTTAATTGTTATATGTTATAATGAGTGAAAGGCTGAACAAACTTGAAAAAATAAGAATAAAATAAAATAAAGGACAAATCAATTTTTTGAAAACGGTGCATTTAACATATATAATGAAACGCTAAAAGAAAAAATTGATTTTTATAAATTTTCTTCTGAAAAAATTTAATTGTTATAAGTTATAATGAGTGAAAGGTTTTTAAAAAAAAAAACAAAAACAAAAACAAAAAAAAATTGGCCTCGCCTCAAGTGTCACATGGTAAGCCCTCTCTTACTCTCAAGTCTCAATCTTTGTCCAGAGCTCTTTTCTTTTTCTTTTTCTTTTTTTGGTTTTGGTTTTGTCGTAAAGGTGATGGGGTAGGCACTTTTGGAAAAGCTTAAAGGTATAGCCTGTGCAGCGGGTGCAGCAGGTGAGGGAGAGGTAATTTTTTTTTTTTGGAAAAACTCGTAATCAACCTGACATTCAACTGAAGCTATAGTTCCATACCGCACTGTAGCTATAGTGTTAGCTACAGTGCGGTTCCTAGCCCCCGTTCCACCCACAATTAGAGCCATTGTGATTTGGATAAAGATAGGATACATGGGATGTTTTGATTAATTTTGTGAAGCAAAAGTCAAACATACCTAAGATTTATATGTGAGAAATTTGGGGAATATTATAGATCATGAAACTATGTTGTTATGAATGTGTGAGTGTAGATTCTAAAACCCTAGTGTTTCGTCAACAAATTACTTTCACTTAATTAGTTTTATGCTTTTGTTTTCATTCAAAAACTGCGAACTAGATTAAAATAGAATTATTTTAGGTTTAAACTTTCTTTCAAGAACACAATTCCATGTAGGTTCGACCTCGCACTTGCACACCATTATATTGCACACAACTCGTGCGTTTATGAGTACATTAAATTTGTACAACAAATTTTGGCGCCGTTGTCAGGGATTTGTTTAATTCTTGAAACCAATTTATTTCTAAATTAGTTTTATTCTTCTATTAGTTATAGTTAGGATTTGATTTTTATTCAATTTTTTATTTCTGTTCTAACAATAAAAAAATATATATAGTAGTTTTTTTTTGTTTTTCTGTTTTTTTTTTTTTTTTTTAGCTACGGACCGCATCTGTTCCTATTAGAGCGATCGATCGCAGCCCTGCTACAATCGAGCATACTCGCGGCCAGAAGAACTGGAGTGTGCACTTCTGCACGCGTTGTTGCTCGATCACACCTATGGATCAGCGCACCTGCACTCGATCCTACCCTTACTGCGCTCGAGCGCAGTTACAAAGTCCAAACAAATTTATTTTTTTTTTTTCATTCATTCCCAATTTTTCACTTTATTTGTTCTTCTTTTAATTGTTTTTAATTACTGTTTGCATGCTTGGATGCAGATCTCTAAATCTGGAGTTAGTCAATTTTGATTTAGAGATTGAACGAGTGGCGAGGGATAATCGAAGAATACCACCAAATTCGCCTACCGATTCTCAAAGTTCCGAGTCTGAGTCAGAAAAATATATGAAGATGGGAGAACATAATCCACCCAGATCTTTTAGGTAGTTGTTTACACGATGCTACCAGCGCACCGTCATGTATAGTGGTGCCAGATAATGCCATCCGCCTCGAGTTGAAGCCAAGTTTGCTCAACAACCTTCCTTGTTTTATAGGGTTGTAGAACGAAGATCCATATGATCATGTGAGGACCTTCAAGGAGGTATGTGAATTTGTCAAATCACCAAATGTCTCGATAGACTTGGTACGTCTTCGGCTATTTCCTTTTTCCTTACATGATAGGGCGAAAGCTTGGCTACATAACATGAGACCAGAATCTACCTCTTGGGAAATGATGCAGAATAAGTTTTATCATAATTTTTTCCCAATTGCCAAGATTAACAATTACCGTCTCAAGATCACCAACTTCAGGCAGAAAGAGGGAGAGAGATTCACTGATAGCTGGGAGAAGTTTAAAGAGCTTACTATGAAGTGCCCACCCCACGGGTTTGAGAAGGAGACAATTGTACAATATTTCTATAGAGGATTGACACCAAGTGAGCGAAACTCGCTTAAAACCATGAATGGTAGAGAATTCTTAAACCTTAGGGGAGATGAAGCCTACAAAACGTTGGATGAAATGGCTGAACGAGCACAACAATGGGACTTTCAAAATAGTTGGGATAGACAAGATCCCGTTCCCAAGACAAGAGGCTTGTACGAGGTGAAAGACGATGCTGAGTTAAGGGGGGATGTTAAGGCGTTCAAACGTCAATTTGAGACTCTAGTCCTGAACAAACCAGTGAATGCGGCAGACACATACCAAGCTGATGTATGAGGGTTATGTAGCAGTCCAATGCACTTCACTCAAAACTGCCCTACTCTGTCAACAGGAAACCCGATTGAGGAAGTCAATGCCTTCAATGAGTACGAAAACCCATAAGTGGACCGTTTTCAAAGACTTACAATCCAGGGTGGCGGAATCACCCAAATTTCTCTTGAAAGCAAAATCAGCCACTGAATCAGGGAGGTAATTCCATTCAAACTCAGAATCAGTATCGACCATCATACCAAGCTCAACCATTTGTGAATCAAGCGCCATAGCCTGCACCTCAGTCTTCACTGTAAGACACACTCAAAGCGTTCATGCAATCAACTAGTAAAATCCTGCAGTCAAATAGCAAAGACATGCAAACCAACTCCCAAGTTCTACAAGAACTGAAGAATGCTACTATAAGCAATAGCGGAGACATACAAGAGTTGAAAAGTTCTGTTGCCAATATAGAAGGGCAAATTGGCCAGCTAGCCAATCAAGTGGGGGAAAGGGAAAGTGGGAAGTTCCCAAGTCAACCTATGCCTAACCCAAAAGGGCAGTTCAGTATTGGGAGTTCCCTTACTCCTACTCACAGACAGGAACACATGCAAGCAATTACCACTTTGAGGTCAGGAAAACAAGTGGATAATCAAGTAGCCAGACCTGAAGAAGAGGAGGAGAGCCAAGGTAAACCTACAGGAGATGTTGGACCAGACACAGTCATTCCCAATGTTGAGGATCAGTCCAAGAAGTATGTTCCCAAAGCTTCGTATCCAGAAAGACTGATAGCACCAAAGAAAAGCTCAAAATACGATGACATTTTGGAACTGTTCAAGCACGTTCAGATCAACATTCCATTCCTAGATGCCATCCAACAAGTGCCTTATTATGCAAAATTTTTGAAGGATCTGGTCACAGTCAAGAGGAAGACAAATGTGCCCAAGAAAGCTTTCCTGATTAAATAGGTGATGAGTGCCTAAAAGTGCTTATTTGAACCCCTTAATTTACATTCGTTAGGCTCTTAGTGTTATTAATATTTAATGTTTTATCTTGTTTTAGTGTTTTAGTGTGTTGTAGGTATTTGGTGCAAAAGGTGGCTCAAAGGGGAGAAATGAAGCAAAGAAGGAGTCAAGCCCTTGGAAGTGCATTCGATCGCACTTGGTGCGTTCGAACGCAACTGCGATCGAACGTAGGACTCACGTTCGAACGCAGGTCCAGTCAGCCCGCGTTTCCCGCGTTGTCCTAGCCGGCCCTATTGTACATCGCTTCATCCTTGCGCCGTGGGCAGTTATGTGCGTTCAACCGCGCATAGTGCGTTTGAACGCACATGCGGTCGAACGCAGCGCTTTCTCTCGAACGCATGTGGCACGGTGGCACACCTGCGACTGAACGCACAGCACCACAATCGAACACATGCAGCACTGTATTCAAACGCACCATCTGCGTTCGAACACACCCTTGACCTGGCAGCACACTAAAACTTTGTCTATAAATAGGAGTCGTTGTATTTCGTGAATTTCACGCTTGGGAGGCGCCTCTAGGACCCAAAACCCTCTATTTTCCACTGTGTAACCCTCCTAAAACGTCATTTATTTATTTAATGCTTTATTTTATTTTTAATTAGTCTCTTATTCCCTTTACTATAGATTTATTTACATTTATTCATGTTTAGTTCGCATTATTCGGTCATTTCAATTTATGTTTATTCGTTTCAATGAATTTTAGTGACAAAAATGTGTTGATTGTTGTTTGCAATTCGTTAAACGTCGACTATCGCTGCAACCAGAGATACATCGGATGATTCGTATTCGGACCAATATCCATTGTGACCTTTAAACAGTATTTGCGTTGGTTAGTTCGACAAGATTTTGTAGCAACAATAGGATATGCATATGGTTTTATCGATAGACGAAAATATGAACAATGCAATTAGCAAATAGAATATGCCAAGTAGCGTAATCGTTATTGAATATGAGCTAAGTATGTTTACTTGTTAATTAATTTATAGTGAGGTGGATTAGGGACTGTAGTCGCTTTTATTTCTTTATTTTATTGCTTTTTAAATTATTTTTATTTTCTACACATCACATGTTCGATGTTGGGACTAGGTTAAGATAAGATTAGTTTAGGCATTTTAAAATTGATTTATAACGAAACACGATTCTTTATAGGTTCGACACTTGCACTTGCACATCCATTGTATTAAATTTGTACGCATCAAATTTTGGCGCCGTTGACAAGGAATCGTTGTTTTGTTTAAATTAATTTTGCTTGCTTAGATTAATTTTATTTTTCTACTAGTTATTTTTACTGTGCATTTATTTTATTTTTTTCGTGCTTTTGTTTAAAAAAAAAAATCCAAAAAAAATTAGATTAATGTTTGTTTTTGCTTTTTTTTAGTTTAAGTTTAGTTTCTGGAAAATCAAGCGCTGACAGTGCGGTCGAATGCAGTTTTTGCGTTCAAACGCACTTGAGCCTATTCCTTCGGCCGCGTACCTGCGCTCACGATACACGCTTCTGCGTGCGAGCGCGCGCCTCTGACAGACCGCAGTGCGCCGTTGCGAACGAACGCACCTCTATTGCGTTCGAACGTACGTGCACATACTGCCACATTTTTTGCTTATCTGCGTGTTTGCAATCGATCGTAGGGCCCTGCGTTCGAACGCACTTCAGCTGGCTGCACCAACAGACCCGAGGCAGTGTATGTGTCCTGTTTTCTTTTTTTTAGTTATTTGATTTAATTATTGTTTTGTTTGTATATATTTAATTATTTGGCGTGTTTTTATTTATTTATTTGTTGTTAGTTTTGTTTTGTTTAATTTAATTTAATTTTTAATTATTTATTTAGTTTATTATCTTTGTTAGTTTATTTATTAGTTATTTGTTTAGTTTAATTTTTTTTGTTAGTTTTTGTTTATTTTGTTTTATTTTTGTATTTTATTAATTGTTTCATGTGAGATATTTTGAACTGTTTGGGTGAAGCATGAGTCTTCCATTTAATTATTTTAATGTTTCCCCTAGTGGTAGGATGCCCAATTCTACCAATTTTCACCCATATGAACCATGTTCACACTGCTCGAGCCCTTACCATAGTATAGGTGATTGTTCACATTGGGGACAATTTTTCAACTTTTCACATGAGCAGTTGAACACCAGTTTCTCCAGTTCTGGGTTTGAATCAGATTCAAATTTTTATAACCCGAACTGGAGCAACCATTCTGATTTTTCGTGGCAAGCTCATGCTACAAAAAATTTTGCTCCCCAGGTTGACGAACTGCACCATCCTGATTATCCGCAGTTCAACAACCATTTTTCTTCCCATTCATCATCTGACTATCCTCTTGAGAAATCTTCCTTGGAAGACAGTTTTAAGGAATTCATGGTACTAGTCGGCCAACCCATCATTCATGTATCGCATGAACCATCATTAGAAGACACACTCGAGGCGTTTAGGAAAACAGTCACCCAACCTTGTCAAGAAATCATAGATGCCACTGTGGCAAACACTGAAGCAGTTGCAAGGTTGGAAGGACAGCTTGGTCATCTAGTCACTGAATTCAACAGAATTGAGGAAGAGGAACTTCAAAGTCAGGAGATGGCAAGAGGGCAGTACATGACTGATGAGGATTGCCCCAGCGATCCTCATCATGAGAATGTCCAAGCCACCACCACACTTGTTAGTGAGGAAAGAGCTGATGATCGTGAAGAGGAAAAGAAAGAGGAGCAAGTTGAGCAATTTGAGCCCCCGCCAAATCCTAGTCTTTCCAACGACAAGGAAGTGAGTACTGAAGCTCACTCCTTCGTCACAATCCCTCTCGAGACATATCTTGAACCTCAAGTTTCATCTTTGCAATGTCTCGAAGAGCCGTCTTATGTAGAAATCTTTGAGGATTCACACTCACAAGATCACAAATCTAGGAACCGTGTTCCTAAGTGGATTCCTCGAAACAAGGACAACTACATAAGATGGCGGAACATCCTTCCAGAGGGGTATCTAGTTCTAAAGAAGAAATTATGGAAGGGATTGGTTGGACACCCATACGAGCGAGGAAGGTGCAGTATGCTTTCTTTTTTATTTTCCGCACTTTAATTTTTGTCATTTTCTTTTTGCTATTTTATTTTATTTTGTTTCTAACAGCAATTAACCTTTGTGATGTTTGATCTTTGAGAAAAAGATTGCTGTTAGTTTTTGACAGGTGTTTTGATGTTTAAGTTCGGGGGACGCTTTGGACTTTGTACATCTCGGTTCCTCATCCCATTGTAATGTATTTCTTGCCACATTGGGGACAATGTGTCATTTAAGTTTGGGGGTGTGGCCAAACATTTTGTCTGTTTTGTTTGTTTATTTTCTTGTTTTGTTTTATTTTTGTTTGTATATATTTGTTTTTGTCTGTATATAAAATTTTTTTTCTTTTTGTTTGTTGCTATGTTGTTGATTGGGCACAATTTACATCATAACTGTGGATTGCATGTCATTGGTGTGTTGAACTTGTTTGAACATTGCATATCATTAGAAATCCTAGTTTTTGATTCATGAGTTGGATTAGAGAGACTCCACTTGTTTGATCGATATTTCACATGCACACTAGCATTAGGGTCTGTGGGGGTATGAGATTTGACTTTGAAGTGTTTATCTTAAGATTTCTTGGTTTGCGATGTGATGATGAAGACCTTGGTTGTTAATAAAAAAAAATAAATAAAAAAAAAAGAGAACAAAATTAGAATAAGTCGAGTTTTTCATTGAGTAACCGGACTTCTTGCCTTGCCAAGCAATGAGTGTTTGCGTCAAAAGATGAGAAACTCCAAAATAATTGTATGGCTAGTTTAGGCTTCGTAGCTCTTTTGACTTGAGTAATTAAGTTCTAGGGATGTCTCTACATCTAGTGCCCTAAAGCCGTCTGGCTTGGGAGCCACTGGCCCAACGCTCGTTACATAGGTCATTTAGAAGCTTAAAGGAGTCAAGCATTGCACAGCCTACACAAAAAATTGCATTTTTCAATTCAAGCCTTAGTTAATTTATCGCATTGTTTTCCTTTGAATTTTGGGATACACGTCTTTGGAGGATGATTGAAACCCCATGATTTTATTGTTAGTTCAGTTTGCACTCTATGAAGCACGTGTTGTCTCAATTTTCCAACCTTGAGTGAAATAATGTTTGGATGCCTAGATGATGTGGTTTATAGTTCTACATGTTAAATTTGCTAATGATGTATGAACCATGTGTTTGTGTGAAGGGCTTTGTCCATTAATAACATAGTGCCAAATAATTGTTTATGGGTGTCATTCCTGAAAAACCCTCACGAGACTTCACTTGTCCACTAGGGATGCCTAGTGGTTTAAAAGGCCTGTTGCATACGCTAAATGCAATCGTTTCTCCCACGAAAGCGGATTTATGTTTCTTATTTTTATTTGTGTTTTCATTTTTGTTTTGCTAAGGGACTAGAAAAATGTAAGTTTGGGGGTATTTGATGAGTGCCTAAAAGTGCTTATTTGAACCCCTTAATTTACATTCGTTAGGCTCTTAGTGTTGTTAATATTTAATGTTTTATCTTGTTTTAGTGTTTTAGTGTGTTGTAGGTATTTGGTGCAAAAGGTGGCTCAAAAGGGAGAAAAGAAGCAAAGAAGGAGTGCATTCGATCGCACTTGGTGCATTCGAACGCAAGTCCAGTCAGCCCACATTTCCCGCATTGCCCTAGCCGGCCCTATCGTACATCGCTTCATCCTTGCGCCGTGGGCAGTTATGTGCGTTTGACCGCACATAGTGCGTTCGAACGCACATGCGGTCGAACGCAGCGCTTTCTCTCGAACGCACGCGGCACGGCGGCATACCTGCGACTGAACGCACAGCACCACAATCGAACGCATGCAGCACTGCGTTTGAACGCACCATCTGCGTTCGAACGCACCCCTGACCTAGCAGCACACTAAAACTTTGTCTATAAATAGGAGTCGTTGTATTTCGTGAATTTCACGCTTGGGAGGCGCCTCTAGGGCCCAAAACCCTCTATTTTCCACTGTGTAACCCTCCTAAAACGTCATTTATTTATTTAATGCTTTATTTTATTTTTAATTAGTCTCTTATTCCCTTCACTATAGATTTATTTACATTTATTCATGTTTAGTTCGTATTATTTTGCCATTTCAATTTATGTTTATTCGTTTCAATGCATTTTAGTGACAAAAATGTGTTGATTGTTGTTTGCAATTCGTTAAACGTCGACTATCGCTGCAACCGGAGATACATCAGATGATTCGTCTTCGGACCAATATCCATTGTGACCTCTAAACAATGTTTACATTGGTTAGTTCGACAAGATTTTGTAGCAACAATAGGATATGCATATGATTTTATCGATAGACAGAAATATGAACAATGCAATAAGCAAATAGAATATGCCAAGTAGCGTAATCATTATTGAATATGAGCTAAGCATGTTTACTTGTTAATTAATTTATAGTGAGGTGGATTAGGGACTGTAATCGCTTTTATTTCTTTATTTTATTGCTTTTTAAATTAGTTTTATTTTCTGCAC